>OX359290.1:24370665-24970665 GCA_947179395.2 Pulicaria dysenterica | reverse complement strand
CTGTTTTTGAGGGACACTCCCACGCAAGGTGTCCTATTATACGACAACGATAACATCTTACCTTCCTTATTCGTGGTTGCCCGTTGTCATCATTGATATGCCAACCTTTAAGAAGATTTGCCAATTCTCTGTTTTTTCTTGACTCCTTTTTCTTCTCGATGCCATTGGACTTTTGCTTCAAATAATTCTTTGATGTTCCTGCCTCAAACAAGTTCCCTGTGACATTCTGCTTCATAGAACTTCCTGTAATCCCTTCGTTAAATGAACGAATCTCGTCTTTAAAATCTGATAGATCGAGTCCACTTGGTTGTTTTCCCGTACAAATTCTTGCAGTCTTTTTCGAGATCGTTTTACCCGTAATTGACGCTTCTGCCTCTGCGATCGCGTTTAAAGCCACGGACCAATCCCTTTTGAAAGTCGATTCTGATTGTTCTTCCTTTCGTGATGGACATCGGTTTGCATAGTGACCGTAATTCTTACATTTGAAACAAAGGACTGCAGTTTTCGAAGGTTTTTCGGTGAGGATTCCGTCCTTGTTTTCTGGAGAAACTTCGGTTTTTCTGGTTCCATTGAAATGGGTATTGTGATGGCTGACTTCGGGATTGTTCGTGGGGTTAGGATCAAACCTGGCTCTGATACCATGTTTCAAATTGATCGGAATTTGTGTGCGTGTATGTAGGACTCATTGCAAACGTATGAACAGCAAAACAGGGAATTAACACAGCAATAAATCTATGTGAACAGAGCAGTGATTTGGCAATAAAACACAAAACAAACTTCTGGAAATGCGTACATAATTGTTAGAATACATTTGCTATCTATAGAGGTGGGCGGTCGGTGGTTATGGAGGGTGGCCGGCGGTTATTACCGCCAGGGTGGCGGTGGTTTTCTTTCCCTCCACAAACTGCCGCCAATCTATAGTACCCCACTATTTATTTACAATACAAATATTAATAATACTTATGTCCTAATATAATAATGTTACAATTAGATAATTAATATTCCAACAAACAATCATATCTTATTAATATTATATATCACTATTAAGGTTAAAAATGATAATTTGCATTATTCAGATTGTTCATTCAAAACCTTTGAATTATTCATACCACATAATCATTTAGTGCTTAACCATTCTGTTTTAACAAACAACCCCCAAGTGACAATATTATGTCATGTCCTATAATTGCGGTTGCACACAGGTGTATAGATGAACTGCCAGATTTGTGCGTGATCGATCCACTTCATAACATTTTTCCAGTTGTGGATCGGTTGAAAATCCAAGAAATCCTACTAGGATTGGTGAATTTGAAGACAGAAAGTCAACATAAAATCAGAGGGGCATATTTTTTAAAGGTTTTACTTTTTAAGTATTTCTGTTTCATTTTCTGCATGATATATTCTGAATGATAATCAAGTTGAACTTTGGAAGTTGTTTGCAGGTTGATAACTTTGAGAAACTTGATTTTGAACAAAGACTGCACGAAGCTAAATTATCCCTACCAAGTATTGTAAAGCCTCAAGTTGCTTGTGGTGTAGCTGATGCCCACAGTATGGTACAAAGATCTTGACTTTGACATTTTGACAAAAAGATGTTGACTTTGACTTTTGTGACCACAGTATTTTACTAGCTTTCTTCATACAATTTATATACTGTAAATATTCGGCAGGCTATCGTTTATAAAACTGCTGATTTCGCGGGTCTGAGTGTTCCTCTTCCAGCTAGGGGTGTACGTTCGGATGGATCGGTTTGATCCGATCCAATTGAGTAAATCCAATTGGATTTCGGTTTTAAAAAGTGTAATCTGATCCATCCAAACAATCTTAAGATCCGAACCAAACCATCCAAATTGCAATTCTGTTGGATCGGTTTTTACCATTCGGTTTTCATTGTAACACAAATACATATATTAAAGAGACGAGATATTTTAAAAACAAGATTCGATATATATACTATTAAAATTAAAATATAGTTGTCCAAGTTACAATAACTAGTGGGAGTAGTGGTTTTATAAATATTTAATTAAAAATAATTAGCTATAAATAAAAATAGACATTACACGTATGGATCACTTTATTACACTAATATATATATATATATATATATATATATATATATATATATATATATATATATATATATATATATATATATATATATTCGGTTTGTTCGGTTTATTCGGTTTAAATTATAGTAACCAGAACCAAACCGGAATCCATAGTAACTATTCGGTTTTGATCCAATCCGATCCAAAAATCCGAAATATCCAAACCAAATAGTCCGATCCAATATTTTCGGTTCGGTTATTCGGTTTTATCCGATCCAAAAAATACTTCC
Source organism: Pulicaria dysenterica (assembly GCA_947179395.2). NCBI lineage: Eukaryota > Viridiplantae > Streptophyta > Magnoliopsida > Asterales > Asteraceae > Pulicaria > Pulicaria dysenterica. The sequence goes on along the minus strand of OX359290.1, from coordinate 24,968,327 downwards.
AGCAGTTGTGCAGGTATGCAATTTCATTTATTTATTTTATATTATTTATTTGATAATGTATACATAGGCCACCAAAGTATTGAAAATTTTCATTAAGGCCATCCAATTTTAAAGATGCTTTTGGAGGCGACCCCAATATCATCAATTTAGTTTCGTTTCGTTTATACCGATTCCGGTAAAAAACTTGCTGGAAATTTGTTACATAGACAAGATACCCTTAATTTAAAGCTTTAGTCACATATAGAGTTGTAAGATGAATCTTAAGAGAATTAAGTCTAGAAGGATTCCCAAGCATATATGATTGGATCCATGAGCATTTTTTGTTGTTTTTACAAGGGTTTAGCTCACCAAAATATATCAAACTTGTCACGTTTTACTATTGTGTGTATCAAACTTTTAATTTGTTGCTATTGTATGTACTTTTATTATATAAAAAGGAATATTGTATAAGTTTAGTACATACAATATAAAGTTTAATACACACCATGGCGACAAATTAAATGTTCGTTTCACAATAGAAATTATTAGAATTCGATACACAATAGCAAAATATGACAAGTTGGATATATTTTGGTGAACTAAACCCTTTTACAAGTATATATTTTGGTGAAGTTTGTTTATGAAGCCAAGCAATATGGTAGGGGTAAGCCGAATTAATGAACTGTAACTGAAACGGCCAAACCAATTAGAAAGCCAATGTTCAGTCTATAATGTTCAGATGTAAACCCAAGTAACCGCATGTTTGTTTAATATGGTTTTAGAAGTTCATATCGACTGTAATACTAGATAGTTTCCTTTTGTCTAACACTGCTAAATTGGGCACATTTCAGATTCAGGATGGGACACAAGATCATGTGATTGTGGATGTAAATTACTTGCCATCATTCAAAGAAGTGCCTGATGATATTGCGATTCCTGCTTTTTGGGATGCTATCAAGATGAAGTATCAGTCGAGGAAGGGTGTCGGCTCTAGTGTGTAGTGGATGTATCTGCATGTAAAATATGTAGAATTATGTAAGTTAAAGATGATTTGCCTTTGATCATACTCGGATCTAGTTTCAGTCTGCTATATTTCGCTAATTTCTAGTTAAAGATGATTTGCTATATTTCTGCTCTTTCCACTTTCTTCGTCTTCCAATCAACAATCTTGTAAGAAATATGAACGTTTTCTTCGTAGATATTTTAACTAATGTAAACTTTAATAGACTTTACATAAATGTACCTAAAATTAATGGTGTGCATGGGGTGGTTTTTGGTTCAAACTGAACCAATTTGCTAATTTTTGTTTTAGGATTTTTAAATTCAATGGTTTTGGTGTCAGTCGGTTTCGGTTTTGGACGGTTCTAGTAATTAAGGGTTGGTTTCAGTTTCAAAACCGAATCTACATGGTTTTTAACATTAATATATGATTTCCAATAAAAAGCTAAATAACAAATGGAATGAAAATTTATTGATATTAGTAATCGGACACGGATCGGATTTGAACCGGTTTATCCGAACCGGTTTTTAAAAAAACCGATTTGCTGAACTCCTTCATTTCTTACTAGCCCTACTCCTACCTGCAATACCTCTACTCCCCTGCTCCTTAGATGCTGAATGCCTCTACTCCCCCCCCCCCCCCCCCATTTTAATTTTTTTGTTCAACTTTTTTTTTTAAATACATAACATTAAATATATATTATAAAAATACATATATATGAAAGAAAATTCAAATTTGGATAAATAAAAATACTTGAAACATTACAATACTTAAAGTTCAAATAAAAATTAAAATACTTGAAATACAATAAGGTTCAAATTAAAACTAAAATACTTAAAGTTCACATACTTAAAGTTCGAATACTTAAAATACAAACAAGGTTCAAATTAAAATTAAAATACTTGAAGTTCGAATAATTAAAGTTCAAATACTTAAAATGGAAATAGTTAATCTTGGGCGTCTTTTGTCGTCATCTTCGTTGTGGTTGTCTTCGTTGTGATCGTCTTCATTTGTTGGTGATTTTCCAAGTTCAGCCCTCGTATTCGGGTTCGCCTTCCTCATCGCCGTCTTCATTTGGAGGTGATATTCCAAGTTCGACTTATTCATTGTGTATTCTTGCTTCAACATTGGGGTCGATTGCATCTTCAAGTGTGGTCAAATGTTGAGCCCTTGCCGCTCCATCCAAATAGTCCTTCAAACAAATGCAACATTCCACCGACTCCGGGCTTAGCCTTGATCTACGTTGTGATATGACCCTGCCACTAACAGAAAAAGCGGATTCCGAAGCTACCGTAGAAGCTTGGACGGTTAGTAGATCACGGGCCATGGCGGCTAGAACCGGAAATTGTGGTTCCTTTTCTTTCCACCAAGCCAAAATATCAAACTTTTGAAAATCATTAAATGTATAGTGTGCTATAAAATCGCTTGACATGTAATTCCCCAATTCGCTACTTGGGGTGTTTGTACGGGCTCGTTTCGAATGAGAATTCAAAAGTGTGTTAAAAAGTGACAAATTGACGTTACTTGAACTCCCTCTACTTGACTCCCCCCCTTGCCTCGTTTGATCCAAAATTGGGTTACTCGACCCGTATTTTGATAAATAAATATCAAACATGTCCCGAAAACATTTGTTAAAATAATTGACTTGTTCTTGGACAAAATGCGGGTCTTCTTCATGTAGACCAAAAACATACGCAACCGACTCAATCAATGTTTCCACCCCACCAACATTTACAATCGGGTTTAAAGCGGCGGCACAACTAAACACGGGTGGAATCTCCTTAAAATATTTCAAAAGCTTTGTTTTCATTGCTTGACCCATTTGTTTGTAAATTTCACTTTCAATTTCAAAATCATTAAGTTTATTAGCCATCAAGTACACTTGATTAAGAACCAACGAACTAGTAGGGTAATAAATACCGGATAAGTAAGTGGTTGCGTCCTTAAAAAGCTCAAGTAATTCAGTTATCTTGGCTATAACTTCCCACTCCCCAATCGAAAACGTGTCCCTAACATAACCCTTATCAAATGACATCGAAAATACTTTACTTTCTAATTTGTAAACACAAGTTACCCTTTTCAAAAGATGAAATAAGTTATTACCGGTATGTGGTTCACCGAATAATTCAAACGCTATGGTTCTTTTCATCATTTGCCAATTATCTTGGCTTATCCAATGTGCACTGACGGCTAAAAAAGAATTCCCCGTATTATGAGGGGAACTCCAAACGTCACATGTAAGCGAGACACCGTAATTGTGTTCGTGAAATCCCAAAATCATTTTTTTTCTCGCTTCATGCCACATTTTTATTGCGTCACGCCTAAGGGTAGTACGACTTACCGGGGTATAAGCGGGTTGCATCCTTTGTTCATCGTCGAAGTGAATTCTTCATCGTCGAAGTGGTCGAATGGTAGTGCTTTCCTAATCACCATTCTTGTGAAATCGGCCCGGAGTGCATCGTTGTCGTATACAAAAACACCACCTTGCGGAGTGATGTTTGATTGGCTTGGATCGGATCTTGACCGAAGAGCCTTGCATGATTTTGTAATACGTGTCCTCAACGTCGTGTTACCCTCCGATGCAAAAAACTTACGGCAAAGTTTACACCGGGCCCTTTTCGAGCCATTTGACATCTCACACAAATCGAAATGTACCCAAATTTCCGGATTTCGATTGTGTTCGATCACCCTCACCACTTCGGGATTTCCACCAACCGAAGATTCACCCGTGTTTGGTAGCCATGAAGAAAGTGTGAAAAAATAAAATTTTAGAGAGAAGTTGAGATGGATTCTAGAGAGAAGTTGGTGCAATGGATATCTAATGCATAACATATGTATATATAGTGTTTGGAGGTGAAAAAATGGGGAAAAAAGTCCAAAAAAACGGCTAGAAAAGTCCTCAAACGGCTAGAAAAACGGTAACTTTTTTGAATTCTGGACCGGTTTTTTTTATCGGTTTTTTAACCGGTTTTTTCTGAACCGGTTTTTTATCCGGTAAAATATCCGGTTTCCTCTACGAAGCCCAATCCGGTTATACTATCCGGTTTTTTTTAAACCGGACCGGTTTGAAAAAAAACCGGTTTGGCCAAAACCGGTTTCGGATAGTATTTGCGCGAAATCGGATATTCGGATTTTTTGTGCACCTCTATTCACCCCTACCTAAAATGTCGACATTATAGCCCTTTAAGCTATGCTTAACAGCCTTCAAATTTAACCAATTTTAGTGGGTTAATAACCATTAGTTAAAAACTTTTTGTATAATCGCTAAACATTAATAATTTTAGGGTAAATTACAATAATGGAAATCTTTAATGACTTTTAATTCCTTTGGGGGGAGGGCAGAGTTAGTTTAAACATTTAGCAAAACTTTGATTCTTACCCGTTAAAGATAAAACATAACCTGCATGAGGTTGGATTCTCCTCTCTAACGTTCTCAAAATCGGCTAGAAGCCAACTACAAGAAAAATCCAAACACCAATGCCGATATAACAAGTACATTCCTAAAGTTGATAAGATCAACACTTCCATAGATATAACTACATTTTCCAAACCAAAAGAACACTAGAACACACATAAACCACAAGTCGGAAGCTTAAACCATTTTAATCGGTAATTTCTCCTTCTTCCTCCTCGGATTCATTCTTGCCTTCAAGAACCGAACAAGAAGCCTCTTTGGCTACAGCATGATTCGTTTCTTCTCTCACAATTGCACTTGGAAATCTCAAAGACTTATCCATAGATGTGAAAAACGAGTTCAATGTTATGAACCGGAACACCTGCAAAAGATGGTTTTTGTCTCTCTTAATGTCTCGGCTCAAAAGCTTTTGTAGAAGCGAGGGTTCTCGCTCTTTTGGCTTATGTTTAAATGAATTCTGGTCTCTTGATCTTTTTATTCTTTTAGCAGTTCGGTTATCTTGAAATTTTGGTGTTCCTCTTTTACTTTGAAACTTTCCCTTCTTGGATTGTTGTCTTTCGTGCTTTTTGTCTCGAGGGTTCGGTTTATCAGCACAATTTAAATAAGATGGTGGAATTTCGGCAACTTCACAACCTAACTCGGCTTGTTTAGCCAATATTTCCTTCAATTGCTGCAAAACAAAAGAGTATGAGCAATTTGGGTAATAGGTCAAATTGGATTTGAGTTGACCCACATAATGTTTTTTTCGTATTTTTCTTAAATAATAATGAATGTGTTAAGGTATGATACAGAAACAAAGATATTATAAATCAAATTTAAAATTTTGAAGAAAATAATTTAGGAGGATGAGTTAGTTAAAAACAAGTTTTGGGATACTCAAAACTTCATGAATTGTTCTCCTTTTAGCTTTTAATGCAAATTCATTTTGCATATACCCTTGGGGAAGGTTTATTTGAGAACCGTTGTTAATGCGAGTACCGCGAGAATCAATCTTGGCCCTTCATTAAATTAGATCAATGGTTATAATGCTAATGCCTCATTAATGAGCCCTCATTAATAACGGGTGAGGAATATTATGGCATATATATATATATATATATAAATATATATATATAGGGGAGAGTTCCATTGAGAACCGATTTTAGTGCGAGAACCAATCTTAGCCGTTGATTTGATAAGTGGAATTCATGGATGGAGAGCGTGAGGGATCAAGTGTGACAGGGTGTATGTGAGGAATTCATGGGTGGACAATGACATTGAAAGAGGGGGAATTGAACGGCTCAAATTGGTTCTCGCACTAAAAATGGTTCTCAATGGAACTTCTTCCTATATATATATATATATATATATATATCATTTGAGAATTGTTTTTACTTCGAGTACCATTTGTAACCACCATTAATACTCATTAATGTCTTTTTAACAGGGGTATTTTGGTCTTTTAAAACTTTGCCCAACTGTGAATTGCGTCCAGTGGACCGTCATTAAAGGGTGAGGCTTGATTTTCCCAAAATACCCTATTATGAGGGCTTAATCAATGGCTAAGAATTTTTGGCGGCTCATTAACGAGGGGTATTTTGGAAAAATCAAGTCTTGCTCATTAATGACAGACTACCTGGACGGAATTCAAAGTTAGGCAAATATATAAATGACCAAAATACCCTATCAATGAGAAATTAATGGTGTTATGAATAGTTATCTTAGATTCTCGCACAAAAAACAGTTCTGAATTAAACTTTTGCCTACCATGAATTTGACCTATTGTGATAAAGCACAATCATAATAAACACATTTCTTAATAAATCCAAAAACAGTACAGTTACTCTTTCTAGCAAAAACACGGTTTTGTTATCTTATTTAACACATTAACTATTTAAAAAAAACGCGCAAGGCAAGAAACGTACTCGGCTTCGTAACGTGGCTTCTTGGTTGGTGACATCAGTCAAACTTTGACCCTTCTTGCACTTCTGCATGACAGAGGTAAAATATGCTTTATTTATTCTACTTAATTAAATTTATAAAAGATTTTTAATATATAAATTTTGCTTATATATGAGTATAAATCAATAGTATTCTCACATATTCATTGAGAAATTAGAAATTTAGGGTTCTTACACACTATAAAAACTAACCTTTAATATGTTCACATTCGTGGGGTAGTAGTTCTTACGAGCCTCACGCCACTGCTTTATTTCTTGCTCCGTGTAATTCAGCGTGGGAACTCTTCAAAAAATAAATTAGTTACAAGTTAACAAAAAATTAAAAGAATATTTCAAACCTACATTTTCATGGTTTCGGATAATCGAATTCTAGATCAACTAAAATTAGTTCAAGATTCTAATTAACTCAGTTGCAAATGCAATTGAATCTGTCAATCCGAAGCTAAATAAAGGTCTTCAAAAATTACTTCATATCATGCAATAATCTTCGTGTTAATTTACACAAGGAAGAAATAGCTAAAAGATATGAATTATTAAAAATAATCTTTTTATTTGAATAGTTAATATTAAGATTGCTGCATAGTGAAATTACTTCTTTTCGAAATTGGTTGAACTTCGAGGACTGGAATCTACTGCCGAATTGCTGTTACCTGTTATACAAAAATCATAACAGAATAATGGTTAGGCCTTGTATTACAATGCAAGAGAAGTGGTGAATCGAAAATGTGCATTGTTTTGATCTGATTTTCTGTTTGGGCATACTCTCCAAATTGTTTTATTATTTACGACTATATAAACTTTATTTGTGTCACAATTATCTTATATTTATATATCAATGCAAATAAATAATATTCAGGCATCCTAGCAACGGTTCATATAACAATATCTGGTTACTTGTTTGCCATTTCAAGAATAATAATAATAATAATAATAATAAACCAAGTGAAATTGCATTGTTTGTGTACATGAATGAGATAACACAAAGTTAATGTTTGGCAACAAAGATGTCCATAAAGAAGTGTTAATCTAATTATGAGATGTTAACCTCTATTCTTATAGCCATTGTGGATCCCAAACTTCTCTTTGACATGTTTCTGGGTCTTGAATCTGCAAAACTCAAGCTTATGCAAATTTAAAAAATCAACTAATGAAACATTGCTCCAAAAAATCTGCACGCTAGCACACACATATCTGTGTGTGTGCCTGTTCTCATGAGTGGGTGCGTGTTGGTTGGGGACTTGGGTGGGGGGGGGGGGGGGGGGTGTTGGATGGGAGTGGGTGCGTGTGAGGGTGCAGGAGGTATCCAATAAAAACTATTAGTACTATGGGGGCCACAATCCAAATGCATCTATGGAATATCAATGCATCTAAAGCTCCATATATGCATTTGAATGTGTGGCCTAGAATAGTTGTTAGGATTCTTACACACACTCGTATACAACATACCCTTTGTGTGAGGCATCATTAGTTTTATGTCCAGTGAAGTTTTTGTGTTGAGACTCGGCCCATCCACCATTGACGTTGATAGGCACATTTCCATGATTTTCCTGTCCGTTAACATTCTGCAAATTGAAGACAATATAATAGAAATTTATGGTATTTAGTTTCAAATAGTATTTATTGTGACATATTTTGTTACATCGTGGAATTAATCATTCATGTTTTACCGTGCAAACTTTACCTTGTAAACGATGTATCCCCTAAACTTTTTTTATCATTATAATCCCAAAGTTTGAAGATTTGGTTATTGTTTCCTCATTACATGCTATTAAATATAAATTTATTTTTGATGGCTAAATAAAACTTTTAACCCCAAAACTTTACCTTTCAAAACAGTTTAACCCCGCTTACTATCTCTTAACCCAACCCACAAACACTCTCCCTCTCCCCCTCCCCCTCCCCCTCCCCCTCTCTCATTCTCTCTCTCTCTCTTCTCTCTCTCTCTCTCTCTCTCTCTCTCTCTCTTCTCTCTCCCTCAACATTGAACTATCACCACTGCCGCTGCAAGACACCACCACCACTGCCACTGTTGCAAGCCACAACGTGTGAACTGCAACCACCGGAAGCAACCACTGGTCCCTCTCTCTCTCTCTCTCTCTCTCTCCCTCTCTCTCAACAGGTATGGTGTTCGTGAGTTTTTCAGAAACCGATTAAAATTTGGTGGTGAAGATGATGGTGGTATTGGTGGTGGTGAGATGCTGGTGCTGTTGCTGTTGCTGTTGCTGTTGCTGATTGTTGGCCGGAGGCGTTGGCATAACCACAATAAATTTACCATACTTAACCAGTAGCAAATAAGAAAACACAGTTTGGGATAAAACTCACAAGACAGTATTATTGTGTATTATAACAATAATCTAACTAAAGTTTGACATAAAAAGAATAAAGAAAGTTTAGGCGTAACTGTCTTACAAGGTAAATTTTGGGAGTTACAGCTTAATTTACCCTTCTGAAAGGTTACTGGAATTGTTAAAAGCGTAATGATACAAGAGATGGATCGAATGATTAGTCAGACAGGTCTTAACTACTGTTTAACATTAATAATTTGCATAAACATTTGTATATCTGAAAAAACAGAACACAGAAAAAAAGTTGTACCTGGAAATTTGTGAGAGTAGAACAGGGGTTCTGCGTTTGACCCGTATTGGCTATCTGATTTGTATGAAAGTTGTTGTATTGAGGACCGACACCCTGAGGAACTTGGTTCTACAAATCAGAAAATAACCATGAATGAATAAATAAACATTTTGTTCCAAGCATTTGTAAAAACATTTGTCGAAAAGATATTAAGTGAACGAGTATATTTAAAGATTCTTATGTCCTCATGGTCATAATGTGTATATACTTTCTGTTTATCTATTTATTTTGTGCGAATTCTCTTTTGAATGTACTATTAACTTGTCCACAAAATAGTTGACCATCAGGTCCATTACCAAGTAAAGCGACTAGAACATGATAAATTGATAATATAATATGTTCTTTCTTATAGTCTAATCCCCAAAAGGCTCCTTTTCTATTCTATAACCATAAAAAATTTCTTCTCCCTCAGGATTCATTACAGCATTGATACAAAAAAAATTTAAAAACCTATCCATTTAATAGCATTGACAGTTCATAGTCAGGAGATTATCGCACACCAAAAAGCTGTAGATAGAGGGACAAGCGGATACCTGGAAATTCGTTAGAGTTTGTGTTTGAACTGAAGCAGAAGCAACAGGTAAAAACGGGTTCCCTTGCAATTGCTGGCCCATATTCATATGATTTGCAGGAAATCCCGGATTTTGATGACTCAAAACATTCCCAATCTGGTTCTGGAACATGGGGAAATTACCAGGAACACATTGGGCATAATCACGGTTTTGTAATTGGAGCAGCTGAGAGATATTTTGAATAGTGTTCTGCAAAAGGAGTTGATGTTGGTCATGAGGTAAACCAAGATTCTGGTTGGGATTCATGGGATTATTAACAAACATGTGACCATGTTGCTGTGGAGAAGGATTAAACTGGTTCATAGGAGGAAAGGGGCTGAAATTCTGATGTGGATTGAATCCACCAACAACACCATTGGGAAATTGAACAGGAAATGGGAAGTTCATGAAACCAGGTGGAGCTACAACTGGGGTGTTATTGGGATATAACCCACCAACATTACACATTTGCTGATTAACAACCGGATTAACCTGCTCATCAATTCATATATTAGCTCGCTCACAAGAAACCCACAAAACTTTATGAAATTTTAACATGAATCCGTGTTAGGGTTGTGAAAGCATGTGAGAATGTGCGATTATGTTTTGTGAGTAAGCAACTAATTGATAAAATCTACAAAAACGAAGAAAAGGATGAAAGGAAAGAAGTGTACCTTTTCAGCTACGGGAGGAGCTGCTGGATTTTGACGGGAATTCATCATCGAAGTCTTTCTTATTGTTCTTGGAGCACAAAATATTCAGGTAATTCAAGGACGAAAGGTTTTAGAGAGGGTTTGGGTTCTGCTGCTGCTGGGAGGAAAGCACAGGTAGTATAACATAATTTTTCAAGGGTTCGTTTAAAATATTTATATATATATATATATATATATATAGAAATAGAATCAATATAGAACCATCTCTTAAACATAGAACCTAAAGAACCATTTTAAACCTTTAGATTACCTTGATTAAGGGCTGTGATTAAACAATAATAAAAAATATTAAACTGTTAACTTATTTAATGTATATTAGTATCCCAAGGGCAGTTTGGGAATATAAAGACATCTGGGGATCTACTCTTCTCTCTCTCTCTAAACTATCGACCCCCAAATCTGCATCATATATACAAACGGCCAATGAACAATCCCCGCCGCTTCAAGCCACCGTTGAGTAACTCGCAGACGAACAATCTTGGCCGCTTCAACCCATCGTCGAGTAACCCTTCAAATCACCGACGAACAATCCCGGCCACTTCAATCCACCGTCGAGTAACTCTTCAAATCGCCGGCGAACAATACCGGCCACTTCAATCCACCGTCGAGTAATCCTTATACATCGGACAAATTCCTGGCCGCATCAAGCCATCATCGATAAAATCCAAGTAGGAATACGTAACTATTTGTGACATAATATTCTCTGCACTAAATCATGTTGTAGTGGGTTTCATGATGTAGTTACTATTTTACATGATTTGAGTTAAATTACTGTATTCAGCTTGCTTTGTTGTGAAGTGAAGGCCTAATGTCTAAATTTCAAGAGGAAATTGTTTTGTCGCCAGCATAAGTGATTTAAGAAGCTTTTGAATAAGTAATCTGCATATTTTGTTTTAAATTTGTAATTTGTATATATCTTTATGTATTAGTTCTTATTTTTCTCTCATGAGTAATCTGAATTTTCGGTTTTTGCATTTTCAAAAAATGTATTCAAAACATGTCATTTTGGTTATTGTCTTCATTTGGGTATCATTTTGGTATCATTTCATATCTGTATTTTGCATTTTTGGGTTTTAGTATGTAATTTGCATTTCGGCTGTATTTTTATTGAATCAAATTGTGAAAATGTAGAATATAGTTGTGGGTTTGCATTTTGCATTGTTATAATTTGCATTTTGAAAGCATCTGCATAACTTGTATATTCGATATTTTGCATTCTGTGATTTTTTGCATTTTGAAATGAAACCACATGAAACAGCAAAATGCAAATTTTCAAAAATTTGCATTTTCAAACAAAAAAAGTTTCAAAAATATATCAAGCCTAGTCTTGTTTGAAAGAGAACGAAAAACTGAATCTAATTATATAATTTTTATGCCTAAACTCTAAAAAACGAAAGAGTTATAATCTTTTAAATATTTGAGTGGTTTTTTTTTTTTATAAATGTGGGTTGGCTGAAACAGATCAGGCGCGTGAAATGAGTTTTTTTTTATATTTTCCAGTTTTGCCCCTATTCATAATGTCATGTGTCATCACTATGGAGGTTCTTTAGGTTCTATGTTTAAGAGATGTTCTTTGTTTAACCATACCCTATATATATATATATATATATATATATATATATATATATAGGGTATATATACTAGTGGGATACGCGCGTAATACGGCGGCGGCGAATGAAAATTGGTTATGAGGAGTTGTTTTGGTGGCTATTGATCAAAAGGACAGAGAAGATAGTACAAACAATAATATTCTTTACACATTAACTTAAATGAAGTATAAGACTATAAATCGTTCTTATTATTAGCCAAAATTAAAATTTTAGTGTAGCTAATTATTAAAAAATTGAAATGTATGTAAAGAACTAACAATTACAATCCATTCGAATCTAGACAATTGCTTGTAGGAATACTTATAATACCCAATATTCAAGCAACAAATGTTAATTAATTATAACTAAGAACTCAGAATCAACTTTCAAGAATCAAAAGAAACTTATATACCTGTTTTTTGTGATCTGATAAGCAACAATCCATCCAGGCCCAAAAGAACTCATCCAGTTATCCAAAGAAGTAAACAACCAAATAATCAATAAAGAAGAAGTATTTACTTACTATTTTAATATCAACAAAGGGAACTATTTACTTACTATTTTAATATCAACATAGGTTAAAGTTTAGTTAATAATAACAATAATATACAATCTCATCAAAATAGTACATGTATATATTTATTTTTAACTATAACAAAAGGCAGAGAGATTGTTTTTTTGAAAAGCCTTCAAAATCAAAATTGAGTTCGAATATGTTAAAAACAATTTATTGAAAAAGGGTTACAGCTAATAACCCAAAAGTAAAATCAATAACCTGATTATGTAGCAAAAAGAAAAAGGGTTACAGCTAATAACCCAAAAGTAGGCTTGAGCATTTTGCTGTGGAGAAAGTGACACCATGTTCTTTTTCTATTCATTGCCGATTGCACCAAACAACAATTTTGTTTTTTCTATTCACAAATGCCCTTTTCCCCTTGAATATCCTACTTCTAAGTGATGAACGATAAGCAGCAACATGAAGAACATCAGAAGAAACGATAATGCTTATCTCTCATTAAAGCAATTATTCTTTACTCAAATGTGCAAAACCAGACTCAATAGATAGAATCGTACCTTTGACAACCTCAATCAAGAGAGTTTTTTTATTTGAAGCCATTAGTAGATCGATCTGCTACTGAATAAACGATATCAAATAAGAATTAAGATTCAAACAAAATTTAGAAAGTTTATATTTATTACACAAAAGTATATTTATACTTGAATGGCTTCGGAGAACACTTCTTTTCACCGAATTATTAAGCTAGATCTGCAACTTTCTGAGGATATGGTTGACGATCAGAGGCAAAAGACATGTTGTAGTGGGGATTCCGTCCACCCCACAAACAAGTCCGGCGATGATCCAACGGTGGCAGTAGGGCCGTCAATGGATCGGATCATGATCTAGATCCGATCCGATCTGCTCCATTTAAATGATCCAACGGGTCAAAAAATCCGATCCATTGATCCAATAAGAGATCCAATGGGCCGATCCATTTAATTAGATCACTACATGGATCGATCCAAGATCTGTCTAGGTCGATCCATTTAATATCAAAAAATCCGCCACCACCGTCACCACCGCCGCGGCCCACCACCAACCGCCACCGCCATCACCGTAACCACCCCCGCCGACCATCACCAACCGCCTCCGCGATCACCGTCACCATCGCCACCGACCACCACCGCTGCCGACCACCACCAACCTTCACAGCCATCAATGTAACCACCGCCGCCGACTACCACCAACCGTCACCGCCACCACCGCCGCCGACCACCACCAACCGCCTCCGCGACCACCGTCACCACTGCCGCCGACCACCACCAACCGCGACCGTCATCACCATCACTACCACCGCCGACCACCACCACCGCCGCCGACCATCGCCGCCGACCACCGCCACCACCGCCGCCGACCACCGTCACCACCGCTGCCGACCATCGCCGCCGACCACCACCTTCGCCGACCACCACCACCCCCGCCGCCGACCACCACCATCGCCGACCACCGCTACCATCGCCGCCGACCACCACCGCCGACCACCGCCGCCGCCGACCACCGCCACCACCGCCGCCTACCACCGCCGCCACCACCACCGCCGTCGACCACCACCACCGCAACGCCACCGACCACCACCGCCGTCGACCACCGCCACCACCGCCTCCGACCACCACCGCCCCCACAGCCGCTGACCATCGTCGCCGACCACCACCGCCGCCGACCACCGCCACCGCCGCAGCCGACGATGGTAGGGTGGGGTGGGGGTAGGGTGGGGTTAGGTAGGGTGGGGTAGGGTAGGGTGGGGTGGGGGTAGGGTGGTGTGGGGTGGGGTAGGTAGGGTAGGGTGGGGTAGGGGTAGGATAGGGGTGGGTTAAAGTAGGGTAGGGTAGGGTGGGGTAGGGTGGGTCAGGTGGGTGGGGTCGGGTAGGGTGGGGTGGGGTGGGGTAGGAGGTAGTGTGGGGTAGGGTAGGGGTAGGTAGGGTGGGGTGGGTAGGGTAGGTAGGGTAGGGGTATGGTAGGGGTGGGGTGTGGGTGGGGTAGGTTAGAGTGGGTGGGGTCGGGTAGGGGATGGGGGTGGGGTAGGGCGGGGATGTAGGGTAGGGTCGGGTAGGGTGGGGGTAGGGGGTAGGTAGGGTAGGGTAGGGTGGGGTGGGGTAGGGGTAGGTAGGGTAGGGGTAGGGTGCGTAGAGTGGGGTAGGGGTTGGTAGGGTGGGGTAGGGGTAGGTTGGGGTGGGGTAGGGTTTGGTAGGGGTTGGGTGGTGTGGGGTGGGGGTGGGAGAGTTATTTGATATATTTATTACATAAATAAAATTAAATTAGTAATATTAAATGGGTCGCTCCGGGTCATGATCTATTAATTATTGATCCGATCCAAATCCAACTAAATGGATCTCATTGTTATTGGATCAGATCCAAATGCAATTAAATGGATTAGCGGGTCAGATCAGATCTTTAACCGATCCGATCCGATCCAACCTATTGACAGGTGGCAGGCAGCTCAGTTAGACCGATGCGAGGATAAGGATGAACAGAGTCGACTCAGGTACACCGATGCGAGGATAAGGATGAATGGAGGCGACACAGGTAGACCGACGGGAGGCGGCGATTTACGAAGGGTCGGAAGGGAGGGCACGTATTCGGTCGAGAGGAGAAAGAGGGCTAGGAGTAGTAGCGGCGGAATATTGGGGAATTGGGATATTAGGGTTTTATCTTTAAGTTTTTATATTTTTATTTTAAATTACAATTTAATATATTAAATAAAATTATAAAATAGGAAAATTATAATATTTATTCAAGTAAACTATGTGATTTTGTCTCTCGCCTGCACTCGTTTAGGTTAATTAATCTATTTTTAATAGATTTCATGGCTGCAAATGTTTTGCCTTTTTTATGCTTACAAGGTCTTCTTGAACGATAAAACGTAATATATTAAATAAAATTAAAATTTTATGTTTTTATATTTTTAATTAATAATATTAAATAAAATTACAATTATAAAAATAGGAACCATAATCAGATCTAAAACTTACAAATCTCGAGTGTAATAAATAAAATTACCCTTTATTATCACCAAATACCCTTCCCGCCTCATCTTTCATTAGAATTGTTATTTTACTTTTTAGGGATGCTAATGAGTTTTTTTTTTTTTTTTTTTTGAATAGTTATAAAATCCAAATCATTATAAGGTGTTTTCTCAATTCGAACCACGTCATGGCTTGTTCAATATAGATGCCGTGAGAGTCTATTCGATCTACAAACACAATAATGAAAACAAATTTTATTTGTTTTTACTCGATAGAAATGTAAGTATTATAAATCTCACTATATAAATTTCACTATATATTCTAAATAAATTCAAGTTATATAAATGGTTTTTATTTCATTCAAAATTACGTATATCAGCGAGATAGAGCTGTAGCTGTTGTCTCTCCCGATATGGCTCAACGGTATGAGGCGCTTAATCTAGATAGAGTTATGTTTTCGATCGATCGTTTTGAGTTCCTCGCGCTTGGCTGTGATGATTTCCCACGATACGAACGATACTCAATCCATCGAGCTGAATGGATGCTTTGGATTACTAAAAAAATCAAAGTCTCTCAATTGGAGTTTGTAGACAATAAAATAGAAGCTCCATTTTATTGTCTACAAACTCCAATTTTGATGAGATAGTTATAGTTAAAAATAAATATATATATATACATGTACTATTTTGATGAGATTGTATATTATTGCTATTATTAACTAAACTTCGACCTATGTTGATATTAAAATAGTAAGTAAATAGTTCCCTTTGTTGATATTAAAATGGGTTATATGCACAAAAATGTAACGAAGTATGCGCAGTTTAATATTGTGTAACAAACTATTTTTTTTGCAATTAATACAATGAACTATCATTTTTTAACATTGTATGCAATTTTGACCTGCAAAACAGGTAAAAGCTGACGTGGAGCCGGTAATATATTATTTTATTTTTTCTTTTTTAAAATAATACATATGTGTCATTTGTTTGCTGATGTGGTAATTATTTTATTATTATTATATTATTAATAGTATTATTTATTATTATTATTATTATTATTGGTTTTATTATTAATCATCTTCTTCATCAATAACACCTTCTTACCACCACCACCACCACCACCACCACTAACTTCATTTGCCACCACCGCCACCTCCATCTTCCACCACCACCTCCATTTTCAACCACCACCAGCGTCACCTCCACTTTCAACCACCACTGTCACCATCTCATTCAACCACAACATTAACTACCAAACAAAAATCTATGAACTCAAACAAAAATTAAAACAAATACCAAACAAGATCAAACAACATTAACCGCCACCTTCATCTGCCACTGCCACCTCCATTTTCAATCACCACCACTGCCACCCTAAAACATCTATCTACAAACTCAAAAACTAAATCTGTATGCCACCATATCCTTCATCTAAATCTTTCAAGAAATCTGGAACGAAAACCCCCATATCCATCTCCAAACTTAAAAAAGAAAACAGAGAACAAAGATTCAAAATACGTAATGAAGAAAACCTAAAATGAAATCCAAAAATTTTCGTTTTCAAAAATACGTAACAAAAATCCTAAATCGTAACGAAAAAAACCCTAAATCGACGAAGATCCGTAACGAAATCTGTAACAAAAATCTGTAAATGAAAACGAAATCTATAACGAACAAAGATTCAAAATCTGTAACAAAAATCCAAAAATGAAAACGAAATCCGTAACAAAAAAACCCTAAATCAACGAAGATCGTTTTCATTTTCGTTTTTTGAGCTTGAAGATCAACTCAAACAAATCTGGACAAACCAAACAGATTTGGACAAAATCACCATGTATATGAACCAAAATCATCTTCAAGCGGCGGTGGTCGTTAAGGCGATGGCGGCGGTGGTGATCGACAAACCAAGAGCAAACCCTAAATCGAATAAAACAGAGGCGATGGCGGCGATTGTTGTTAGGTTGAAGTCGACGGAGGCGATGGTGGCGATTGTGGTTAGGTTGAAGTCGACGGAGGCGATGGCGGCGATTTAGGGTTTTCTTCGAGTTAAGGTTTGGGTGGAATTCAACCAACACCAAACGAAACCCAGATCTGGAAGTTAAAGAGGCGGCACTCGACGTGGTGGTTGAAGTCGCCAGAGGAGAGAGGAGGGATGAGGGAGGAGGCAGTGGCATTAATGGTGGATGGGAGCCTGCACATGGTTGTAACTATGGAATTTATTTTATAATAATAATAATAATAATAATAATAATAATAATAATAATAATAAACTTATCCTACGTGGAAGCCTACGTGGAATGCCAAGTTAAATTAAAAAAAAAAATTGCCAACTGTATCAAGGGATAACTGGCAACCTTTGATTATAGGTAAAAATTGCATACAATGTTAAAAAATGGTAGTTCATTGTATTAATTGCAAAAAAAAATAGTTTGCTACACACAATATTAAACCGCACATACTTCGTTACATTTCTGTGCACATAACCCATATTAAAATAGTAAGTAAATACTTCTTCTTTATTGATTATTTGGTTGTTTACTTCTTTGGATGACTGGATGAGTTCTTTTGGGCCTGGATGGATTGCTGCTTATCAGATCACAAAAAACAGGTATATAAGTTTCCTTTGATTCTTGAAAATTGATTCTGAGTTCTTAGTTATAATTAATTAACATTTGTTGCTTGAATATTGGGTATTTGATTATATGAGTAATATATTTGTTCAAGAATCCGAAATCGGAGTTTTGATTCATGATTATTGATTCTAAGTTCTGAGTTATGTTTAATAAACATTGATTCTAGAAAATTGATTCTGAGTTCTTAGTTTTAATTATATATAACATTAGTTGACATTATATTGCGTTGTTTCACTGTTCACAAAGGGGATTATTTAAAATATTCATGATTATTGATTCTAAGTTCTGAGTTATGTTTAATAAATATTGATTCTTGAAAATTGATTCTTGAAAATTGATTCTAAGTTCTTAGTTTTAATTATATATAACATTAGTTGACATTATATTGCGATGTTTCACTGTTCATAAAGGGGATTATTTAAAATGCGCTCATACTATATATAAGGCAGTGTAATTACAGCCCAGTTGAATATATTTTTAACGTAGCACTGTTTTACTGTTCACAAGAATTTAAGTTGTAGCCTTCTATATTTTTAAATATATATATATATATATATATATATATATATATATAGACAAAAGTTCATGCGAGAACCGTTGTTAGCGCGAGAACCGCGAGAACCAATCTAAGTCGTCCAATTCCCCCTCCATCAATGTCATTGCCCACCCATGAATTCCTCACATGCACCCTGCCACACTCTATCCCTCCACGCTCTCCATCCATGATATTTCCCATATCCAAGGAACGGCTGAGATTTGTTCTCGCGGTTCTCGCACTAACAATGGTTCTCGCATGAACCCTCCCCTATATATATATATATATATATATATATATATATATATATTACTCCGTATGTTTTAACGTAACACTTTTAATTGGAATAGCTAATACACTAATAGTAATAATGTTATAATGTTTAAGCTATATTATTAAAATCATAGATTTTGTTTTAAATGCAGATGTATATTATAACAACTTTAAAATACGTAATATGTAATACAAATCTTATTACACTTGTCAGCTTTAGAATGCGCATAATGCACTATGACTCTATGAGTAGTGAATTGTTACAAGTTCTATGTATGTGTTAGGTTGTGAATTGTTACAAGTTCTATGTATGTGTTAGGCTTTTTAAGTTTTGTCGCCATATCCTAATGTAAATAACAGTCAATGTATGTTTTTACTTTAACACCACTTAAAATGTAAGAGTTTACTTGAAATAAATGTGAAGCATCACTAATTTATTAATAACATTCCAATCATTTTTTATATCCAGCAACATGTTCTAAACTTACAATCATAATCATAAAGAAGATCAATAAAACAAACATAAATTACGCTATTCTTCATCGGATTCATCGATAAGCCAGTAAACTTTATTGCGGCTGAAAATCGATATTTTATTTATTTTCTTTCTTTTGACATTTTCCATCAATAATGCTTCATCATCATCAGAGTTGTCGATGCTAATCACATCATCCCAGTTCCAAAATAACAAATTTTCTACCCTTGATCATTTTTTTGAATTCTGGTCAAAAGAATATATTAAAATTAGTTGTTATTTTAGATTTAAATTATATATTTTGATTGCGTTTTTTGAATAAACATTTTTTATTTTATTTGAAGATACTCTGGTGATGTGAAGCTAATGGATAATGATTGATATGTCACAATGTTGTTACATATCACAACACTAAAAAAGCAAATGGTTAATCTTAATTAGTTATGTTTAGACAAAAAACGCAACTACATTTAGAACTTTTGATACAAGTACCTCATCAACAACAATCACGTTGTTAAGAGTCATTTTCGGTGCCCATCAAAGCAAGCTGATCATCGACTTCCATATCCTGTTAACACATTTTTTTAAATTGCATGTTAGTACATTGCAAATTGTTAGATAAACGATCACTGTTAATTGAATGAATGACTCTTAATAGATAAATGATAACTGTTAGTAAATTGCATGATAAATGACTCTTAATTGTTAGAATCATTGCATGTTCAACAATCATCGTATGATAACTTAATAGAATGAAACTGTTTAATGTAGTTTCTGTTTGAAAAAGTAATTAACTATAAAAAGATTGTTCAATATACATGGAGAAGGTTTTTTATCACTTGTGACCACCACATATTGAAATATATTTATATTGCAATGGTTACCTCTATTTGGTTGAACAAATCGACATCCATTGGAGCTTTCATTTCAGTGTTCATTGCTGGAGGAGTTGTGCTGATTGGAATGTTGTCTAAGCTCCTATTCTCACGCTGCAAATATACAATATGGTTAGTGTTTACTGCTTCACAGATATTTAAGAATTCAGTAACATTCATAAATTATATAACTTAAAATTTACCTCATCTTGGTTGATAAACTCATGATTCATATCAGTCTTCATGGTGGTTATCTCTGGATATTCAGAAATTGGGTCGAGAATTTTATATGTAAAATGCACAATGAACCTATTAAATATATATAGTAGTTACTAAAGAATACTTTCTTGTTATTGACATGATTTCCTGTTTTTGTGTAGAATACTTTCCAGTATTACTTTCCAGCAGAAGGATATATCATATATTTATGGTATTAGATTCAATCAACTTAATTTTGTTTCTACGTTGACTTGCTATAATGTAGCTTGAGCTGAGGGATATCTATTTTGTCCATTATAAATATTTCCAGGATTTTAGTTTTTTTACCCACGTGTGTTTAATACGTACTTAATGTATTCATCTATTTTGCCCTTTATTTTTGCCCATTGGAAATGTTTCCAGGATATCTATTTTTGTCCATTATAAATGTTTCCAGGATTTATGTTTGTTTACCCATGTGTGTTTAATACTCTACGTACCACCTTTGTGTTTAAGAGATTAAGAGATTAAGTAAAAGGGTATAAAAGTAATTTCAAAACACTTAATTTTAAGAGATTAAGTAAAAACCTCAAAATATTTATAAAGTAGTATATATATATATATATATATATATATATATATATATATATATATAGAGTTAGTTTCAAATAAAAAGAATATTAAGATAAATAGAGTAAGAAGAACTAAGAGAATGACATGTGACATTTTTATTAGAAGGGCAACATAGGTATTTTGTCCTGCTATTAAAATTAGCCTTCATTATCTCCTTAATCTATGCCCGTTTATTTCCTTTTCATTTTATTGGACCATCACCCCTTTGTTGAAAACTATTTATTCAAAAGTTGAAAGCCACCGCCCTCTGTTTCCTTGTCAAGGCGCCGGAGATAATATGGAAACCAGCGCACCCGTCCAATATATATCGGTTCCTTCGCCGGAGAGAAAAAAAATCGCTGCCAAACCGAGAGCACCCGACCACCGCCTCACCCATCCCGTAAATCATCTCGATCTGTGGTGTCGCCGCTGCCCAGTCCACTGTTGGTGCCGCTGCGCGGCTCCATCGTGAGGTTGCCGACCACCACCGTCACACGAAACCCACCTGTGAAGACTGTCGCGGCCATTGCAACGGCTGTTAATGTGCATCGGCGACGGTTATTAAATGGTAAAAATGATTGTGCATCGCCTCCGTGAAGCCCGCCACCACCACCGCCTCTTCGTCTCTCTTTCTTGTAAGTGGTCAACGTGCATCGCCGACCACCACCGCCGGTGCATCACCGCCGCCGCCGTCTCCCTGTCTTGTGCATTAGGTTACCCTAAAATATGTATATTTTTTATTCCGTGCATAAAATAATTGTACCTTGTGCATTAAATGTAATATCGTGCATCAATAGTGATTTTGTGCATCAAATGGTTGCATATTGTGCAGTAAATTATTGTACCTTTGCATCTGACAGTTGGCTGACGGCAACAGAGTTGATCTCCCACGTTTTTCTCTGTTTTTTCTTTTTTTTAATTTACTATATTACCCTTTTTTATTTTTTTAATTCCGAAAATTTGGTTAGAATAATGAATTTTTTTGGTTGACTTTTTGAACAGATCGTGTGGTCCAGATTTCACCTTACATTTAGTACCTTTATTTTTTTGTAGTAGATCCCAACCCTATATATATATATATATATATATATGATGCGGTTCAAACGAGAACCGTTTTTCGTACGAGAACTGCGAGAACTAACGTGGACCAATCAATTAATTTGTAACATTAAAATTATGTCTTAAATGAGGAAGGGTAAACTTGTCAAAATAAAAATTGTTTCTACACAGGTATTCCACGACCTGATACCCCATCTTCCAAATTTCTCTCCGGCGACCCTTATGAGACGCAACCATACAGGAATTAGAAGCAAATGTAAGTAATTTTTGCAGATCTACATCCTTCTCTTAGACATCGCAAATAAGATGCAAATCTCTATTTCACCTATGGAGCCGAGCTCACCTTCAAAAACCCAGATCTGAAGTTGTTAACTACTTCATTTCTCCCACTTGAAGGTAAGACTATATATAACCAACGCCATCTAAGATCTATTCGAACAACATCGTCGAGGTCGGATTATTTGGTTCTCGATCTACAAAATTTTTCTAATTTCTTCACCACCGCCTCACCGGTGGTAGCTTTTTTAAAACGAAGCCTCGATGATGAGTTCAAGGATTTTGGATAATATTTTACTTTTTGTTTGTTTTAGTTTTTTATTGATTTTGGTTTTCTTCAATGCCTCCGTCGATTTGAAGTATATTGATTTTAGTTTCTTATTTTTTGTTTTAGTTTCTTCTTTTATTTAGGATAAGATTTCACTTTTTGTTTGTTTTAGTTTTTAATTGATTTTGGTTTTCTGGGAGTCAATACACTTAGTTGCTTCGAAGAACAATGAAAAGCGCCTGAAATCCAAAGTAGAGCAAGTGGGGAAGATGGATGACATCATAGTGTGCAACCATGTGTTGGGAAAATGTGGTCCATTTGTTTTGTCTATTTGGGATTCATGCATTTAAAGCCCGGTTGTATGTTAGTACCTATTGTATTGGTTAATGAGAATTATATTTTTGCTGTTAAAAAAAAATTTGATTTTGGTTTTCTTGAATGCCTTCGTTGATTTAAAGTATATTGATTTTAGTTTTTTCTTTTATTTAGTTTTCTCTTATTTAGTTGAAGCACATATGGGTTACAGAAAATGAATTAAATATTACCTTTTATTAGGGACAAGTGGTTTTGATTGAATCTAATCTAAATATATGATGGAAAAAAACTAGATGAATCAGGTGCAAAAATATTTGCACTTGTGCAAATATTTGCATATTTGCATATTTGTATATGTGAAAAAATATTTGCACATGTGCAAAAGTATTTGCACTTGTGCAAAAGTATTTGCACTTGTGCAAAACTATTTGCACTTGTGCAAATATTTACATATTTGCACATGTGCAAATGTCGAGCTGTAATGGAAAAAAAACCCAGCAAACACAATAAAAAAGTTTCAAAAAAACATAGCAAGATCGGTCTCAAATTAAAGAGTATAATTTTATCGTTAATTAGGTATAATTTTCGTAATTTAACGTTTTTCCGTTTGATGGATATATTAGTTTAAAAATGTGGGGTAATGTAAAAATGTCCAAATTATCCTTAATTAATTTAGGATAAGTTTGATTATATTAAGGTTATCCATTAACAATTCTTTAATCTCAGCCCTCCATCTCTTTGATCAATGACTATAATTGGTTCTCGCAGTTCTCGTACGAAAAACGGTTCTCGTTTGAACCGTCCCATATATATATATATATATATATATATATATATATATATATATATATATTCACAAGATAATATATTTTCTTATTGATTTATCATTTTAAATTGTAGGGAAATAATTCGTAATGATAACATGATCTAATTTAGTTGATGTTACACTAAGCGGGTCTTTGGTTTGAGGGAATGTTCCGGACTTTGAAGGAATTGGAATCCAATTCCTGAAGATTACCATGTTTGGTTTACATTTGATGAATGGAATTGCAATCTTGACTTTGGAATACTTTCCATCAGTTGTTGGAAAGGAAATCCTTCCTCCACCCTAAGGAATTGAGATTCCTTCTCTTCTATTCTCATCTTATACACACCATCGACACATACACCATCCTCAGTACAACCATTGTTGTGACCGGCGATGACGAGCTTCAACCTCCGATAGGCGAGTGACAAGTGGTGACGGTGACTAGCGAGCTTCGACTTGTGACCGGCGACTAGGTCTTTGATTAGGGATTCAACGGTGGTTTCGATTAGGGCTTCGAGGGTGGCTTCGACTAAGGCTTTGACCGACGACTAGGGCTTCGACTAGGGTTGCGACCTGCGGCAGCAATGAGCTGGCTTGGCGACCGCGACTAGGGCTGCGACTGTGGTGGGATGGTAGTGGCAAGTCCGATTAGAGTGGTGGGGTGGTGGTAGAAGTGATTCCAGTTCCTAGTACTACCAAACATAGTGAGGTAAGAATTCAAATTCGAAATGTAAATCCTTCAACTTCCAATTCATTAATGGATTACAATTCCATTTGGAAACAATTAGCCAACCAAACACCCCCTAAAACCATACTTCAATGAAGGGTAGTTTAGTTATTTTCCTATTTACTCATTAAATTAGTTTGTGAGTATAACATCACCTAAGTTAATTGATGTTAGGATGTTAGTATTAAGAATCATTTAATATTATTTGTGATAGATATTGTATTTAGTGGCTTTTTTAAAGTGTAATTTGCAAAACTGTGCATGTTTGCTATGTCTTAAATAAGTTTGTTTTAAGTACAAAATTGGTTAAACATGATGAATACCATTTTTTGTGTTTTTCAAAATATAAGAATAAGAAATAAGTACCAAAAGATAAACAACACAATGATATACTAAAGTACAAAAGTCACTTTTAGAGATGGTAACACAAGTAACACTAAAGGTTATGGAGTGTTGATAAGCAGTACTAGAAATGGTAATGGTGCAGGTTCAGGGCGGGTTTTGGCATTCCCCAACCGCATAACTAAAACCATCCCCGTTGCAATCCCTACAAGGGAATTTTTTTCGGGGTAACCTGTCGGTGAATTTGATAATCCCGTCCATAATACCATAAACCCGGTAGCAGTGAGGTAAAAGAAACTAAGCATATGCTATTTATAAACAAAAAAACAACCTAATAATCTTGATCGCGTGATCATTTGAACAAAATCAAGTAGACAGAAGCTATTTGTGAACAAAATCAAAGTACAACATCCCTATTTGTAAACAAAATCAACATAAAAACCCTAATTGATCTATCATTTGAACAAACAAAGATACGAACAAAACTAAAATAGATCATTTGAACAAACAAAACTAAAAGCCTAAGGTCTAACTGAACCTGTTGCAAACTAAAAAAGATCGAACAATGTTTGAACATGACAAAATTAAAACGGGCCTGAGAAACAATACTTCTTTTAAGAAACAATACTTCTTTTAAGTGTGATAGGTATCATAACGGGCCAAAGAGCTATGGTCTCTCATATCTAAATGGCAGCGACTTGATGGTGAATCATGATGAGGTCACCATCTATCGAAAAAACATAGTGGGCCCTGGGTTCACTAAAATAAAAGAAGTAATTGATCATGAGATGTAACCCATTTGAAGTTTTCAAGTATTTTACTTGATTCAATCCCATACGAAGGTGTAAGCCAAATAGGTTAATGGGATTGACCTAAATGGAGTAGTAGACAACTTCAAATACCGACTAATGGTAAAGGTTTCTTGTTGTTTATATGGAAACCTTTCTTAGTTGCTATGTTGAAGATAATTTGGTATTGCATTTTACAGCAATGGGATTGACATAAATGGAGTAGTCGACAACTTCAACTACCGACTAATAGTAAAGGTTTCATGTTGGCTATACGGAAACCTTTCCTAGTGGCTACGTTGAAGATAATTTGGATACTCAGGACTATTATTGCCTTTTACAGCAATAATTGAGTGCACTTGGACATGAAAGACCACGTTCCCTTACAGAACGATTTTGAGGAAGTACTTATAATACCTTCCGAGGGTCTTGCATATCCAAAGTACCCAAATTAAGTCTACAAGCATAAACAAGTCCATTTGGATTTGCACTTGCTTCTTAAAGGGACTGAGAGCAAATTCTCACAAGGATTATTAAACACTCTACCTCCTGTAATCATTGGAAGAAGGAGATGCTACAAGTGCAGAAGTAGAGGTTATGAGGCTAAGGACTGTGATGTTGAAATCTCAAGGCCTGAACAAGAACAGGCTGATCAGTCTACACAGGACACAGCATCTGCTCAAGCTGAACAGTCAGTTCAACAAGATGGAGATGCTAAGTGCTCTTTATCTGAACCCACCAAGAAGTGGGTTCCCAAACAAAACTAATATGTTTAGTTTTTATATCATGTGCAGGGTTCAAGTAAATGGTACTTGGATAGTGGATGCTCAAGGCACATGACCGGGTGGAAAGGACTTCTTAGTGATTTCCAGGAAGACGAAGGTCCTAAAGTAACATTTGGAGACAATTCCTATGGAAGAACTAAAGGCTATGGGAAGATGCATGCTGGCAAAGTTACTTTCCAGAAGGTTGCATATGTCAAGAGTCTTAAGCACAATCTGATTAGTATCAGCCACTTGTGTGATGAAGACAACATTGTTACTTTTAGAAAGAAAGCAGGAACAATATATAATGCTAAGGGAAAGCCTGTATTAATAGCTAAAAGAGAAAGAGATGTGTATCTACTTGATCTTAATTCTGCTGATCCCTATACTGAAACATGCTTGTATTCCTAATCTGTTCCTAAGCTGAGTTGGTTTTGGCATAAACGATTATCACATTTGAATTTTAAAAATATAAATATGCTATCCAATAAAGAGTTAGTCTCTGGATTACCAAAGATCACATTTGTCAAGGACAAATTGTGTTCAGCTTGTAAACAAGGGAAACACCACAAAGGGTCCTTTAAATCAAAGAAAATTTTTTCAATAACAGACCCACTGCATATGTTGCATATGGATCTGTTTGGACCCATAAGTACTCCAAGCCTAAGTGGCAAGAAGTACACACTGGTGATAGTAGATGAGTTCTCACGATTCACCTGGGTAATATTCCTTTTGGCCAAAAGTGAGGCTGCCCTGGAGATAATTAATTTTATCAAACAGGAAGAGTTGCATAAAGGTAAGTCTGTAAAGCAACTCAGAAGTGATCAAGGGACTGAGTTCAGAAACTCTACCCTTGAAAGCTTCTGTTAACAAAAGGGAATATTACAAAATTTCTCATCTGTCAGAACTCCCCACCAAAATGGAGTTGCTGAGAGGAGAAATAGAACCCTAATTGAGGCTGCTAAAACAATGCTGTGTGAGGCAGGATTGAAACTCTATTTTTGGGATGAAGCTGTCGGTACAGCCTGTTATACTCAAAATAGATCAATCATTGTCAAAAGACATGGTAAAACATCATATGAGATGTATAAGTCTAGAAAGCCCAATATAGGTTATTTCCATGTCTTTGGTTCAAAATGCTATGTGCTGAATCAAAGAGATCAGCTCCATAAGTTGGAACCCAAAGCTAATCCAGGAATATTCGTTGGTTATTCCTCAATCTCCAAATCATACAGAGTGTATAACACTAGGAGAAAGGCCATAGAAGAATCAATTCATGTCTTATTTGATGAAGATAGTCTTGATCAAGCTGAGAAAAGACAAGCTGGCTTGGTTAGTCTGAGTGAGCTTGAAAAGCCAGAGGAAACCAATATGTCAAATCCTATGTATGTCATGGGAAATGATAGTGATGATTGTTGGTCCCTTGGTGAGAATAACAACAAGCAACAAATGTGTAGAAGGGGGGTTGAATACACTTTCTGCGGAAATTGAACAAATCAAAATAAAGTGTTACACACAGTAAATCAAACCACAATCGAATGCTTTGCTTTTCATTAATAAGAAGATGATTACAGAGTCTATCAAGTAAGCAACTCTTGATATGTAAACACCTAATATAAATCTCTCAATCAGGATTTAATCACAGATTGAAAACTTACCAATTTCACAACTAATGTGAGTATTCGAACACACGAATAGCTTGGCAATCTGTGAATATCTTGATCATGTTGAACTGACAAACAGTGATTCAAGAATCGTAACACATACGGTTGAGGTGAGGTATTTGGCTCTGCAACACTTAGTTGTAATCGTTTCAGAATCGTACCTCTAAACTTATTAGGAAGATAAGTATTTATAATCCTGTTCCTACGGTTCCTAACAAACTGGACTAATCCTAATTTGCTAACTAACTACCGGATAACTCGGAATCTTGAAGCTTGAATCTTCTTATCTTGAGTCTTCAATCTTCAATCTTCATTCTGAAGTCTTCTTATCCTCTCCGTAGATATAGAGAGTTAAAATGCTAAATTTAAAACAAATTTAAATTATCTTTAAGCTGACTTCTTTAGTCAGGCTGAGTTACTCAGCTTGAAACCCATCAAGCTGAGTTTTTCGAGAACACACTTGAAAATAAACATGAACTAACATGTATAATTATTAACTCATCCTTAGAAGTCCAAAGAGTTAACTAAAACATATTCAGCAACTCTATTGAGCTGACTCAGTTTACACGCAGAGTCGCTCAGCTTGAAACACATCAAGCTGAAAGCTCAATATATCTTAGGTGACACATACACAGCTTATCAAACACATTGATTAACCATATTTACAGCTTACACTCAGCTTATACTAAGTCTGAACACTATATGTGCTCAGTCTGACTAAGCTCCATAATTCTGTTTAAGTTATATGTAGAACATATCTTACAAACTTAACTTTGTCTCATCAAATCTAAACTGATGAGATCATTTTCCCAACAAACTCCCCATATTTGATGATGACAAAACCATCAAACAGTTATTAAGTTTGTTTAACAGAATTATGTTTTAAATCTTAAACTTATGAAGATTTTATATTTGAAATAATCAAATATCGATTGAACTTATCAATTTTAATTGAAATTATCAATTATAAGCGGAACAAACCAACTTTTAGTTTAACACACCAACCAAACATATTAATGAATAAGAACTAATTAATTATTCATTTAAGCTGAACTTATCAGACTTATAATTATGAACATATCATAATACAGTTGAACATATCAAACAAATATTTGTATTAATTGAACTTATCATAATGCAAAAGTTTTGATCACATAGATCATGCACACTTAGTGCTTACAGAATTAGAACTTATCTTTTGAACTCAGGATGTAGAACCTCCCAAAGAATGATTTCTCTGTTGATTTCTTCTAGTAGGCTTTCAGCTTCTACATCCCCTCTGAGTTCTTATTGTTGCACTCTGATGATTTTATTCAGGTTGTATTTCACGAAATGATTTAAGCTATCACCACAACAACTTCTTATATGAATGGCATCCCTAGCTTTTAGATAACATATTTTATTCAACTTGATACCTGATCCTTAAACATAAACCCCTAAATAGGTGCATCAATACCTTGACTCTCTTTGAACTCCACACCTTCAGGTATCTCGAATAGTCTCTCCCATTGCAGACCAGGAACTGGGACATAGCTCAGCTCCTCAACTCGAGAAATCAGCTTTGAGACTTTAGTTGTAATCTCTTGCTTGATCTGACTCTTCTTGAATTTCTTGAGCATCATCATTATTCTTTGCCATTCAAGGTAGCCCATCCTGTGAACATATCTCAGGTCCATTCCTACTGTTGATTTGTCATCAAATAGGAAGGTGAGAATGATGGCTCCATTTTCTCTGCTCAGAGTCATGCTCTTGATTTCCTTGCTAGTGCTTCATCTAAAGTAGCATTCCTTAATATCTGCATCTGTATATGGGATCGGATCAGGCCTTGGACCAGAATAGTCAGCTTCAGCTTCAGCCAAAGCTTTTTTCTGTTTTTCTTTTTCTTGGTCCTTTATCTATTTCTCTTTCTCAGCTCAGCTACAGAGATCCTAAGCTCATTTGCTTCTTCATGCTCAAGCATCTCTATTAGTTCTCTTGTAGTTTTTTCTTCTTCTATCTCTTCCTCAGTTTTAGAAACATTGTTAGCTTCAGATTCAGATTCTACTATCTTTTGTCTCTTAGCTGCAGGTTCCTCTTTGTTTATTTCCAACTCCCCCTCAGCCTGAGCCTGCCTCTCTGCTCCTTTAGCTAGTACTAGTAGAGCTTCAGCTTCAGCTCGAACTAACTCAGCTTCAGTATCAGCTTGACCCTTCTCCCCCTTTTTGTCATCATCAATAGGGGTAGAAATCCTTTGTTGTTGGAGTGCAGCAACTGCAGAGGCAATCTCCTTAACATCCTTTGACAGCTTCTCAAGCCTCTGATAGATTTGACATTTATGCTTCTTTTGCTTTAGGTGGAACAAACCAAACTGAGCAGCAATGTAGTCCTTCAGCTGCTGGATGCCTGAGGAGGCAGTTTCATTCTGAGGAGAGTCTTTGGGCGCATCATCCAAAGGTTGGTGTTTACCTTCAAATTCATTTGCACCAGAGGTTGGACCCTGTGAATCACCTTGGTTTGAAGATGAAACATTGACAGGTCGTGCATGGGGGTGTGAGAAGTGAAGAGAAGTAAGAGGGCTAGAAACGTGAAGTGTATGGGAAGGTGGTTGGCTAATTGGTTTGGAGGGGGGTGATTGACCCTAGGGATTGGTCATTTCTTCAATGTTACCTAAGTGTGTCTGCTTAGGCATAGTAACGGGCTCTCCCATGGCACTGGAGAGTGTGGGCTGAGTAGACACCGCACCAAGTTTAGGCTGTTGGGTTGTAATGAGCCTCTAGGTTGACACCTTAAGAGTAGGCGTCTCCCCCTCAACTCCTGCCTGTGGAGGGATCAGTGTGATCTCAGCTCCAGTGATGCCTTTAGGAGTGGCACCACCTAAGGCAGTTTTTCTAGTATAGGTTCGGATATTCTCCCTAGCAGCAGTAGGCATACTAGGGGTGGCTTCAGAGTGGGATTGTAGATGGAATGAAGGTGGAGGAGATGGGTTAAACTGGGTTGGGTTTACCACAGCCTTATCTCCAAAAGTAGATGGAGAATAATGAGAAGAAAGAGAAAGTGGAGAGGTCTTACCAGAAGCAGCTTCAGTGTATACTGGTTCAGCTTGAGCAGAGTGCTCAGCTTGAACATCCGTGTCAGCTTGGGAAGCTCCCCCTTGATTTGATCCCTCTTCTTCACTCTCTGAAGAAGCTGCCTCAGCTAGCAGTAGCATGGGCTCACTCAGACCCTCTTGCTCTGGGAAGATATCATTATTGAACATCTTGGAGCTGAGTGTAGAAAACAGGAACACATCCTGATCAGCTTCATATAGTGTTATCCCCGGCTCGGCTTCAAATGCCAAGGACATGTACCTTATGAAGGTACATGAATATCCCGTGTGGTCTTTATCACTTGGACCCTGAGTTCGTTGAAGATAAGCTGAGCATAATCCAGATTTCGAGCAAAGTAGATGTTGTATAACAGCTGCATCTCGAACACATTCACCTGGTCCAATCCTCCAACCTTAGTTCCTAGTGAACGAATCACTGTTGAAACCATGAAGCCCCAACTGGTTGGAAAGATGGCCTTTTTGATTACACCCTCTGTCTTCGGGTGACCCATTCTGGGTAGGACTGACCTTGCCACCTGCCTCGTGACAGCAGGCTAGAACTCATCAGATTGAGGGAGTTGAAGAACATCCTTTAGCCGCTGCACGGATAGAACCACTGTTCTATTGCCATTAAGAACAGTCCCTGTAATTTCTCCCCTGTTCTAGTCATACGGACATGTGTACCAGAACTCCAGTAAATGTTGATGAACAATATGGAGAGGTGCGCCACAGAAGGCGAATGCCAGGGGGCATTTACGGATGTAAGCCACCCAGACTTCATATCCTCTGCCTTGTTTCCTTGGAGGAATTGCAAGACAGGCACGTTGATTGTTGACTTTAAGCAACGGCACTCCATTGTTCTTAAACTGAGCACCTCGAATCATTTGATCACCGAGAACTAACGTGATTCCGTCCATTTTGGATTAATTACACTGAGTAATTCGTAATTCGCACTGAGCAGTTCAGAAACTGCACTTAGCAATTTAGGGTTTTGAACGGACGAATGCACTAAGCAATTGAGGTGTTTACGAAAGGTATTTTAGAAGGTGAGAAGTCGAATTTATAAGCATAAACTTCTCTAAACCGATTATGATCGGTATATATACCTTTCTGAGGAGAGAGAAAAGTTACAGTTAGAATCCCATTTTTATCCGTTACACCGGAAAAATTACGGCTTGATGTAATAGTAAGAGGGTAGAAACACATCATCTTCCAACGGATACAAGTGTAAAATAATATTAGTGACTTACACATATTATTAAAACTGTCGTAATACACCAATACCGAATTAGTATAATACTCGATTTGAGACTGACTCAAATACGCAGAGACTCATGAATTAATAACACCTAGTAATTAAACCATGGTTTTGGACACACCAATTCTGAGTAAACTTATTACTCAGTTTATGTCAAGCACTCAGCTTGAGTTGATTACTCAGCTTGAGATTGGTACTCAGCTTGAGTAGAGCACACTGCTCAGACTTAATGACACGGAGTCATTTTTGTTTGAGACTGACCCAAGCATGTATATTAGCTACACTGAGTAGTTAATACTTGTTTGGAACCAATCAAACATGTGAACTCATCACACAGCTTGAGTTAAGCAAATAGCTCAGACTCAATGACACTTAGTCATTTGTTCGAGACTAACTCAAACTAATATTTTAACCACACTGAGTAGTTAACAAAATGAATGGAACTTACCAAACGTGTGAACTCATCATTCAGTGTGACAGAATTTTCAGTTAATGAAGACTAATTCATAAACTGTGCACTTCAGCTTAAGACACTTAGTCTATGTCAAACTGAAAACTCAGATTCTAGACACTTAGCTAGGGATTGAGCATACCCAATTCACTTAGCAGATACATAAACCTCTTCTCGTCAAATGGTTTAGTAAAGATATCAGCTAATTGGTCATCAGTGGAGATAAATTTAATGTCAACTTTACCTTTTTTCACGATGTCCCTGATGAAGTGATGTCTAATCTCAATATGCTTGGTTCTTGAGTGGAAGACTGGATTGTAATTTATGGCTATAGCACTTTGGTTATCATAGAAGATAGGATTTTTCTTGAAACTCATACCAAAGTCTTGAAGTTGATGTTGTATCCATAGGATTTGAGCACAACAGCTTCCTGCTGCAACATATTCAGCTTCAGCAGTTGAAGTAGCAACTGAGTTCTGTTTCTTACTGGTCCAGCTTACTAATTTCCCTCCAAGTAGTTGACATCATACTGTTGTTGATTTTCTATCTAACTTGCACCCAACATAGTCAGCATCTAAAAAACAACTAACTCAAACCCAGAGTCCTTTGGATACCAAAGACCTAGATTTGGAGTACCTTTAAGGTACCTAAAGATCCTTTTCACAGCTTGAAGATGTGATTCTTTAGGATCTGCCTGATATCTTGCACAAACACATGTAGCAAACATGATATCATGTCTACTAGCTGTCAAATAGAGTAATGAACCTATCATTCCTCTATAGGTAGACTGACACATAGACTTACCATCTGAGTCCTTACTCAGCTTGACCGCAGGTGACATGGGTGTTCTCATGGTTGAACTATAATCAAAACCATATTTCTTTATCAAATCAAGAACATACTTACTTTGATTGATGAATATTCCATCAGACTTTTGTTGAATTTGTAGGCCTAAGAAATATGTCATCTCACCCATCATGCTCATCTTGTACTTTTGTGACATTATTTTGGAGAACCATTCACACAGAGATTCATTAGTAGAACCAAAGATAATGTCACCCACATAGATTTGTACAAGAATCGCCTGTCCTTTACTCTTTTTAATAAAGAGTGTCTTATCTATACTACCTCTGGTGAAATCCATTGATAGTAGATAAGTGGACAGTGTATCATACCAAGCTCTTGGAGCTTGTTTAAGACCATACAAAGCCTTGTCCAACTTATAGACATGATGTGGAAACTTTGAACTGACAAAGCCAGGAGGTTGTTTCACATAGACTTCCTCCTGAAGTTTTCCATTTAGGAAAGCACTCTTCACATCCATTTGATAGACTTTGAAGTCTTTATATGCTGCATAAGCCAGGAACAACCTTATGGCTTCAATTCTAGCAACAGGGGTAAAGGTCTCATCATAGTCAATTCCTTCTTCTTGCTTATACCCTTGTGCTACCAGCCTGGATTTGTTCCTAAGTATCACTCCATCCTTGTCCATTTTATTTCTATAGACCCACTTAGTGCCTATAATTGAATGATCTTTAGGGGCAGGGATAAGGCTCCAGACCTTATTTCTTTTAATGTCATTCAATTCCTCTTGCATAGCTTCAATCCAATCCTCATCCTCTAAGGCTTCTTCAGTCTTCTTTGGTTCCATTTGAGATAGAAAACCAAAGTGGGCAGCATAGTTAGCTGTAGCCTTTGATCTGGTAATAATCCTTTCTTAGATATTTCCAATGATCTGATCTTGAGGATGGTCTTTGAGGAATTTGAATGTTGTATTTGAAGAATCTGGTTCTGGATCTGAGTGATGTGGAGAGTCCTGAGGTGAACTTATCTCCTCAGTCTCAACAACAACATTATCAATAGACTGATGATCACTAAGATCCTCAGTCTGAGTGACTACAACACCAAAGAGGTTGATGAACTCATCATCCTTCTCAGCTTGAGAATACCTTGTTGCTTGTGATGATTTCTTTGATGAACATACATCATCATCACTATCATCTCCCATGACATACATAGGATTTGACATATTGGTTTCCTCGGGCCTTTCAAGCTCACTCATACTGACCGAGTTAGCTTGTCTTTTCTCAGCTTGATCAAGACTATCTTCATCAAATGAGACATGAATTGATTCTTCTATGGCCTTTCTCCTAGTATTATACACTCTGTATGATTTGGAGATTGAGGAATAACCAACGAATATTCCAGGATCAGCTTTGGGTTCCAACTTATGGAGCTGATCACTTTGATTCAGCACATATCATTTTGAACCAAAGACATGGAAATAACCTATATGGGGCTTTCTAGACTTATACATCTCATATGATGTTTTACCATGTCTTTTGACAATGATTGATCTATTTTGAGTATATCAGGCTGTACTGACAGCTTCATCCCAAAAATAGAGTTTCAATCCTGCCTCACACAGCATTGTTCTAGCAGCCTCAATTAGGGTTCTATTTCTCCTCTCAGCAACTCCGTTTTGTTGGGGAGTTCTGACAGATGAGAAATTTTGTAATATTCTCTTTTGTTCACAGAAGCTTTCAAGGGTAGAGTTTCTGAACTCAGTCTCATGATCACTTCTGAGTTGCTTTACAGACTTATCTTTCTGCAACTCTTCCTGTTTGATAAAACTTATTATCTCCAGGGCAGCCTCACTTTTGGCTTTAAGGAATATTACCCAGGTGAATCTTGAGAACTCATCTACTATCACCAGTGTGTACTTCTTGCCACTTAGGCTTGGAGTACTTATGGGTCCTAACAGATCCATATGCAACATATGCAATGGGTCTGTTATAGAAAAATTTTGCTTTGATTTAAAGGACCCTTTGTGGTGTTTCCCTTGTTCACAAGCTGGAAATCACTAAGAAGTCCTTTCCACCCGGTCATGTGCCTTGAGCATCCACTATCCAAGTAACATTTACTTGAACCCTGCACATGATATAAAAACTAAACACATTATTTTTGTTTGGGAACTCACTTCTTGGTGGGTTTAGATGAGGAGCACTTACATCTCCATCTTGTTGAACTGACTGTTCAGCTTGAGCCGGAGCTGAGTCCTGTGTAGGCTGATCAGCCTGTTCTTGTTCAGGCCTTGGGATTTCAACATCACAATCCTTAGCCTCATGACCTCTACTTCTGCACTTGTAGCATCTCCTTCTTCCAATGATTACAGGAGGTAGAGTGTCTAATAATCCTTGTAAGAACTTGCTCTTAGTCTTAGGATTATATGTAGTGGATAACTTTTCAACTTTCTTTGCAAGTTGATTCACTTGGTGCTCACTAACTTTGTCAGGATCGGATATAGATTATATCAAATAACAAGAACTAACTTTTGAATAACAAATCAAAGTTGAATAAAAGTTAATCTTTAACTATGATCACAATCAACTAAGAAGTTGCGGAATCACACTTAATTGATTAAAGAAGGTTTTGAACACAAGACAATTCAATCAAACAGTAGTTTTATTGATCAACCAGAATGATTACAATAGCAAACTTCACCCCAATCTAACTTATTATGTTAGACGAAAAACACAGATTGTTCTTAGGTTTCAACGAGAAACTTAGAGGCTTAGCACTATTCTGAAAGCAAATTACAACTTGAAGAATGAATGCAAAAACTTAATCAACGAGTAAGTACAAATTATAAATTCTAATCTAGCATTTATACTCCTTGATCTTCCTCGATTTGCTGACAGTTAGGTAATCTTCTATCTTCTGAGATAATCTTGATGATCTTCCAAGTATTTCGAGATATCTTCAAAGATAGGGTTTCTCCATATTTAGCTCAACCGAAACTGTTTATTGAATGCAACAGTTCTTGGTTCTTCTATCAGTCTTCGGCTTCAAGGTCTTCAAACAGTTTTAGAAATTTGAACTAACAGTTCTGAACTTTGTACTAACAGCTGTAATGCCCACAGCAACTGTTATTCACAACTGTTTTCATATTTTCATCTAACAGTTTAAAACTGTTTTCCATAAACTCTTCTAACAGTTTCAACTTTGCATGTTAAACAGTCTTAATGCCTTAGTTAATTTTCCAACAATCTCCCCCTAACTTAAAGAATTTATCAAACTCTTTAAGTTCTTTCGATCATAGGGTTCAATCACAGACAAATTAAGCATAAGCAAAGAATGAATTCCATATATTTATGCAAAGTAAACTGTTACAATCAAAATTATCGTATTAATCAGCACTCTATCCACCGCTGATAGTTTCTCTTCAACTGTTGATTCACTGGGTGCAACTGTTAGTTCATCCACTGCAGCTGTTTGTTCTGGCACTTCAGCAACTGTTGGTAATGAACTCTCCCCCTCTTTGATTGGAACAGTTGAAGGGGGTCTTGCAGCAGCTGTCAACTGTTGTAGTACTTGATCATGCAGCTTTAGCACCTCATTAGCATGCTTCAAACTATTGGTCAAAACCTTGATTTGCTGGTCTTGTTGAAGAATCCTTTTGTTTTGTAAGGCAATCTTCTTTTTGAGTTGTACATATGCAGCAAAGAAAGGTGCAATGTTGGAATCTGTCATTGCTTGGTGTTGCATTCTAGCCTCAATGTCAGCCAGTGTTGCCACTGTTAACATATCATTGACAGATAAAACTGGTGGTTCACACAATTGAGATTCCACACCAGTACCCCTCTTTTCTTGGTACTGGGGATTTCCAGAAACTGTTTGACCAGCCTCTGTTGCCGTGGCTGAGGTCTTAGTTATGTTAACCCTGTCTTGTTCACCCCTTGCGGATACAACAGTAGGGTCAGCCTCAAAAACCACATGATCACCCTCTAATGGAGTGATCACCTCCTCATTGTGCCTGGGAGACAGCACAAGGGGTTCCCTTTCGATATTCTGCACAGGTGAATGCACCTGTGCAGGGTTAACAGTTTCAGTTTCATGAACTTTGGTGGAAGGAGCACCAACTGTTCTTTTCCTCTTCTTTTGAAATATTTTTAGTGCAGAGGCTTGTGTTGTAGCTCTTTTAAAGGAAGCAGAAGTGATTATTTGAGTATCATGAGCTGTGGGTTCCAGAGGTGGTGGTGTAGCAATAAGTTGGGCTTCATGCTCACCCCTGGCAGCTCTGTTTCTTGAAAGAAACTCCACCATTGCAGAGAGTGGTGGAGTTATGGCACCTGAGAAATTCTTCCCATTAACCATCAACTTGCTCAATGTGGAGGCCACATGAGCAGAGGGAATTAGGACCCTCTTGTGTGCTTTAAGATTTGGCATAAAAAAGTTTAACAAAACTTGCACAAATCGCGGGTACATAAAAAAGAGACCATATTTGGTTTCTAGATGCTTTACCATTCCATTAAAGATCATTTTTGAGAAATTAAAAGCTCTGTTGTTGGCTAAACAAATGAGCGCGAGAGCAATATTGCTCCCAAATTCATTCCAGCCAGTTCTCTTAGGGCTCATGCACTGCTGGAGAGTATGGATAATGAACTTCCAGTGCGAGCAAAATTGCCCTTTGTAGAAGGTGCCCTTTCCCCTAGGGCCCTCATACCCCAACTTTACGAGTTCAGCATAAATAAACTCAAGTGATACAGAATCAGAATACTCACCATCCTGATCATTCAGTTGAAGTTGTTGGCTTATTATGCTTTCAGAGATGGAGACAGTGATATCATCCACCATAGAGTCGATCCATTTCACTCCATTTTCTTCCCTTAGTGAGGCATTTTTCCAGAACTGATCAATATGAGAGAGATAAATGGTGGGGTTGACAGTAAGAGCATGGTGGAGGGTGGAGAGTGAGAGGTAGTCAATCAAATCATGGAAAGCACCGAGATGATCGGGTTTGGACAAATATGCGAGCATGTTGTATTCCTTAACGAATGGAAGGGGAGCAATGTCGATTTGCGAGCAGGTTTCTAGGGTTTGAGCATTCAAGAGCAAGTATATTTAGTAAGCGTAAATAAACTTGTGAGGAGGGAATGACTTATATATGTTTCGAATGTTCAATGCAATTCAAACCATTCTCAAAATTCTGCAAAGACCAAAACACCCTTTAGTAACTTAACAGTTGACGGACAAAAATAACGCTAACAGTTGAAGAACTGTTTTCATAAGATGTAACAACTGCTATTTAGAAACAACTCCCTTTTCGAAGATCATGATTTTGGACTAACAGTTTTGTATTCTACACCCTAACAGTTGAAGACTGTTTTTGTTAAAAAGTACAACTGTTATTGGACGAGTTTCTCCCCCTCAGATGCACATGGATTTTACCTATCAGTTGTGCAGGCTATATGCTAACAGTTGA
The DNA here is from genome assembly GCA_947179395.2 of Pulicaria dysenterica. Lineage (NCBI taxonomy): Eukaryota > Viridiplantae > Streptophyta > Magnoliopsida > Asterales > Asteraceae > Pulicaria > Pulicaria dysenterica. The sequence goes on along the minus strand of OX359290.1, from coordinate 24,929,335 downwards.
AAACTGTTAGTAGTATTTCAAACAACTGTCAAAAACAAAATGTGCAACTGTCAACAAAACTTATCACATACACTCATCATAATATGATTCATCATAAACAAACCATTAGCCAACACAGATAGCAACAAAATATGCATTTTATTCATGTTTAACACAGATGAACTACAAAGTACATACATTTTCACAAGCTATTGTTGGTACTGTCTATCTAATTGTGCAAGGGTCAACGAAATTCAGTCTTTACTGATTTCAATTTCTACACCCATCTCTTTCTCTAACGGTTGTTTGTCGCTAGAGGTTATGACTTCCATTAGACCCGGATGATGATGATGAGCACTTGCCAATCCATCATCAGCTAAGACCATGATGTGCAATGGAACTATTCATCTATAACAATGACCTCCACTTCATCATCATCCGAGGCCAGAACGTCATCATCAACATCATTTCTTCGAACATTGAACCACACTACTGAGCCTGTAGTGCCTTCCAGGTTCAAGTCGAACCTTAAACAGCAGTTGGTAGGCAACTCGTGGAAGAGAGTGAAGTTTTCAAAATCACCTCTTATACGAATATGATCAGTCATTTTATATGGCCTACGTGGGTCTGGGTGCTGTGTCAAGGTGAACCTATCTCGATCTTCATGCATCTCAAGAACACAAGATAAATATTTCCAAAGCTCACGCATTCGAACAAATGGGGCAGGGATGGTTACATAACTTTGTTTAGCATTAATTTCTTTGAAGTTTATGAGAAAGAAGTTAGTAGCCATTTGCAAAGAAAAGTTTGCTCTCTGGAATGCAAATGTAGGTGTGATTTGTGAAGAATGCATGCAAGCTAATTTATAGACAAACTTGTGGTTGTGAATTGGTCAATAATTTAGCATGCAGTGACTTGTCATGTCCATTCACAACACTACAAAATAAAGTGACTTACCTTTATCAGTCTGGAACTGTTCTCAATAAAGTATTTTACCTTTACCACACATCAAGGACATTCACGGATTTGAAAACTGTTTGGGATTTATACTTTTACTCTTCCCTGAACACTTAAAGGCAACAGTTGTTAGATAACAATACTAACAGTTGCAAACTGTTAGAGTGAAAAACATTGAGTAAGGAACAACTGTTAGTCCAAGTTAATCATTCCAATGTTTGAGATCAAAAAGTTGAATCTGCTCACATCAAATGCTTTAGTGAACAGATCAGCTAATTGATCATCAGTATGGATTTTCATAACTTGGATTAACTTCTTCTCATTGCAATCTCTTATGAAATGAAATCAGATTTCAATGTGCTTGGTTTTAGAATGCTTCACTGGATTATTAACTATGCTAATAGCACTGGTGTTATCAACATAAATAGGTGTATGTAAGAAAGACAAACCATAATCCAGAAGCTGATTTTGAATCCACAACACTTGTGAACAGCAGCTTGATGCAGCAATATATTCAGCCTCAGCTGTTGAACTTGAAACTGTTGTTTGTTTCTTGCATTGCCATGAAACCAGCCTTGATCCAAAGAATTGACATCCTCCAGAGGTTGATTTTCTGTCTACATTGGCTCCACCATAGTCACTATCAGAATATGCCACCAAATCAAAAGGTGAATCTTTAGGATACCAAAGTCCCAATTTTGGTTGGCCTTTGAGGTACCTAAAGATCCTCTTCACAGCAATCAAGTGTGACATCTTCGGACTGCATTGAAATCTGGCACAAACACACACAACAAACATTATATCAGGTCTAGAAGTAGTTAAATACATTAATGAACCTATCATTGACCTATATAGATGTATGTCAACATCCTCCCCCTCAGAGTCTGCTCCCAACTGTTTGTGTGTTTCCATAGGAGTGCTTGCCAGTTTCACATCTTGATAACCAAACTTGTCCAATATGTCTTTGACATACTTAGATTGGCTTAGAAATATACCAGAGGGCTTCTGTTTTACTTGTAATCCCAAGAAAAATGTGAGTTCACCCATGGAACTCATCTGAAACCTTTTGTGCATAATGACTTCAAATTCTTTGCACAAGCTGTCATCAGTGGATCCAAAGATTATATCATCAACATAGATTTGAAAAAGCAAAATCTCTGTTTTAACAAACTTTGTAAACAATGTTTTGTCAATTGTGCCTCTCTTAAAACCATTCTCAAGAAGGTATGATGATAATGTCTCATACCAAGCTCTAGGAGCTTGATGTAGTCCATATAGAGCTTTATCCAACCTATATACCCTGTCAGGGTAATTTGAGTCTTCAAAGCCAGGGGGTTGACACACATATACCTCCTCATCAATAGTTCCATAGAGAAATGCAGACTTGACATCCATTTGATACACCTTAAATCCTTTGAAGCTTGCAAAGGCAATAAATAGTCTAATGGCTTCAATCCTTGCAACAGGTGCAAAGACATCATCATAGTCTATTCCTTCCTCTTGTGTATAGCCTTGTGCAACCAGTCTTGCCTTATTCTTGATTACAATCCCTCTTTCATCTTTCTTGATCCTGAACACCCACTTGGTGCCAATTACTCTTTTGCCTCTTGGAAGCTCAACCAACTTCCAAACTTGCTGAATTTGAAATTGTAAGAGCTCCTCTTGCATTGCTTCCACCCATGAAGGGTCTTTCAATGCATCAATTGCTATCTTTGGTTCTATTTGAGATAGAAAGCAGGCATTCACATCAAATTGGGCAAGATCCACACCACTGTTTTCATTTTGCAGCATATTCCTTGTTCTGATAGGAGTGGTTGGATCACCAATTATTTGTGATATTGGATGATTCTTGTGAACTCTTGATGTAGGAATGTTTTCTTCAGTCAGTTCATTCCCTAGATTAGACAGATCAAACTCACATTCACTTGAATTTTTAGCAGTATCACACACTTGATCAGTAACTGTTTGGGATGCAGAGTCAGTATGTTGTTGAGGATCATGGGATTCCATGTCCTTGGAAGATTCAGCATCAATCAATGGATCAACAGTATTGGAGAACTCTTGTTGAAGCATAGGAATCACAACAAAGTCTTCAGTAACTTTGTTTGAACCAACAGTTGTTGGTTTTGAGCTAACAGTTTCAAAACTGTTTGGGCTGTTGGAAACTGATTGTTGATTTTTACCAACAGTTGTGGAGGTACCTGCAGCTGTTTCAGTAGAATACTCAAAAGAAAGAGATTTAGACAATGTATCAATATCAAATAACCAATCAGGCCCATTGCCTGCAATATTGATCCTATTCTCATTGAAAGAGACATTCATACTCTCTTCTATGATTCTAGTGACATTGTTAAAAACTCTATAAGCTTTACTTTGAGTGGAGTATCCTACAAAGAAACCTTCTTCAGCCTTACTCTCAAACTTTCCTAATGGGGATTTGGTATTAAGGATAGTGCAAGGACAGCCAAATGGTTTGAAGAAGTTGATTAAAGGTTTTCTCTTGAGGAACAACTCATAAGGAGTTTTCCCTTTGGACTTGACTACTTGTACTCTATTCTGAACATAGCAGGCAGTGTTCACTGCTTCTGCCCAGAATGTCATTGGAAGCCTAGAATCAGCTAACATGGATCTAGCAGCCTCTATCAAAGTCCTATTCCTTCTCTCAGTAACTCCATTCTGTTGGGGAGTCCTAGGGGCACTAAACTGTCTTTCAATACCTTTACTAACTCAGCAGTTTCATCCTTAGTTCTAAGAAATTGAACCCATGTGAACCTGGTGAAATCATCAACTATGACTAAACAATAGGCTTTCTTCCCTATACTCACCACAGATGTAGGACCAAAAAGATCCATATGTAACAATTGTAAAGGTGCAGTAATGGAAGAAACTTCTTTGGTCTTATAAGAAGTTTTGTGTTGCTTGCCTTTGAGACAAGCTACACAATGATCATCACATGAGAATTCTTTTTGGGGCAAACCTCTTACCAAACTGTTTTTAGCTAACAAGTTCATGGTTTTAAAATTCATGTGACACATCCTTCTATGCCAAATGGCAGACTCATCATGAGATGCCTTTGAGAGTAAACAGCTTAACACATTCTGTTTAGCAATCTTTTGTGTATCTAGACAGTATACATTATCTTTTCTAGGTGTTCTCAAAAGAACATCCTTCTCATTTAGTTTAAAATCTTTTGAAAGAATAATGCATTCTGAATCTGTAAACAAAACTTTGTTTCCATTGTCACAGATTTGAGATACACTTAACAGATTGTACTTAAGCTGTTCAACAAAGAAAACATCATTAAATGTAAGTGTACCTGCCTCAACAACTCCTTTACCTGTGATTTTTCCTCCCTTAGCATTTCCTCCAAATGCTACAAATCCACCATTGATGCTTCTGAAATCCTTCAAACAGAGTGGATTTCCAGTCATGTGCCTTGAACATCCACTATCCACATGCCAGATAGATCCATGATTGGCTCTATGAATGCTCTGCACAAATAAAATCAGTTAGTAGCAGGAAGTACCCAGGCCATGCAGGTCTTGGGTACACCATTCAAGTCATAATACTTAAACAGAGTTTGGTTCTTTTTGATTTCATCCAAATTGGATTTCTCTAAATTGTGTGAGGAATACTTTGTAAGAACATGTGGTTCCCAAATGTTGTGATTAACATTTGAGACCTTTGAACAAACAGTTGTTGTAGAAGGTAAAATAGTTGAGTCATCATGTGACTTATTCTGTTTTGCAATTTGAGTACCAATTTTACCCTCTTCAGAAACTGTTTGTTTCTGCAGTTTCACCCAAGCCAGACCAACAGTTTTTGGTTTTAAAACAGTTGTTGAATTGTTAGTTGGTTTGGATGTAACAGTTGTACAACTGTTAGCCTGTTTTGGCTTAGCAGTTTTAGAACTGTTAATCTGTTTTGACTTAACAGTTTTAGAACTGTTATTTTGCTTTTTGAAACTTGGTTCTTTGGTGCTACAAAACTGTGGGTTATAATAACAGTCTTGAGCCAAGTGATTGGATCTCCCACATGTATAGCACTTTTTAGCTTTCACAATAGGCAAACCAGTTCTTTGTGACCAGAACTGGTTCCTATTTCTTTGATTTCCTCTCACGGGTGCTGACTGAGGAAACTTTTGTACACCATGTTTTTGACATGTGCATGCAGGCATTTCAGTATGCCTTTTTACTGATCTGGGTTTAGTTTGTGCTTTTGCAGCTTCCTTCTTGGGCTTCCCAACTACAACTTCATCAACTTTCTCTTTTCCTTTTGACTTAACACTAACAGTTGAGATGTTTGGGTTAGAACTGTTTGGGTTCCTTTTGGGACTGTTAGCGTAAAGGTGGGGACTGTTTGTAACAGTTGTGGAACTGCTTATAGAATTAACAGCTTTGGTCAGTTTTGGCTCATTGGTGAGGGGTTCAGTGGATGCTTTTACAAACACCACAGGTTGTAAAGATGGTTTTGTGGAAATGGGCTCACAACAAATGTGATTTTCATATGGAATGCCTTCATCCTTCTTCATAACTCCCTCATTCTTATCATCACTCACTGCATACACAACTCCTTCCTCATCACTTTCAAATGGTGGATTAGCTGACTTCAGTTCCTCTGGTAATGATTCATTAACATACCTATCAGCTACATCAGACATGGGAGTTATGTAGTTGTGATTGTATGGAGGTGGGGTCTGCTTATATCCTAAACCAGTTTTCACCTTGTCTCTGATTTGTGATTGTAACAAGGTTTCAAGTTTAAGATTTGTTGTCTTGAACATGCTCATATCAATATCAACACCCTCCAACTTTTTGGTTAACTCATCAACCTTACTTTCCTTCTCACTTAGCTTCTTTTTCAGACTATCAATCTCCTCTTGAAGCTGCTCTTTTTCCCACTTATGATATTTTCTATCATAATCCATTTGCAGTTCATTGGCTTGATAATCTTTTATTTTCTTTTCAAAGCTTTCAATGACTGCACTTGATTCATATATTCTCTCCTCCATTTTGCTTAGAGCATCACACATTTTCTTATTGTGCTCTCTAAACCTTTTAAAAATAGCTCTAAATTCACCAGGACATAGTTTAGGAGATACCTGAATGTCCTCAGTTGCTGGTGAATCCATCTTGATGGAGGAGTCAGTCAATGCCATCAAAGCTTTATTGTTTGTAGCCTCTTCTGCTTGATCACTCCAATCAAACCCATGGCCTTCTTGTGAGACCAATGCTGAGGAGGTTTGATTCTGAGTTGGCCTCTGACCTTGATTCTAGACTTGTCCACCAGATCTGCACTCTCTTGCAAAGTGACCAAGCTGTTGACATTTGAAGCATCTCACCTTTGACTTGTCAAATCCAGCCTTGCCATCAGCTCTGAAATTCATATTTTGCCTTCCAGTCCTTTTGATGAACCTCTTGGCTCTAACAGTAAGCATGGCCATCTGCCATTTGAGATCCATCTCCTCAAGATCATCAGGGTGCACTTGTTCAAGATCCTCATTGGTAAGGGTTGAATGTGCATGACTGGCAAGAAAAGCTTCAAGTACAGCATCTGGAGTGTTCATATCTAGTCCAACTGCAGAACTAGTACCTGCACAACTATCAATAGAGTTAGTTAATGAATGGTTTGATTCCATACCTGAGGATGACAGGAGAGCAGCATTGTGGCTAGGGACAACAGTTTTTCTTTTTCCCTCTATCTCTCCCTCAAACACTATCAAACTATTATAGAGGTCATCTAACTCTATGTCTTCAAGGGAATCCTTAGTCCTCCATTGTGCAGCAAACACAGTCCATTCATCACCTAGAGACCTAAGAAACTTTCTATTTATCTCATCTTGATCAAGCCTAACCTTAGCACTCTCTAGTTGGCTTACCAGCTTGTAAAACCTATCAAAGATTTGGGTGATACTCTCATTCTTTCCACTGGTGAAGTTCTCATAGGCTTGTTTAAGGAGATCTCTTTGGTTTCTCTTAGAACTAGCATTCCCAGCAAACCTCTTTTCCAGAGCATTCCAAAGTTCATGAGCATCATCAAATTTCTGGAATTGATGTTGATACTCATTGGGAATTGCAATCTGGAGGATGCTGAGAGCTTTCATCTCAATCATTCTCTCCTTCTTTTCAGCATCTGTCTTTGGTGGTGGCTTCTTCTTTGGTTTTCCATTCTCATCCAGATCAATGGGGTTAGTGGGAACAGTTTCAATGATTTGCCAAACAGCATAGTCCATTAATTGGACATGCTGCTTGATCCTCAGTTTCCACATCTCAAAATCAGTTGGTTTGAGCATGGGAAAACGAATGTTAGACCCAGAGCCATTGTTATCAGAAGATCCACCAGAATCCATTGAAGCAAAGTGATTTGAAAACAATTTTAAAGAACAAAGCAAGATTGAAGCAAAAACCTTCAACTGGTGATCAAAGGAACCTTAATAATAAGGCTCTGATACCACTGTCAGGATCGGATATAGATTATATCAAATAACAAGAACTAACTTTTGAATAACAAATCAAAGTTGAATAAAAGTTAATCTTTAACTATGATCACAATCAACTAAGAAGTTGCGGAATCACACTTAATTGATTAAAGAAGGTTTTGAACACAAGACAATTCAATCAAACAGTAGTTTTATTGATCAACCAGAATGATTACAATAGCAAACTTCACCCCAATCTAACTTATTATGTTAGACGAAAAACACAGATTGTTCTTAGGTTTCAACGAGAAACTTAGAGGCTTAGCACTATTCTGAAAGCAAATTACAACTTGAAGAATGAATGCAAAAACTTAATCAACGAGTAAGTACAAATTATAAATTCTAATCTAGCATTTATACTCCTTGATCTTCCTTGATAGCTGACAGTTAGGTAATCTTCTATCTTCTGAGATAATCTTGATGATCTTCCAAGTATTTCGAGATATCTTCAAAGATAGGGTTTCTCCATATTTAGCTCAACCGAAACTGTTTATTGAATGCAACAGTTCTTGGTTCTTTTAACAGTCTTCGGCTTCAAGGTCTTCAAACAGTTTTAGAAATTTGAACTAACAGTTCTGAACTTTGTACTAACAGTTGTAATGCCCACAGCAACTGTTATTCACAACTGTTTTCATATTTTCATCTAACAGTTTAAAACTGTTTTCCATAAACTCTTCTAACAATTTCAACTTTGCATGTTAAACAGTCTTAATGCCTTAGTTAATTTCCCAACAGACTTTGGACTTACCTTTGTCAGATCTTTGTTTGCTATCCTTTTGATTAGAAGCTTGACCAACAAACTTATTTTCCATGACCTTGGACTTACCTTTGTCATGCTTACTGGACTTACAAGTTTCAATAGGTTTGGACTTACCACTGTTGATCTTCTTGGACTTACCATGATCTACAACTTTGGACTTACCATTGTTGTGATTTGACCTCTGACTTACAGTGGTCTTCCTATTCTTGTAACTTCTCTCCGATCCAGATAGAGAATGTTGTCTTTTGAAAGGATTTGGGTTAAGCCTTTCTATGACTGAAGTTCTTTGAATAGGCTGAGTGCCTAATCTGTCCAGCACAGACTTACTATGCTGTTTGGATGTTGAGCACTCATTTCCATGATTTTTAGCTTTCACAAACATATTGTATTTCAAGTTTGGATCATGTATTTTCTCTGAGGCTGACTTCTGAGACTCAATCAGTTGTCTATCCTCCTCAGAGTCTATACTTGCTATCTCATCATCAGCTACATAAGCTGCTGTTTGATAGTCACCTCCAAGTACAGCTTGTACCTGTTTAGGAATTTGTTGGTTTATACACTTTTCAGCAAGCTTTGATGACTTACACCAAGACTCAGTGACCTTTTGAAGTTGGTCAGCTTTGACTTTAGCTTCCTGAAGTTCTTCACTTAGAAGTTTATTAATGTGTCTTTGTATTCAAGATCACACTGTGCTTTCTTACCAACATCAATGAGAGATTGATTTTCCTTAATCTCATTTTTCAGTTTAGCTATCTCAGCTTTGAGGTCTTTTTGAGACTTAAGGATGGTCTTGAAATCATTTAACAAATAGTCAAAGGCAAGATCCTTTTCTTCATCGGTGTAAGAGTTGAAATTTCTAACCTTATACATGGAAGCAGGATCCCAATCACTGAGCTTGCTATTTTCCTCAGCTTCCTTCATGTCAGCTTCAAAAGTTGACTCGGACAAACCATAATCAACTTCATCAATTTCAAACTCTTCATCTTCTTGAGCCATTAGACATACATCATCATCTGAAGTAGATGATTCAGTATCCCAGGTTTCAGCATATAATCCTTTTGCTCTGGGTTTGTCTTTTGGCTTTCCTTTCTTGAGCTGATTATATTTCTTCTTGTATTTGTCAGCTCTGTAAGCATTCTTATCAGCAGCTGATGCTAATTCTTCCCTCTTTAATCTGCACTCAGCAGCAATGTGTCCCTTTTTCTGACAGTTAAAGCACACAACCTTCTTGGGATCAAAGGAACTCTTCCCTTTGCCCCTGTCAGATCTTCCTATTCCCCGTTGAGCTCTTCTCAAACGTCTGGCTAGCATGGCCATCTGCTCAGTGATAGTCTGAACATCATCAGTATCACCTGAGTCTGAGTGGTCAGCTTGAGATTCTGACTCAGTCTCAGATTCAACAACTAATGCCTTGGAACTTTTCTTTTTTCTTCTGTGCAACTAATGCAATCTCTGCTTTATCCAAGGACTCCTTTAGTTGTTGTTGAGAAATTCTCTTGTACCTTGTGATCTGTTCATGATTGAGCAAGAACCCATATATGGACTGTAGGTTATACACAGGTAATGTTCCTCCAGTCCTCAGTGTTGTGGTTACTTAATTGAACCTTTCTGGTAACACATCCAGAAATTTCAGCACAAGTTCATCCTCATCTTTCTTCACACCTACACTTAGCATGTCATTTATCAAGCAGTAAAACCTTGTGAACAAATCAGGGAGGGTTTCATTCTTCTTTGAAAAGAAGTTTTCATAGGATCTGTTCAGATGACTCTTCTTTTGCTGCTTGACCAGATCAGTGCCCTCATATGTAATACTTAGTGTATCCCAGATCTCTTTTGCAGTTTGACACCCAGTCACTGTATGCAAGATCTCGTTAGTCAGGGCATTTGCCAGAACACTCTTTGCCTTATCATCCAGATTGAACAGTTTCCAGTCTTCATCTGTCCAGGATGCAACAGGCTTCCTTACCTCTTTTTCACTCTTGCCTGTTTTATCAGCGGACGTATCACTGACAACAGCAGAGATCTTGGGGATAATTGGTTCTTTGATAATGACATCGGTCATACGATTGTCAATGGACTTGTGGAACAACATGGCTTTGAATTTCCACATAGGATAGTCAGATCCATCAAATACGGGACAACCTTTGGCAGACATCTCTGGAAAGTTTGAAGAATTGTTGCTTGTAGACATTGTAAACTTTCTCAGAATCTTGAACTTTCAACTTATGAAATCGTTCAGCCTGCTCTGATACCAGTTGTTGGTCCCTTGGTGAGAATAACAACAAGCAACAGATGTGTAGAAGGGGGGTTGAATACACTTTCTGTGGAAATTGAACAAATCAAAATAAAGTGTTACATACAGTAAATCAAACCACAATCAAATGCTTTGCTTTTCATTAATAAGAATATGATTACAGACTCTATCAAGTAAGCAACTCTTGATATGTAAATACCTAATATAAATCTCTCAATCTTTCAAACTTAGCTATCTATAATCAACTTATGATTATAGATACTAACGACAAACAGGATTTAATCACAGATTGAAAACTTACCAATCTCACAACTAATGTGAGTATTCGAACACACGAATAGCTTGGCAATCTGTGAATATCTTGATCATGTTGAACTGACAAACAGTGATTCAAGAATCGTAACACATACAGTTGAGGTGAGGTATTTGGCTCTGCAACACTTAGTTGTAATCGTTTTAGAATCGTACCTCTAAACTTATCAGGAAGATAAGTATTTATAATCCTGTTCCTACGGTTCCTAACAAACTGGACTAATCCTAATATGCTAACTAATTACCGGATAACTCGGAATCTTGAATCTTGAATCTTCTTATCTTGAGTCTTCAATCTTCAATCTTGATTCTGAAGTCTTCTTATCCACGCCGTAGATATAGAGAGTTAAAATGCTAAATTTAAAACAAATTTAAATTATCTTTAAGCTGACTTCTTTAGTCAGGTTGAGTTACTCAGCTTGAAACCCATCAAGCTGAGTTTTTCGAGAACATACTCGAAAATAAACATGAACTAACATGTATAATTATTAACTCATCCTTAGAAGTCCAAATAGTTAACTAAAACATATTCAGCAACTCTATTGAGCTGATTTAGTTTACACGCTGATTCGCTCAGCTTGAAACACATCAAGCTGAAAGCTCAATATATTTTAGGTGACACACACACACAGCTTATCAAACACATTGATAATCTTACTAAAATATAGTCTAAGCTGATTAACCATATTTACAGCTTACACTCAGCTTATACTCAGTCTGAACACTATATGTGCTCTGTCTGACTAAGCTCCATAATTCTGTTTAAGTTATATGTAGAACACATCTTAAAAACTTAACTTTGTCTCATCAAATCTAAACTGATGAGATCATTTTCCCAACAATGATGATGTGTGTTCATCAAAGAGATCATCACAAGCTCTAAGGAATTCTCAAGCTGAGAAGGATGATGAGTTCATCAACCCCTTTGTGAAAATTAGATTAATTCTAATTTGGTAAGCACTAAGTGTGCATGATCTGAGTGATCAATACCTTTGTATTATGATATGTTCAGTTAATACAAATATTTGTTTGATATGTTCAACTGTGTTATGATATGTTCATAATTACTAGTCTGATAAGTTCAGCTTGAATGAATAACTGATTAGTTCTTATTCATTAATGTGTTTAGTTGGTTTGTTCAAAATTAAAGTTGGTATGTTCCACTTATAATTGATAAGTTCAATTAAAATTGATAAGTTCAATTAATATTTGATTTAAAATCTTAATAATTTTGAGATTTAAAACATAATTATGTTAAACAAACTTAAGAACTGTTTGATGGTTTTGTCATCATCAAATAGAGGGAGTTTGTTGGGAAAATGATCTCATCAGTTAAGATTTGATGAGACAAAGTTAAGTTTGTAAGATGTGTTCTAAAGATAACTTAAACAGAATTATGAGGCTTGATCAGACTGAACACTTATTGTGTTTCAGACTGAGCGTAAGCTGAATATAAGCTGAGCATATGTTCGATCAGCTTAGACTATATTTTAGTAAGATTATCAATGTGTTTGATAAGCTGTGTATGTCACCTAAGGTATAGGTTGAGTATTCAGCCTGATGTGTTTCAAGCTGAGTGACTCAGCGTGTATCCTGAGTCAGCTCAACAGAGTTGCTAAATAAGTTCTAGCTAACTCTTAGGACTTCTAAGGATGAGTTAACTATTATACATGTTAGTTCATGCTTGTTTTCGAGTTTTTTCTCAAAGAACTCAGCTTGATGAGTTTCAAGCTGAGTAACTCAGTCCGAGTAAGAAGTCAACATAAAGAAAGTTAAAATATGTTTTAAACTTATCTTTTTAACTCTCTATATCTACGGGAAGGATAAGAAGACTTCAGAATCAAGATTGAAGATTGAAGACTCAAGATAAGAAGATTCAAGATTCAAGATTCTGAGTTATCCGGTAGTTAGTTAGCAAATTAGGATTAGTCCAGTTTGTTAGGAACCGTAGGAACAGGATTATAAATACTTATCTCCCTGATAAGTTTAGAGGTACGATTCTGAAACGATTACAACTAAGTGTTGCAGAGCCAAATACCTCACCTCAACCGTATGTGTTACGATTCTTGAATAACTGTTTGTTTGTTCAACGTGATCAAGATATTCACAGATTGCCAATTTGTTCGTGTGTTCGAATACTCACATTAGTTGTGAGATTGATAAGTATTAAATCTGTGATTAAATCCTGTTTAGAGAGTCGTCAGTATCTATAATCATAAGTTTATTATAGATAACTAAGTTTAGAAGATTGAGAGATTTTTATTAGGTGTTTACATATCAAGAGTTGCTTACTTGATAGTGTCTGTAATCATCTTCTTATTAATGAAAAGCAAAGCATTCGATTGTGGTTTGATTTACTTTGTGTAACACTTTATTTTGATTTGTTCAATTTCCGCAGAAAGTGTATTCAACCCCCCGTCTACACATTTGTTGCTTGTTGTTATTCTCACCAAGGGACCAACAATACCTTCTACAACCACTAATTGCTCAGTACAATTCTTCGTCTCATCGATCACGAAACCCTAAATCGCTTAGTGCGAATTCAAAATCGCTCAGTGCGAATTCAATATTTACTCAGTGTAATCAACGATGGAAGGAACCGTTCTAAATCTCGGTGATAGAATGGTAAAGGGTGCTGCTTTCAAACAGAATGGATTGCCGTTGATCAAAACCAATAATCAACGAGCATGCCTTGCAATCCCTGAGCGCAAGAGAAACAGGGGATATGAGCCTTGGGTGGATTACATTTGTAAATGCCCACTGGCATTCGTTTTCACTGGCGCACCATTACATGTGGTTCCTTATGTTGGGAAATTGGCTAAGGCATTGAAACTGTTGAAGATGCAAAGTTGAAACTGTTAGAAGAAATTTGTGAAAACAGTTGCAAACTGTTAGGTGAAGTACAAAGACAGTTGTAACTAACAGTTGCTGTAAGCTTTACAACTGTTAGTCCAAGAGATCAGAACTGTTAGTACAAAGTTTACAACTGTTAGAAGACCTTGAAGATAAGACTGTTAGAAGAAGATCATAACTGTTTCATTCAACAAACAGTTTCAGTTGAGCTATTTATGGAAAATGCTATCTTCTTGGATTTGAAGTATATCTTTAACAAAGTTCGAAGATTTTCAAGATTATCCCAGAAGATAGAAGATTACCTAACTGTCAACTTATCAAGGAGGATCAAGAGTCTATAAATACTCGATTAGAATATAGATCTCAGATCATAATTGTTTTTGCATTCGTACGTAATTGTTATTTGCTTTCAGAAAGTGTTTTAGCCTCTAAGTTTCTTTTGAAACCTAAGAACAGATTGTGTTCTTCGTCTAACATAAGAAGTTAGATTGGAGGTGTAGGTGAATATTGTAATCATCGATTGGTTATCAATAAACATCGTTTTGGCAGTATTACTTTATGTTTATTAATTGAATTGCACTTGTGTTCAAAACCTTTTTAATCAATTGAGTGTGATTCCGCAACTTCTTAATTGATTGTGATCAAAACTATAGATTGTCTTTTTAACAACTCTGACTTTATTTCAAAAGATAATTCTTGTTATTTGATATTAAGTAATATCCGATCCTGACAAGTGGTATCAGAGCCTTATCATTAAGGTTCCATTGATCACCAGTTGAAGGTTTTTGCACCAATCTTCTGTGGTTCTTAATTTAGAGTCTTTCTAAAGTTTAATTATGTTTTTCAATCACCATACTGCAATGGAGTCCGGTGGATCTTCTGACAACACTGGATCTGGGTCCAACATTCGTGTTCCCATGCTCAAACCAACTGATTTTGAGATGTGGAAACTAAGAATCAAGCAGCATGTCCAATTAATGGACTATGCTATTTGGGAAATCATAGAAAAGGACCCTATTACTACTGTTGATTTAGTTGAAATAGGAAAGCTAAAGAAGAAACCACCACCAAAAACTGATGCTGAAAAGAAAGAAAGGATGATTGAGATGAAAGCACTCAACATCCTTCAGATTGCTATCCCCAATGAGTATCAGCATCAATTCAAAAAGTTTGATGATGCTCATGAACTGTGGAATGCATTAGAGAAGAGGTTTGCTGGGAATGCTAGTTCCAAAAGGAATCAAAGGGATCTACTGAAACAGGCTTATGAGAACTTTACTAGTGGAAAGAATGAGAGTATTACTCAAATATTTGATAGGTTCTATAAGCTGGTGAGTCAATTGGAGAGTGCTAAGGTTAGACTAGAACAATATGAGATCAATAGAAAGTTTCTTAGGTCCTTAGGTGAAGAGTGGACAGTCTATGCTGCACAATGGAGAACCAAAGATTCTCTAGAGGATATAGAGTTAGACGATCTATACAACAGCTTGATAGTGTTTGAGGGAGAGATAGAGGGAAAAAGAAAGTCTGTTACCCCTAGCCACAATGCTGCTCTTCTTTCATCCTCAGGTATGGACTCAAACCATTCTTTAACTAACTCTGTTGATGGTTGTGCAGGTACTAGTTCTGCTGTTGGACTAGATGTAAACACTCCTGATGCTATACTTGAAGCCTTTCTTGCTAGCCATGCACATTCGACCCTCACGAATGAGGATCTTGAACAAGTGCATCCTGATGATCTTGAGGAAATGGATCTCAAATGGCAGATGTCCATGTTAACTGTCAGAGCCAAAAGGTTTATCAAAAGAACTGGAAGGCAGAACATGAACTTCAGAGCTGATGGCAAAGCTGGTTTTGACAAGTCAAAAGTTAGATGTTATAAATGTCAACAGTATGGTCACTTTGCCAGAGAGTGCAGATCAAGTGGACAAGGCCAGAATCAAGGACAACGGCCAACTCAAACCTCCTCAGCATTGGTATCATAAGAAGGACATGGGTTTGATTGGAGTGATCAAGCAGAGGAAGCCACTAACAACAAGGCGTTGATGACATTAACTGATTCCTCCATCAAACTGGATTCACCAGAATCAGAAGACATTCAGGTATCTTCTAAACTCTGTCCTGGTGAATGTAGAGCCATTGTTAAAAGGTTTAGAGAGCACAACAAAAAGGTATGTGCAGCTCTAAGTAGAATGGAGGAGAGAAGGTATGAAACTAGTGCTGTTATTGAAAGCCTTGAAAAGAAAATCAAAGATTATCAAGCTAATGAACTGCAAATGGATTATGATAGAAAGTATCATAAGTGGGAGAAGGAGAAGCTTCAAGAAGAGATTGATAGTTTAAAGAAAAAGCTAAGTGCAAAGGAAAGTAAGGTTGATGAATTAACCAAGAAATTGGAGGGTGTTGATATTGATCTGAGCATGTTCAAGGCAACAAATCTTAAACTTGAAATCTTGTTACAATCACAAATCAGAGACAAGCTAAAAACTGGTTTAGGATACAAACAGACCCCACCTCCATACAATCACAACTACATAACTCCTATGTCTGATGTAGCTGATAGGTATGTTAATGAATCATTACCAGAGGAACTGAAGTCAACTAATCCACAATTTGAAAGTGAAGAGGAAGGAGTTATGTATGCGGTGAGTGATGATAAGAATGAAGGAGTTGTGAAGAAGGAAGAGGTCATTCCATTTGAAAATCACATCTGTTGTGAACCCATAGCCACAAAATCCCCTTTACAACTTGTGGTGTTTGTAAAAGCATCCACTGAACCCCTCACCAATGAGCCAAAACCGACCAAAGTTGTTCATTCTATAAGCAGTTCCACAACTGTTACAAACAGTCCACACCTTTACACTAACAGTCCCAAAAGTAACCCAAACAGCTCAATTGTTCGTGTTAAGTCAAAAGGAAAAGTGAAGGTTGATGAAGTTGTGATTAAGAAGCTAAAGAAGGAAGCTTCAAAAGCAAAGTCTCAACCCAAATATGTGAAAAGGGATACTGAAGTGTCTATCTGCACATGCAAACAGCATGGTGTACAGAAATTTCCTCAGTCAGCACCAGTGAGAGGAAACCAAAGAAATAGGAACCAGTTCTGGTCACAAAGAACTGGTTTGCCTATTGTCAAAACTAAAAAGTGCTATATATGTGGGAGAACTAATCACTTGGCTAAAGATTGTTATTATAACCCACAAATCTATAGCACTCAGAAACCAAGTTCCAGAAAACAGACTAACAGTTCTAAGACTGTTAAGCCAAAACAGGTTAACAGTTCTACAACTGTTACATCCAAACCGGCTAACAGTTCTACATCTGTTAAGCCAAAATAAAAAACTGTTGGTCTGGCTTGGGTGAAATTGCAAAAACAAACAGTTTCTGAAGAGAGTAAAACTGTTAATCAATCTGAAAACCAATTTGAGTTAAAACATGCTTCAACTGTTTTACCAACTCCAAAAACTGTTTGTTCAAAAGACTCAACTGTTCATCATAACAGTTGGAAACCACATGTTTTCACAAAATACTCTTCACACAAAATAGAGAAGTCTAATTTGGATGACATCAAGAAAACTCAATCTGTGTTTAAGTATTATGACTTGAATGGTGTACCCAAGACCTGCATGGCCTGGGTACTTCCTGCTACTAACTGATTTTTATTTGTGCAGAGCATTCATAGGGCCGATCATGGATCAATTTGGCATGTGGATAGTGGATGCTCAAGGCACATGACTGGAAATCCACATTGTTTGAAGGATTTCAGAAGAATCAATGGAGGATATGTAGCATTTGGAGGAAGTGCTAAGGGAGGAAGAATCACAGGTAAAGGAGCAGTGGAGGCAGGTACACTTACATTTAATGATGTTTTCTTTGTTGAACAACTTAAATACAACCTGCTAAGTTTATCTCAAATCTGTGACAATGGAAACAAAGTCTTGTTTACAGACACTGAATGCATTATCCTATCAAAAGATTTTAAATTGGATGAAAAATATGTTCTTTTAAGAACACCTAGAAAAGATAATGTATACTGTCTGGATACACAAAAGATTGCTAAGCAGAATGTATTAAGTTGTCTACTCTCAAAGGCATCTCATGATGAGTCTGCCATTTGGCATAGAAGGATGTGTCACATGAACTTTAAAACCATGAATGTGTTAGTTAAAAACAATCTGGTAAGAGGTTTACCACAAAAGGAATTGTCATGTGATGATCATTGTGTAGCCTGTCTCAAAGGCAAGCAACACAAAACTTCTTATAAGCCCAAAGAAGTTTCTTCCATTACTGCACCTTTACAACTTTTGCATATGGATCTTTTTGGTCCAACATCTGTGGTTAGTATACGTAAGAAAGCCTACTGTTTAGTTATAGTTGATGATTTCACCAGATTTACATGGGTTCAATTTCTTAGAACTAAAGATGAAACTGCTGAGTTAGTTAAAACTCTTATTCTTAGGATTGAGAATCAATCTGATTTGAAGGTGAAAGTCATTAGATCTGATAATGGTTCTGAGTATAAGAACTATGAATTAAACAGCTTTTGTGAGGAAAAAGGAATTTCAAGACAATTTAGTGCTCCTAGGACTCCTCAACAGAATGGAGTGGCTGAGAGAAGGAATAGGACTTTGATTGAGGCTGCTAGATCCATGTTAGCTGATTCTAGGCTTCCAATGACTTTCTGGGCAGAAGCAGTGAACACTGCCTGCTATGTTCAGAATAGAGTACAAGTTGTCAAGTCTAAAGGGAAAACTCCTTATGAGTTGTTCCTTAAACGAAAACCTTTGATCAACTTCTTCAAACAATTTGGCTGTCCATGCACTATCCTGAATACCAAATCACAATTAGGCAAGTTTGAGAGTAAAGCAGAAGAAGGATTCTTTGTAGGATATTCCACTCAGAGTAAAGCATACAGAGTGTTTAACAATGTTACTAGGATCATAGAAGAGAATATGAATGTCTCTTTCAATGAGAATATGATCAATATTGTAGGTATTGGTCCTGATTGGTTATTTGATATTGATGCATTGTCTAAATCTCTTTCTTTTGAGTATTCTACAGAAACAGTTGCAGGTGTTCCTACAGCTGTTAGTGCAAATTTACAATCTGTCTCAAACAGTTTTGAAACTGTTAGCTCAATTCCAACAACTGTTGGTGGAAACAAAGTTACTGAAGACTTTGTAGTGATTCCCTTGTTACAACAGGACTCTTCCAATGCTATTTGTCCAGTAAATGATGTTGAACTTTCAAAGGACATGGAATCTCATGATCCTCAACAAAACACTTCTTCTAAACATCAAACAGTTGCAGATAAGGGATGCAACTCTTCTGGAAATGATAGTGAATCTAAGATTGATTTGTCAAATTTAGGGAATGTTCTGACTGAAGAAAACATCCCTACATCAAGAATTCACAAGAATCATCCAATAGAACAGATCATTGGTGATCCAACCACTCCTGTTAGAACAAGAGCTATGCTGCAGAATGAAAATAGTGTTGTGGATCTTAAACAATTTGATGTAAATGCCTGCTTTCTATCTCAGATAGAACCAAAGAAAGCAATAGAGGCATTAAAAGACCCTTTATGGGTGGAAGCAATGCAAGAAGAGCTTTTACAGTTTCAAATTCAGCAAGTTTGGAAGTTAGTTGAACTTCCAAGAGGCAAAAGAGCAATTGGCACCAAGTGGGTGTTCAGAAATAAAAAGGATGAGAGAGTGATTGTAATCAAGAACAAGGCTAGACTTGTTGCACAGGGTTATACACAAGAGGAAGGAATAGACTATGATGATATCTTTGCACCTGTTGCACGGATAGAAGCAATTAGACTGTTCCTTGCCTTTGCAAGCTATAAAGGATTTAAGGTGTATCAAATGGATGTCAAGTCGGCATTTCTCTATGGAACTATTGATGAGGAGGTATATGTGTGTCAACCACCTGGTTTTGAAGACTCAAAGTACCCTGATAGGGTATATAGGTTGGATAAAGCTTTGTATGGATTACATCAGGCTCCTAGAGCTTGGTATGAGACATTATCATCATATCTCCTTGAGAATGGATTTAAGAGAGGCACTATTGATAAGACACTATTTACAAAGATTGTTAAAACAGAGATTTTGCTTGTTCAAATCTATGTTGATGATATAATCTTTGGATCCACTGATGACAGTCTGTGCAATGAGTTTGAAAGGATAATGAAAAGGAGTTTTCAGATGAGTTCCATGGGAGAACTCACATTTTTCTTGGGATTACAAGTGAAGCAGAAGCCAACTGGCATATTTCTCAGTCAATCAAAGTATGTCAAAGACATTCTGGATAAGTTTGGCTATCAAGATGTGAAACTGGCAAGTACTCCAATGGAAACACACAAACAGTTGGGAGCAGATCCTGAGGGGGAGGAAGTAGACATACATTTGTATAGGTCTATGATAGGTTCTTTAATGTACTTAACTGCTTCTAGACCTAATATAATGTTTGCTGTATGTGTTTTTGCCAGGTTTCAATGTTGTCCAAAGATGTCACACCTATTTGCTGTAAAGAGAATCTTTAGATATCTTAAAGGCCAATCACAACTGGGTCTTTGGTATCCTAAGGATTCACCTTTTGATTTGGTAGCATACTCTGATAGTGACTATGGTGGAGCTAATGTGGATAGAAAATCAACCTCTGGAGGATGTCAATTCTTTGGCTCAAGATTGGTCTCATGGCAGTGCAAGAAACAAACAACAGTTTCAACTTCAACAGCTGAGGCTGAATATATTGCTGCATCAAGCTGCTGTTCACAAGTGTTGTGGATTCAGAATCGGCTTTTGGATTATGGTTTGTCTTTCTTGCATACACCAATCTATGTTGATAACACAAGTGCTATTAGCATTGTCAATAATCCAGTGAAGCATTCTAAAACAAAACACATTGAAATCCGGTTTCACTTTATTAGAGATTGCAATGAGAAAAGGTTAATCCAAGTTATGAAAGTTCATACTGATGATCAGTTAGTTGATCTGTTCACTAAAGCATTTGATGTGAGTAGGTTCAACTTTTTGATCTCAAACATTGGAATGATTAACCTGGACTAACAGTTGTTTGTTCCTCTATGTTTTCTCACTAACAGTTTGCAACTGTTAGTGTTGATATCTAACAACTGTTGGTTTAAGTGTTCAGTGAGGAGAAGAACAGTGTGTCCCATCAACAGTTTTGGAAGTATCTGGCTGCATATCCCACAAACAGTATGGTCAAGGTTTGTTACTTTATTAAGAACAGTTTTCAACTGGTCAAGGTTTGTCACTTTACTGTGTCATGTGTTGAATGGACATGACAGGTCACTGCATGCTTAATTATTGGCCATTTTTTCAACTACAGCTTTGTCTATAAATTAGCTTGCATTCGCATTCCAAAGAGCATAAGTTTGTCTACAAATGGCTACTAACCATTTCATCTTGACCTTCAAAAAGATCAATGGTAAGCAGAGTTATGTGACCATTCCAGCTCCCTTTGTTAGGATGCATGAGATTTGGAAGTACTCCTCATGTATTCTTGACATGAATGGAGTTTGTGATGGTTTCACTTGAACCCAACATCCAGACCCACGTAGGCCATACAAAATGTCTGATCATGTTCGAATAAGAGGTGAATTTGAACATTTTATTCAAAGCAACAATTTACCTACCCCCTGCTGCTTGTTGTTTGAATTGAATCTGGAAGTCACTGACGACTCGGTTGTGTGGTTCAATGTTAAAAGGAATGATGCTGATAATGAAGTCATTGTACTTGATGATGATGAAGTTATTGTAATTGATGACTAGTCATGGTCAAATGAATGTACTTTGTAGTTCCTCTGTGTTAATCATGAATTAAATGCATAATTTAATGTTGTTGGTGTTAGCTGATATTTGCTAATGATTGTTGTCAGCTGATGCTTGTTGACTGACAGTTGCACGTGTTCAACTAACTGCTTTTCAAAATTACAACTAACAGTTTCCAACTGTTAGTGAATGGAGTGCACAACTGTTAGGCAACCTGCATGTTCTTCTAAGGGGAAAAAATTCTTATAAGTAACAGTTGTACGTTCTTCTGATAACAGTTCTCAACTGTTCTCAACTGTTCGTTCATTTTTATCCATCAACTGTTAGCTTACTTAAGGGTGTTTTAGTCTTTGCAGAAACTGAGGAAGTTTGAATTGAATTTAATATTCGAAATATATATAAGGCATTCCCTCCTCACAAGTTCATTCACGCTTTCTGAACTTCGATTATACGTAAACCCTAGAATTTTGCTTTCGACTTGCAATGGCTCCCCTTCCCTTCGTGAAAGAACACAACATGCTCGCATATCTTGCTAAACCTGATAACCTGACTGCTTTCCATGACATGATCGATTACCTTTCAATGTACAATCTCAACACTGCTCTCACCATAAATCCAACCATCTACACTTCCCATCTTGATCAATTCTGGAAAAATGCGACAATCAGAGAGGAAGCTGGTGTGCAATGGATTGATTCCACTGTTGATAATATGAGTGTGTCCGTCTTTGAGGATACCATCCGCCAACATCTACAACTGAATAATCGACATGGTGAGTATTCTGACTCTGTCTCTTTAGAATTTTTGCATGCTGAGTTAGTTAAACTTGGGTATGAGGGCCCTAGGGGAAAGGGTACCTTCTACAAAGGGCAATTTTGCTCACACTGGAAGTTCATGATCCATACTCTCCAGCAGTGCATTAGCCCTAAGAGAACAGGCTGGAATGAGTTTGGGAGCAACATTGCTCTTGCACTCATCTGTCTAGCCAACAATAGATGCTTTAACTTTTCTAAACTGATATTTAATGGTATGGTAAAGCATCTTGGGACCAAATATGGTCTCTTTTTGATGTACCCCAGATTTGTGCAAGTTTTGCTAAACTTTTTGTTGCCAAATCTCCAAAAACACAAGAGGGTCATCATTCCCTCTGCTCATGTGGCTTCCACATTGAGCAAGTTGCTGATAAATGGCAAGAGCTTCTCTGGTGTCATAACTCCACCACTCTCTGCAATGGTGGAGTTTCTTTCAAGAAACAGAGCTGCTAGAGTTGAGTATGAAGCCCACAACATTGCTACACCACCAACTCTAGAACCCACAGCTCATGATACTCATATAATCCCCTCTGCTACCTTTGATAGAGCTACAAAACAAGCCACTCCTCTGAAAACATTCCAAAAGCGAAAAAGAACTGTTAGTGCTCCTTCCACCACAGTTCACGAATCCCAAACTGTTAGCCCTGCACAGGTGCATTCACCTGTGCAGAATATCGAAAGGGAACCATTCGTGCTGTCTCCCAGGCACAATGAGGAGGTGATAACTCTATTAGAGGGTGATCATGTGGTTTTTGAGGCTGACACTACTATTTCATCCGCAAGGGGTGAACAGGACAGTGTCAACATCATTAAGACCTCAACCACGGCAACAGAGGCTGGTAAAACAGCTTCTGGAAGTCCCTAGTACCAAGAACAAAGGGGTACTGGTGTGGAATCTCTTTTGAGTAAACCACCAGTTGTATCTGTCAATGACATGTTAACAGTGGCAACACTGTCTGACATTGAGGCTCGCATGAAACATAAAGCATTGACGGATCCCAATTTTGCACCATTCTTTGCGGCCTATATTCAAATGAAGAAGAAGATTTCATTACAGAATAAAAGGATTCTTCAGCAGGATCATCAAATACAGGTTTTGACCAACAGTTTGAAGCATGCTAATGAGGTAATAAAGCTATACGATCAAGTACTACAACAGTTGACAGCTGCTGCAAGACCCCCTTCAACTGTTCCAATAAAAAAGGGGGAGAGTTCATTACCAACAGTTGCTGAAGTGCCAGAACAAACAGTTGCAGCGGATGAACTAACAGTTGCACCTAGTGAATCAACAGTTGAGGAGAAACTATCAGCGGTGGACAGAGTGCTGATCAATACGATGATTTTGTCTGGTGATTACCCTTCAACAAGGTTTATAGATCATGGCCAAAGGTTAAACAAGACTATCTGGTGAAAATGGGAAGTGAAATGCTAATCTGCAGTGTCAATCAGATGAAACAGAAGATTGAGGATGGTTGGCTAGATGGAAAGTCTGCAAAGCTTAAGCCACTTAAGCCAAAGCCTGGATTCAAAGGGATTAGTATTTCTGAGAGGGCTAGTGAAAAGCAACTGCAAGTTGTACAAGGAAAAGGAAAGGAGATAGTTGTTACACTACCAAAGCTCAAATTAACCAAAGAACAGCAAGAAGTAAGAGATTTTGAGGTAGCTCAGAGGTTGTCAGCTGAACTTCAAGAACAAGAACAGACATATTTTGAGATAGCAAAGAAGCTGGCTGATGAGTTCACTAAACAGATAGATGAAAAGGAAAAAGATCAAAAAGGTGTAAAGAGGAAAAGGATTGTGAAAAGGAAAGCACCTCCACCTCCAAAGAAAACTGTTGAGAAAAAGAAAGTTGAGATGGTTCAACTGATAGTGCAAGATCGACTGAGAACAGAACTTCAGCAAGGGATTGCCAAATTGGAGAAAGAACAGTTGGGTCAGAAGTCTCACATAAAAGAATGGAGATTTGAAGTTTTAAGGTATGATACTGGTAAGCAAGGAGTCACAGTTGTGAGAGAAATCGAGCCAATAGAGAGTTATTCAAATTTCTTTCAACTGGTAAACAATTTGACTAGAAGAGATCTACAGGATATGTATGTTTATGGAATTAGTCATTATGCAGATGCTGTAGAGATTGAGATTAGAGTTTGGATGAGGCATCTTGCGAGTATATGCAGTCCAAAAGAGATAATACCAGTTTTGATTACTGATGAGGCTTTTCCAATAATTTCAATAAAGGTGTATGCTAAAGCTAGAGTGTATCACATGGTTATGGCAAATTCTCAGACTCAATGGTTTGATTTAGAGTTTGTAGAGCACAGTAAAGTAAAGCTTCAATACATGTCAAAGGCTAAATTCTATGGATCTGATAGAATAAAGGATGATCTGCTTAAGAGAATAAAAGAAAGACTGGAATTTTTTAAGTCTGTGTAATTCTCTTTCAATTTTGATTGAAAAAGTTGACTATGCTTAATAATGGAAGTCATTCTTTGCATATGCTAAATTCATCTAAGGTTGAACTCTATGAATCGAAGAACTTAAAGGCATTGTTCAAATTCTTTAAGTTAGGGGGAGATTGTTGGGAAATTGGCTAAGGCATTGAAATTGTTGAAGATGCAAAGTTGAAACTGTTAGAAGAAATTTGTGAAAACAGTTGCAAACTGTTAGGTGAAGTACAAAGATAGTTGTAACTAACAGTTGTTGTAAGCTTTACAATTGTTAGTCCAAGAGATCAGAACTGTTAGTACAAAGTTTACAACTATTAGAAGACCTTGAAGAGAAGACTGTTAGAAGAAGATCAGAACTGTTTCATTCAACAAACAGTTTCAGTTGAGCTATTTATGGAAAATACTATCTTCTTGGATTTGAAGTATATCTTTAACAAAGTTCGAAGATTTTCAAGATTATCCCAGAAGATAGAAGATTACCTAACTGTCAACTTATCAAGGAGGATCAAGAGTCTATAAATACTCGATTAGAATATAGATCTCAGATCATAATTGTTTTTGCATTCGTACGTAATTGTTATTTGCTTTCAGAAAGTGTTTTAGCCTCTAAGTTTCTTTTGAAACCTAAGAACAGATTGTGTTCTTTGTCTAACATAAGAAGTTAGATTGGAGGTGTAGGTGAATATTGTAATCATCGATTGGTTATCAATAAACATCGTTTTGGCAGTATTACTTTGTGGTTATTAATTGAATTGCTCTTGTGTTCAAAACCTTTTTAATCAATTGAGTGTGATTCCGCAACTTCTTAATTGATTGTGATCAAAACTATAGATTGTCTTTTTAACAACTCTGACTTTATTTCAAAAGATAATTCTTGTTATTTGTTATTAAGTAATATCCGATCCTGACACCTTAGCATCTACTGGAGTTTTGGTATACTTGTGTCTATGACCAATACAATGGTGAATTTCGGGGCATGGTGCTAAACGGAGAGAGGACCATTGCTCTCACAGTGCACAGGCTAAGGGAGATTCTTCAACTTCCTCAATTTGATGAGTTCGAGCCTGATGTGACGAGGCTGATGGCTAGGTCAGTCCTACCCAGGATGGGTCACCCACAAACAGAGGGTGTGATTAAAAAGGCCACCATTTCAACCGGATGGGGTTTCATGGTGTCCATGGTGATTCGTTCACTGGGAACCAAGGTTGGAGGACTGGACCAAGTGATTGAGTCTGAGATGTAGCTGCTCTATAACATGTACTTTACGCGAAATTTTGATTACGCACAGCTCATCTTTAATGAACTCAAAGTCCAAGTGATGAAGATTACAAGGGATCTTCATGTACCATTCATAAGGTACCTGTCCTTAGCATTTGAAGCCGAGCTGGGGACATAACTGTATGAAGCTTATCAGGATGTGTTCCTGTCACCCACACTTAGCTCAAAGATGTTCAATAATGACATCTTTCCAGAGCAGGAGGGTCTTAGTGATCCCCATGCTTTTGATAGCTGAGGGAGCTTCATCAGCAAGTAAAGCTGAGGAGTCAAATCAAGGGGGAGCATCTGAAGCTGAACCAGATCATCGAGCTGAGCAGCCAGCTCAAGCTGAGTCTTCCTCTCTTTCTAGTTCTAAGTCTTCTTCAGAGTCTGCATTCGTTGCAAGACCCAGACAAGGTATAACTCCTCCTATTTCAACTTCTTCTCACTTCTCTTTTGGAGACAAGACTGTGGTAGACCCAACCCAGTCTAACCCATCTCCTCCACCTTCTTTTCAACTCCACTCTGAAGCAAACCTTGGTGTGCCCACTGCTGCCAAGGTAAATCTCCAAACCTATAATCGCAAAACTGCCAAAAGTGGTACCACTCCTAAAGGTATCACTGGAGCTGAAGTCACACTGACTCCTCACCGGCAGAAGTTGAAGGGGAGACGCCTACTCTTCAGGTGTCAACCTCGAGGCTCTTTTCAACCTAACAGCCTAAACCGGGTGTGGTGTCTACTCAGCCCACATTCTCCAGAGCCATGGGAGAGCCCACTACTATGCCTGAGCAGACAAACTCAGGTAACATTGAAAAATTGACCAATCCCCAGGGTCATTTACCCCCCTCCAACCCACTAAGCCAACCACCTACCCATACACTGCACGCTTCGAGCCTAATTACTACTCTTCACTTCTCACACCCCAATGCACGACCTATCAATGTTTCATCTACATACCAAGGTGAATCACAGGGTCCAAACTCTGGTGCACATGATTTTGAGGGTATACGCCAACCCTTGGATGATGCACCCAAACACTCACCAGTTACTGTTTTTTACTCTTTCAACTCACAGTGTAAACATTCTGAGTCTAAGGACAGAAGTCAGTCTCCTCCAGAAGCATCTACCTCCTCAGGCATTGAACATTTGAAACAATATGTCATAGCTCAGTTTGGTTTGTTCCATCTCAAGCAGAAGAAGCACAGACGTCAACTTTATGAAAGGCTTGAGAAGCTGACTAACGATGTTAAAGAGATTGCCTCTTCAGTTTCTGCCGTTCAACATAAACAGACTTCGAACCCTATTGATGATGACAAAAAGGGGGAGAAGGTTCACGAGGATGACGCTGAGTTAGTTCAAGCTGAAGCCTTGTTACTACTAGCAAAGGGAGCATATCAGACTGAGGGGGAGAAAGAAAAGTAGATAGAAGCTGGGCTAACTGAAAAAGCTAAAGGAAAGAGACCTGTAGTAGTCAGATCAGATGAGTCAGAACCCCCCAAGCAGAAAAGAAGAAAGATGATTCTTAGAGAATCAGCCACAGATGAAGACTCTGCAGACAATATGACATTACAAGAAAGAGCTTCTCTATTGGCAGTTAGGAGGATGGAACAAGAGGATACTGACCATATTGGAATGTCAATAAATGAACTAAGAAGAAGACAAATGGATGTACAAGCTGTGCTAGCAAATGAGAAAGAAGCAAGAGAACAGGTCTGGGCTGAGCAAATCAGAAAGCAGAATGAGGAACTAGCCAAACTCAGACTGCCTATCGTGCCTAAGGAGGAAGAAGTAAAAGAATTTCCTGTTCAGAATCAACCTGAGGAGGAAGATATAACTCAGTGTTATACAAGGACCTACTTCTCTTCTCAAATCATTTCACTTAAGTTGAGCTCAGTTCAAGGGATCATCATTCTAGAGTTTGTCTTAAGAAATGGTGAAGCACTCTCTCTGGAGCTGAATCAACTTCACAGACTGGGATATGAAGAATGGAATCAAGTGGCCATAATTATTAAGCAGATGGAAAAGTCCTCTGCTAGAAGTCAAGTTAAAGATGAACTCTTAAGGCTACTTGCAAGAGCTGATGCGATGGAAATTATACCCAGGTTTGAGATAGCTACCATATTGACTTCTTTTCATAAAGTTAGAAAGAGAAGAAGCTAACAAAGCCAGCTGGATTAGCAAATGCAAACAAGTACAGTTTGGATCTTCCTGAAGGCATGGAGTTTAAAGAAAATACATATGTTGAAAAGCCTCAGAAAGGATTCATGTACTTGGACAGAAAAGGTGAACAATGCTTCCAGTCTGATGCAAGTATATATACATGTGGGGTATCTCAAGTGTTTGCTCTGAGACTACTAGTTGAAAAGACTGAACAAACTGCCAGGTTCAGATACTGAATAAACAGAGCAATAAGATCACAAAAGGATCAGCTTCCACACTTTCGTATCTTGCAAGAACTTCTTGAAGAAATCAACAAGGAGATTAAAGAGTTTGAAGAGCTGCATCCTGAATAGATTCGTTCTATTGTATATATTAGATTAGTTCTAATTTTTGTAAGCACTAAGTGTGCATGATCTAAGTGATCAAAACGTTTGTATTCTGATGTGTTCAATTAAAATGAATACAAGTATTAGTTTGATATGTTCAACTGTGTTATGATATGTTCATAAATCTTAGTCTATTTAGTTCAGCTTGAATGAATAATTGATTAGTTCTTGTTCATTAATATGATTGATTGGTTTGTTTAACTTATAATTGAAAAGTTCAATTAAAATTGATAAGTTCAATTAATATTTGATTAGTTCAAATATCAAATCTTAATAAGTTTAAGATTTAACACATAATTCTGTTAAACAAACTTAAGAACTGTTTGATGGTTTTGTCATCATCAAATAGAGGGAGTTTGTTGGGAATATGATCTCATCAGTTGAAATTTGATGAGACAAAGTTAAGTTTGTAAGATGTGTTCTAAATATAACTTAAACAGAATTATGAAGCTTGATCAGGCTGAGCATTTATAGTGTTTCAGACTGAGCACAAGCTGAATATAAGCTGAGCATATGTTCGATCAGCTTAGACTATATCTTAGTAAGATTATCAATATGTTTGATAAGCTGTGTATGTCGTCTAAGATATAGGTTGAGTATTCAGCTTGATGTGTTTCGAGCTGAGTGACTCAGCGTATATACTGAGTCAGCTCAACAGAGTTGCTAAATAAGTTCTAGCTAACTCTTATGACTTCCAAGGATGAGTTAATCATTATAGGTGTTAGTACATGTTTGTTTTCAGGTTTGTTCTCGAAGAACTCATCTTGATGAGTTTCAAGATGAGTAACTCAGTCCGACTGAAGAAGTCAGTTTAAGAGAATTTAAATATGTTTTAAATTCCTTTTATCTCTCTATATCTACGTCAAGGATAAGAAGATTCCAGAATCAAGATTGAAGATTGAAGACTCAAGATAAAAGATTCAAGATTCAAGATTCCGGGTTACCGTTAGTTTGTCAGCAGATTAGGATTAGTTCTAGTTTGTTAGGATCTGTAGGAACATGATTATAAATACTTATCATCCTGATAAGTTTAGAGGTACGACTACATTCAATGAGTTACAGAGCCAAACTCAAGTCTCACCTTAGCATTGATCGTATGTGTTACGAGTCTTGATTCACTGTTTGTCACTTCAATGTGATCAAGAAACTCACATATTGCCAATTTGTTTGTGTGTTCGAATCTTCACATATGTTGTGAAGTTGGTAAGTATTCAATCTGTGATTAAATCCTGTTTAGAGAGTCGTCCTGTATCTATAATCATAGATAGCAAAGTTTGAGAGATTTAGAGATTTGATTTACATTAGGTGTTTACATATGAAGTGTTGCTTACTTCATTGTTCTTGTAACCATCTTCTTATTAATGAAAGAATTCGATTTCATGTGGTTTGATGTGTGTTAACACTTTTTATTGATTTGTTCAATTATCCGCAGAAAGTGTATTCAACCCCCCTTCTACACATTACTTGCTTGTTGATACTCTCACCAAGGGACCAACACGTACCTCGAGCAGGTAAAGGTTTACCTAAGACGCATTGATCATTGCAACATAGTGCAAGTACCAAGAAGCCAAAATAAAAGGGCAGATGCCCTAAGCAAGTTAGCATCCTTGGCTTATGAACACTTAATAAAGGAGGTGCTTTTGGAAGTCCTGGCAGAAAAATCCACCTCCAGAACCGAAGAGTCCCTTGAAATAGGAGAAGAAGACGAGAGCTGGATGACACCTATGATAGCTTTTCTCAATCAGGGAACTCTTCCCGAAGATGAGGCTCAAGCACGTCGGTTGCGCATGAAGGCAGTTATGTACGCGCTACAGGGAGGTGTTCTATACAGAAAGTCTTACGGGGGACCATGGTTCAGGTGCCTGTCGCCTACCCAAGCCAAGGAGATATTGCAAGATCTCCATGCTGGGACATGTGGAATACATGCTGGTCCCAGGTCTGTAGTGTCAAGGGCATTGCGTATAGGCTACTTCTGGCTAACAATGCTCAAAGATGCAGAAAGTGAGCTCTTGAAATGTGAATCGTGTCAAAAGCACGCACCTCTGTCAAAGACACCCAAGCAAGACTTCATACCGGTCAGAGGGGCGTGGCCCTTTCACAAGTGGGGGATTGATTTGGTAGGCCCATTCCCGACAGCCCCCGGAGGGGTCAAATTTCTGGTTGTAGCTATAGATTATTTCATAAAGTGGGTTGAAGCCAAGGCATTAAACACAATCATGGGCAACAAGATTAATTTGTTCGTCTGGGACAACATAGTCTGCAGATTTGGTGTCCCCCATGAAATAGTAAGCGACAACGGAAAGCAGTTTGCTAAGGACCCATTCAAATCCTATGCATGGCGCTAAACACAAAGCAATGTTTTACATCTGTCGCCCACCCACAGGCCAATGGGCAAGTGGAGGTGACAAACAGAGATATAGTGCACGCCATCAAAGCACGATTGGGAAAGGCTAAAGCGGGATGGACTGAAGAGCTACCTAATGTCTTGTGGGGACATCGAACGACCCCAAAGAGAAGCACGGGGGAAATACCTTTCAGTCTCGTTTACGGGACAGAGGCCGTACTGCCTCCAGAGATAACCACCCGGACCTACAGGACTACCCACTTCAACGAAGAAACTAATGAAGAGGAGCTTCAGACCAACCTGCTTATATTGGAGGAAAGGAAAGAGTTGGCTGCCATAAGAGAAGCAGAAAGGAAGTCCAGGAGGCACAGCTGTACAATAGGAGAGTGAGACCAGGGACATTTAAGCCCGGAGACCTGGTGCTAAGAAAAAACGAAGCCAGTCGATAATAGGATCAAGGAAAGCTGGTTCCCAAATGGGAAGGGCCCTACATGGTCACGGAAGCCCATATGACGGGATCTTACCTCTTACAAAACATGGAAGGGGAGAAAATACCTCGTCCATGGCACTTATCCAATTTGCGGAAATTTTATGTATGAATCCTCATTGTAACAGAAAATGACAAGCAAGTTATCAAATGTATACTTTGCTAACAAAAGCAAAGAAATTTTGGCTTTTAGGCACAAGTCTAAAAATTTCTTTTTATTAGCATCAGAGCACAACATCTTACTGGAAGCAGTCTGATAAGCTCAAAACAGAAGGTCACCAGTTCTTCCGGATGCGTCCCAATAGGCCGTACTGCGTAGACAGGGGACACAAAGCCCTTGCCAGCCTAAAGTTAACCTCCATAGAGAAAACTTAGGCAACCTCAAGAATTAATAAATCACAAAGTCATGACAAAATACTAAATGCAATAACATAGCATACAAAAGAACATGATGGCATAAAATATGTCCGAAACAAACTGCCCAAAGGCAGATCAACCACACAAGTCATTGTTTAAACAAAAGCGATAAAGTTATTACAAACATAAGTAAGTAGCATAAGTTCAGAATTCATAAACAACCATGAAAAATCATTGAGGCTCAATGCCCCAAAGCTCCGCCACCGAGAGGTCATGCCCATTCCCTATCTGATCAAGATAGGGGAAAGGGGAGTCCTTCACCGCTTCATCAGCTGCTTGCAGCTAGGCCTCCACATTTTCATCAATATCAACGAACTGGGAAGGATCTGCGTCAGGGAGCTTAGCGTGTAGATCCTTACTTGCAAGGTGCCTCCCTAAGCGAAGACAACATCCCATAACCTAGCCCATAGGGCGAACAAACTGATTTGAGCCTAAGAAAGACCTCACAAACACAGGGAAAGAGCTCTGAAGCTCCCTTCGCTCAAGAACCAAGCCATCCTTCTCCTTCGACAAAAGGCCCACTTGCTCCAGCAGCTTCGAGTTGTTAGCCTTAAGATCACCAACCTCCCTCTGGACATCAGCCAGGGCTCGTTCTATCTGGCTCAAATTCTGGTCCTTGGACAACAGGTCATCAGCCAACTTCATCTCATGCTCAGAGTAACTCAGCAAAAGGGATTTGACTTCTTTCAACTCCTCTGTTTGCTTAGGGGCATTCTCCTCCAGAAGGAGGATCTGTTCCTTCAAGCCCTGCACATTATCCGCACTAACACCCTGCCGGGGTACCAGGTATCCGTAATCCCCTCAAAGATGCCGCCTACAATACTAAACCCGGTAGGAGGAAGGCCAATAGGGGAAGACCTCTCCAGAGCAAACAAACCACCCTTTCCTGGGGCAGGGGGGCACCATCCTGCCTTTTAATAAGAAGATGCTTCTTCGAGGCAGTACCAGCAGGAGGATCCCCGGAAGGTAGGTCCACCCTTGCAACAGCTACGGAGGATCTTGTACTCCTCTTCCCAATATCATGGGCTGTAAGATGACGACGGTCCATTAGCGGCTGATTATCCAGGGTATCTTCTGCAAATGATACAAAATAAATGAAGGGTTTTGATTTGACCAAACCACCTTATGACACAAACTGGTCAAGCCCTGGGTTTGATTCTACTGGTTCAATCCTAAAGCGGAAACAGATTGAACACAACCCTCTAAACCCTAAAAGGGTTAGGATCTTTCTAATGATCATATCAGTTTCTTATCAATAATCCAGATTATAAGGTTAAGAAAAACAATACCTCTTGTGATCTTGGGATTGCTATAGTTAGTCCACCACTACTGCACCACCAACGAACTGGCTGCTAGACCGCTCCTGGAATTGCCCGAATAACACACAAAAACTGCGTGTGTGTGTATGTGGTTGTCGACGCAAGCAAAAACGAAACCCCCTTGGGGTCTTCTTGATGTCGACGAATAGGAAGAGGGGGGACGCAGGGAGGGAGTAAGGTAGCTAGGGTTTTTCCTTGATTCCAATTTATGTTTCTTATGAGGAAAAATAAGATTTTCTAGGTTTAAATACTTAAACCTTATCCAAGCCCAAACCCATTCAATTAAAGGCCATGCCTTTAATTGAAGTTTCATTCCTTACACTTTGACCCCTTGGACTTTACTTGTTAATTAATTAACTATTAATTAACTGGTCCGTTAAATATTACACTTAATATTTAATTTCCCTTTAAATAATAAATAACTATTTATTATTTCTTTCCTTCTTAATAATTAATTCAACTGATTAATTATTTACTTTTCTCTCTAATAATTAATCCAACTGATTAATTATTTCCACACAAAATTATGGTAAATTCCACGTGTTCTAATTGGGTGTGTAGCAGTGTGACCCTTTAGTCTCTTATAACATTGGATACAATGACCCATTAATTATCTCTGCACATAATCCAACAGACTCCCACTTGTGCAAGATAAGTAATAGTTACTGTACATTGTTAGCCTAAGGAGGTCCCTACCCAGACACTTAGGATAACTAGGTCATAAGAACTCTTATACCCCTAAGACACTTGTGATAATGTAAACTCTCATAAAACAACTGTTTATGAGCAATCTATCATGAACTAACTGTTCATGAATCAACTATCATAACCTACCTGTTTATGAAGGGGTACGGTTATTATAGGTTTGTCCCTTGTAGCGCGATATTTCAATTTTGAGAATGAGCATGGAGAGTGTCAACCCAAAATCTCAAGAATTATATTCATGACATATTTGATTTCAAAACTGCGTGATAAACGACAAAGAACAAATCAGTTCGTTTGGGCACGGCAGTGCACTTACCAGTTTCTCTAATCAATCAAGGGGCCCAGAAATATCTCTTCTAAAAAGAAGGTGCAAATACTTTCTTGCATATTTGCATTTGGCAACACGGCTCCCACTGAATCTAGATATGCCCCTTATGACCACCCTGTTACGGCGTGGCGTTAGGACGCACTAAGGAGACAACAGTTACCGCATCCCAAACCAATTACCTCAGGTTTAAGGATAACCTATGTGATAAATACTTTTTACATGAATCCATGAAGTATTTTTCACGGTGGGTCAATCCAATATTCGTAACCCTAACGAATATCCGTCAATTTTGGTCCGCAAAATACTTTTGCAGCTATATTCGATATACCTTCGAATCTACCCCAAAAATTACGATGACTTTACAACCCTATCAAGGTTCCTACCAATATAAGTACTCACGGATAATGTTTTGAATAAACCAAGTTTATTCCTGGATGGTCTAAAACATACAAAATGGTGAAGAACAATGAAACTAATTTCTGCACCCTCCATATTTCACCCTGGAATAAAGATGCATAATTTCTACCATTTCACTTACTCAATTCACAACGTTTATCTGAATTACTTATTATTTTACATTGTAACTTATCACGAATTACAGAGAAAATAATATGCCTATAAACCCAAAAATCAAGACTAGTACTTTAAAGCACTCCTTCTTGGTTTTGCTAGAAATCATTTTCGCAACCCAAAAAACAATTCTAGATTTACTTATTTTATAAATTCCTTAAACTTGGAGAACTGGAAATAACTCCAAAGTTTCTGAATTTATAAAATAATCCCCTTGTAATTAAAACTCTAATTAAACTTGTAGATGCGATAAATCTTACTAGATTCATATCCCCTTTTGAAACGATAAATCCATTTACACATACTTGTAAACTTGAGATTAGATCCCCAGTGTACACTAACACTTATCTAATTTCATTACTAAGGATACCGAAAAATATCCTATTTTATCATCTCTAACGTTAATCAACCATCAACATTAATTATTATGACCTTTTGAACCTTTTGCATCATATATAATTCTTTTTAAGTCATAACTTGACTTAAAACTTGCAATGACATCCTTATTGAGAACCTTTCAATAAGTCATGCGTCCCTTGGATCAGTTCCCTTTCTAGAACCTTTTATTTTAGATCACCTCTAAAAACATCCGACAATTATATACTTTTAAAGGTTCATACTTGTATTTATCATACTAGTTAGATCAACCTTGTTAACTTGATAAATACACTAGTCAGGTGCTCCCACTATCTTTTATGAAAAAGCGCATTACCTTAAAACAACTTTTTAGACTTAGTCAATCCTTGACTAATACGCCTAAAACTTGTGTTTTAAAACACTTGCTCTTAAAACAGTTTTTGTGAGAAATTTAAATGTTTTTGATGAAACCAGAACTTGGATTTCTCATATATACACCTTTCCAATTATGGAATACGGTTTCATTAAACTTAACACGATTACAAGTATAAAACACTTGTAAAAGTATTTTAAATTTCTTTGTCTAAAACATTTAGTATAAAACAACCTTGATCATAATAACTATTATAATCACTGATCGCGCAGCTCCGGCTGGATCGTCGGAAGGATGCGTGAGTGCTTGATGTAGATGATTCGGCTGAAGAACACTCCTGCGAAACAATCAAAACCTAAGGTTAGAGGAAGACGGGGATGGATCCCCGTATCCCTCTCCAAAGCTTAGGTCAGGGGAGTGTATATGGAGAGAGAGTTTATGTTTGTGGTATGTATGCATGAGATGATAATGTATATTGTAAGTGAGGTGTGTTCCATATTTATATTAGAGAAGATCATACCTGAGCCCTTGGATAACTATCCAAGTGTTGAGCACCAGACGGCTGTGATGTACTTAGGTGTCAGGACAGCTGTACCTATCATTAAATGTGAGTAGGTAGGCAGACATATGTCTGAGGGATAAGGAATCTGTCCATCTATAATAGTGAGGCAGAAGACTCTCCTGGCAGTAGCTAGCTCCAGGAGGGTCTTCGGCCCTGCTTACAGCTCCAGGAGGCAGGGGTCTTTGGAACCACTTAGAGCCTCCAGGACTTGCTCCTTTCCTAGATGGTGGTAGGCTCCGGAGCATCAAGTTTGGGGTCCTACCCCACTAGTGAGGCATAGGCTCCAGGACACTAGTGAGGCATAAGCTCCAGGACATTAACATCGCATAGGCTCTAGGACAAGCGTAGGTCCCAAAGTACCAGACTTGGGGCCTTACACCATTAAGTCCCCCAAGTCTGATAGTATAGCATCCTGTGGTATACTGTCAGACTTTCGTTTCTTTAGACCATCCTTCTCCCACTATAGAAGTTGTGTCCTCGTCGATACCCTTAGAGCACTTTTTATTCTATAATAACTTTTATCGCTCTTTGTTAACAATATTGTGTAGGGATGCTCTGCTTTGTGGCAGTTTTGTTTAGGCACATGTGTGTGCCATACTTTCGGTTATATGCTGGATATGACTTGTGTGCAGCAGTGAAAGAGGCTCCTTTCCCCTATCTGGATTAGATAGGGGGTGGGCATGACCTTTCTTTGGTTGAGCTTCAGGGGATTGAGCCCCAGTGATTTCTTACGACAAAATCTTTTGATGAACTTGCCTTTGTTATTTTGTCTGTAATGATCGTGCATTTGTTCTACAAACAATGCTTTCTGATGATGTCATGCCCGTAGGTAATGGATTTAGGCATATGTGTGTGTGCCCTGCTTTTGAACATGTGTTCTGGTATGAATATCATATGATTGCTCGATACCCGTTTGTCATGACTTTGCAATTTATACTCTTTAAGTTAATTCTTAAGAGTTGCCTAGGTTTTCTAGGTGTAGGTTAACTCTAGGCTGGCAAGGGCATTGTATCCCCCGCCTACACAGTACGACCCATTGGGACGCATGCGAAAGGACCGGTGTCCTTCTATTTGAAGCTTATCATACTGCGTCCAGTAAGATGTCGTGCTTTGGAGGTATTCTCCTGTTCTGCTAGCCTCTGTAACCACGTATGGTCCTTCGGATATTTATCAAATCATAAGATTGGTCTTGTGATGTGTACCGTGCAACGACTTCTGTTCAAGTTACTCCTGTAAATAATCAAGACACATAATCTCTTTGCTTTGTTTTGTTAGATACAACAACAATAATCACGGTAAAAATTGAGGAACAATGATATATCTTTTCTTGAACGAGAGCGAAAAAAATCTAACTCATTTGGATAAAGTGTAGTAGTACTATACTACTGTAGTCCCCCAGTTCAATTGTACTAACTTGTTTGCATTATTGAACTCCAATAAGTCAGTCTCATATATGCAAACCTAGGATCATTGCAGGCGTATAAGCCTTGTAGACGTATGTGTCTTGCAGGCGTATGAGCCGTGCAGGCGCATGAGCCGTGCAGGCGCATGAGCCGTGCAGGCGCATGAGCCGTGCAGGCGTATGAGCCGTGCAGGCGTATGATCCATGCAGGCATGTGAGCCGTGCAGGCATATGAGTCTTGTCTTGCATACGTGTGAGCCTTGTCTTGCTTTAGGGTGTACCTGCACTAATGCATAGAAATGTAATCACTAGGGACGGACGTCATACCGTCTCGTAGTCCTAATCCCCAGTTCAATGTTAGTAACTACTAGTAGTAGTAATAAACTTAGAAGTTTGCATCTCAAGTAATAATAAACTTATAGTAAATCCTGTTAGATACATAAGGATACCAGTCGTATCAGTCTGTTGATGAGTATCTAAACTTTAAGAGAAGGTTTATGGATTAGCACACCTGGTCTACAGGGGCATTAATGAAGGATACAAAGAAATTGCCAAGGTTTCAGGTAGCACTGATATATGTACCCTGTATCACTTAAAAGAATTAAATCATTATTTTACGGTTGTCAACCTGTGTAGGCATGGTTCGTGTTCGCAGTTTTATATAAGTTACTATAGCAGGTGGAGCAGTTATAGTAGCACGTGATGGTGATTCCCATCTTATATACATTTCCCCCCGTTTAATGCTAGTAACTAGTTAGTAGCATTAAACTACCATAAAGAGATGAGTGTGTAGCTAGTATGCATTGAAGTCATGTAAAAGTAATCGTTAGAATTTTCTCCTGATGATGTTATTAGACTTATAGGAGTGCTAAATTTTTAGTAAGGTATCTTTGCGAACGAGTGTGCCATACTTACGTATATAGTAAATTTTTATTAAAGCAGGCCTTGCGGTTAGCGACTCTAGGTCAGGAAGGCGACTCCAGGGGAGGCCAGGAGATCCAAAGACAGGGCAGGTCACTATAGGTGACTACAAGCCAAGGCAGGTGACTGCAGACGGAGGCAGGTTAGTCCAGGGTGGGTCACTCCTAGACAAGGTATGTTACTCCAGGACTAAGGCAGGTCGGTCTAGGTGACTGCAAACGGAGGGAGGTTAGTCCAGGGTAGGTCAGGTCACTCCAGGTGACTACGGGCCAGAGTAGGTGATTACCCTATTGGTCTTCCGGGGTCCAGAAGACAAACGTCCAGAGGCGAGCAGGTCAGTACAGGACAGGTAGGTCACTCCGGTGATTATGGGCCAAGGCAGGTGGCTGCATGCTAAGGAAGGTCAGTCCACGGTAGGCAGGTCACTCCAGGTGACTATGGGCCAAAGCAGGTGATTACATGTAAGGCATGTTAGTCCAGGACATGAAGGTCACTCCAGGTGACTATAGGCCACGACAGGTGATTACAAGCTAAGGCAGGTTAGTCCAGGACAGGAAGATCACTCTAGGTGACTACGGGCCAGAGCAGGTGATTACCCTATTGGTCGTCCAGGGTCCAGAAGACAAACGTCCGGAGGCGAGCAGGTCAGTACAGGACAGGTAGGTCACTCCGGTGATTATGGGCCAAGGCAGGTGGCTGCACGATTATAGATAAGTGATCAACCATCCTTTTGTTCGCGATATCCATGCGAAGGCGAGACATGGTACTAAGTCATTCTCAGTCCTTCACGATTATGTTTCTCGATCGAGATTGGTGGTGACCAAAATAAACAAGTTGCAATCGATTACCCAAATCATTGCACACTCGAGCATGGCCATGCATTTTGGTATCAGCGCCCAATCATCGAGGGGCCCAGGGATATCTCTCTGAACAGAGGAACAAATTCCTTTGACTACATTTCCCACCACAGTGATCATACTCTGATCAGCTACTCCCTTTATAACAGCCAATTACGGACTGCGTTTGAAAGCAACTAGAGCAAAGCAAACCAAAGTGATGCAGACACATGCATCTCCAGTATGAGGATGAACTGATATTATCATCCTGAATCACTCATGACTAGTACCACAAAGTGAATTCAGGTGTGGGTCGTCCAGTCACTTGAAACCCCTTTCAAGTACAGGCGAAGTATTGCGTCCCTGTGTCCCAATCACCATTGGACACTTGACCAATCACTTCCCTCAGCCTTCATTCAGACTTCCTTCCCTTGAAGAATGACTGGCTGTGGACATTTAGATTGTAAACACATTCAGGGAAGAGATAAAACATGCAAAGTTGGAACACAATAAGGCTTACTGAGAGTACTCGCTACACGCGCATTACCAAACTCCTTTGATAATCGATACAAGCAGAAGCACAATATTGCGTAATGTTCCCTAAAGTAAAGCATATAAAAACTTTGACTAAAACATATTCAAGCCAAGTTCATGCAGACCTTAGTATGATCATCACTAGATTGCCACTATGGCTTAGTAAACGGACCATCCACGATGTCATCCGTGTGTACTCTGACATTGACCATCTCCCTACTACAACCAACCACTACAAAAGTGTGCGTTGATGGGATTTCGATCATTTGTTCAAGCCGTTATACCTTCATTGTTTCTAAAGAACCCAATAAGGTAAACAACGCTCAAGTCTTAAATTTAATGTGCATAAGCCATCGTACCCTCATAGTATTCATAAAGATCTCTATAGAGCCAGCGATGCTTTGATTCTCAGTGATCATATCCCTGCTACAACCAACCACTTACAAAGTGCGCGTTGATGGGATATTGATCATTTGTTCAAGCAGTTATACCTTCATTGTTTCAAGAAGAACCCAATAAGGCAAACAATGCTTGGTTCATAATGATTCACGTGTATAAGCCATCGTACCCTCATTGTCTCAAAAGTTCCAATAGAGTCAGCGATGCTTTAAGAAACACGTAAATTAACAACACCATATTTCGAAAAAGATCACAAACCCCAATCAGGGTCGGCGGTTATCCTTTAAAGTAGAAGTCATCACAAGAGTAACAACTCACTTTAAGCTTCTTCTAATTACATCACCACAAGAACATATACTCATATTTCTTGTATTCCATAAACTTCTTTGAATATCCCATATTTATTATGGACACATAATTCTCGATTTACGCTTGTTGCCAAGCTACATCAAGACATTATCTCCAAAACATAGTATGTTCTATACATACCAAATAGGATTACAACAGCGCTCCCACTAGCTCTGGCATCTATCCAAGTTTCATCATTGCTTACTGAAAACTCAAACACTTGATTTTCTTAACAAAGATTCCGAAACTTAGATTTATTCTAAGCCCAAAAGGACTCCACCTTTGTAGACTTCATAAGGATATTTAGGATGTAAAAGACCCTCGGACAGTGTTGTGAACACTTCCTCATAAAATTCCTATAACGGAATGCGGTCCTTGCATCATACTGCCATAACACGGCCTAAGCATCCCCTTAAACTTCAACATAACTACTGAGAGAATGTCTTCATATGATTCCTACCCAATGGTCAATCATCATGAAACCAATTCCTTCCAGTCAGTATTTGAAGTTATCTACAAATTAATCCATGCAGATCTTATATCCAAAAGATCTATATACACCGTCAGGTCAAAACCTAGGTGTTGGATTAACCAAGTTCAAAACTTGAATATCCAGCATGGAATGTAACTTATGTTATTACACTCCTCTTCTTAGCAGACTCAAGGGCCCACTACAGCTTCCAGTAGTTGATGCATACTTCACGTATCATCAATAAGTCATCGTCCTCAGATATAATACATTATACCCTTCTGGTCTTATGACGACTCTTACCAGACATATGAAGAAGTAATAACTTTATGCCAGATACTCCAACATAGCCATGTTGAGTTTCAATCACTTCTGATTGAATGCTAGTGTCAACATCAGGTCTTTTATTTAAATCTCACGTTCTTCCACTGGAATGCTTCAGTTATTCCTTTCCCTTTTCGAGCAACCAAACCCGGTTCTCAAAAGGTTATGAAATGAATATCTGAAACCTAGAAGAAGTATTAAATACATTAGCATCCTTTAAGTTCATCCATCTCCCACTAAATGTAGACTGGATAACTCTAATCTATGAGATTGACAAGCAAAGAACACTTTCTAATCGAATCTCCTTAGATGCTAATTTGACAATCTTTGTTGATTTAAAACAAGAACATTGCCCGTCACTACTCAAGTACACCTATCAAACAGGTTACTTAAGTTTAATCCATCAAGACGGAACCATAACCAATATGTTCCATTCCTACACTAAGCGATCCATGTAAAACATGTATCCTAGAAGAAGTGAATTATGATGCAAACTCACAATTCTTATGATGGTTAAGAATGTAGATGCTCAACATCTCACAAGATTTGAGTATCTTTATTCCCTTTTTCCCTCTTCATTTTAAATTTGTTAAGGGTGAGTCTTGAACACCTCTCAGGTTTCAGACATTTGTCTAATAAATTAGACTTACCCATTCCTTCTACCATCATCGGTAAAGGTAACAAATCACATATAGTTAATCCTTATGTATTTGTCTGAACGGTCTTTACACAAACGTGCAAATGAAATCCAACAAGCCTTTATTCCTCTCACATTTACAAGTGAAGGATATGTTATTTAGCCTTATAAGCAAGATTTACCATCAACAATTGATTCAAAGTCAAAAGTTTCTAAGTTCCTAACCACATGGAGCTTGGTGATGCTAGTCTTGTTTATATGGTTAAATCAACTATTTCATAAGGATAACAATTCAATAATCATTCATAATCATTCCATTACTTCTTTAAGCAAAACTTATTACAAATTCCACGACATGAATAGACTTTGAAATAAAACTCGAAACCCACAATAACTTAATTCAAAGTAATATTCATCGTCATCAAAGGCAAATAAGATACAATGCTTCTTGCCACGCAGGGCGTAAGACAAAGATTTAAATGAAGTAATAGTATAGTTGGATGGAATGGCAAGACTCATCTTCCAATCCTTTTAGTTAGGGACAATCACCATGCTTCCCTTCTCTAAGATCCAGCTCTCCATGCATCCATTACCTACTTCTGATTAACACCTGCACTTTGCAACAAACAAGTTTGTGACAAACGTGAGCGTTTTGACTAGCGTTCAAAACCCAGTCATTAGAAGTAGAATATCAATGGAGTTTGATCATGAATGTACCTAAAGATGAGCTAACGTTCTTCCGCTTTAGGATACTTAGCTCTTCCAGACACTTAGGGCAGGCGTGACGGTGCCAATTTCCAATTCCTCCGCAAAAGTAGCAAACTACCCCATGTGGAACATCATCTTGAGGCACAATCTCATTGTACTCCGACTCCACAATTACAGATGGCCCAGTTATACCAGGCTTTCCTTTTGAGGTCAGTTTCTTCTTCTTGCTTACTTGTTTCCTAGTAGCCATAGTGGATGTGGACGAGACACGATCCTTCTCAACCATGTAAGACTGAACAGCCTTCAGCATGTCTTGAAGTTCGATCAAGGACTTTTCCAAATTTTCTTTGTGATAGATCTTGACAAACTTCTCATCAGACGCGGGCAGGGACTGGAGGATCATATCCACCGTTGTCTCCCTCCCTATTGGAAGTCCAAGTCTCTCCAATTGGTCCATATATCCCTTCATCATAAGGAAATTGACATTTACATCCTCACCTTCCTGCATCCTACAACCGACCAAAGCCTTTATTCACTTAAACCGTTCTTGTCTAACCTGTTGTGGGAACATGTCCTTTAGCCGGTTTATCATGTCATACGCACTCAATTGCTCAAGTTGCTAACGCAACTCAAAGCTCATAGTCGATAACATGAGACTAGAAATATCTTGTGTATCTCTAACACGCTTCTCAAAAGCGTATCGAGTGGCCCAGTTCGCATTGGTAGCAGGTGGCTCCGGAAAGGGCTCCTCAAGGATGTGCAACTTTGACTCGTGATGGAGGAAAATCCTCAATACACGATACCAGTCAGCGAAGTTCACTCCTGTGAGTCTCTCCCTTTCTAGGAATAATCGAAGTTTAAAATTTGGTGTGGTGTCGTTAATATACACGTTTTAGTTAGTTTCGATATTATCCTCGTTAAAATAACTACCCAGCTGATTAAGAAAACCAAATTATCTTAACAAGGGCTAAGAACCTCAAAGTACCCCAATCCATGACGGGTTTACCGCGGATCACTTCATGGAGCTACTTAGGCCGGTAAACGCTTTACCAATTGCAACCCGAGATTACAACTCTTAGACTCTTGCGGAATCCTAGGTACTCATAGCACCCATTTGGCATGTTTGATCCCTCCACACCATTCTTCATCAATCCACCATGGTAGCTCGGTATGGGCACGACAACTACCAAGGCGTTTGAAGTCTTGGAATTGTAAATCGACCATCAAGATACACGGTGGTACTCTAGCCCAATGGCCGGCTCGGCTAAGCTCCACAACTGACCCTTGCGAGTTGCCACACGCACCTTCCACACAGTTACGCAAAACCGATCTCGGCTAAGCTCGACGATCGATCTTGTTTCACTAGACTCGGGTGGTGTCATCTTATGGTTGGCGTGTGATTTACTTTTGATAAAAACGGGATTTTATTTTTAAAGTGGTCTTGTGGCGCGCGAGGTTTGTAAACCAATTCAAAACTCTTGGTTTTATTATTTTGAAAAGTTTTCAAGCGAGCGAAGAAACTAAACAACCACGCAAGAAACTAAACAAAACAACAACCACGCACAAGTAATATCCGGTAACATGCCCCTAAACCCTATGCGCTTTCCCCGTGAGCCAAACGAGGAAAGCAAGGCCAAACTAAGGACAAAGCCACTTGGCCCAGCTGGAAGTGTTCCCACTGAATCCGTCATCTCCAATGAACCTCCGGATCCACCATAGCCGAGACGTCTCCTCCACAACTCTCGATGGTTGTATTCGGTCTTCTTTTACAAATACATACAAATATTTGAAAAGAAACGGCGTGAAAGCCGCGAAATGCTAATCTAAGCTAATCTAACAATTACAAAGAAAAACAATCGGCATGCAAGCCAAAATAAAATACAAAATACAAGACCGAATAAATTTAATTATTACAAACCAATTGTGGTACAAACCACCAAATGAATGAATAATTAAACACAACCAAACAACCAACACATAGGTCTAACGGGCAAGGTGTTACCGGATCAAACAACAACCATAAACAAAAACACGGTATGCCACAACTAACCCGTGTAAAATGTATCTTGATTAAGATTGTTCAAA
Organism: Pulicaria dysenterica; assembly: GCA_947179395.2. Taxonomy (NCBI): domain Eukaryota; kingdom Viridiplantae; phylum Streptophyta; class Magnoliopsida; order Asterales; family Asteraceae; genus Pulicaria; species Pulicaria dysenterica. Next base: position 24,884,761 of record OX359290.1, on the reverse strand, counting down.
CCTAGCTAAACACTCAAGGCACAAAGTGAACAATCCTTGTACATATGCATTAGTACCCCAAACACTTTGAGAATACATATTCATTTATACACAATACAAGTATATGCATGTGTGCATTTCATGCCAAAAATCACCCAATACATATAAATGCATGAATCAAGACACATATGGGGCTTTACAAAAATCCAAACACTTTGGACAGATTCTGGAAAAACAGAATCGCAAGGAGGGTAAAACCGAAAACATTTTTCTTTTACCAAAAGGACAAAAATACTGTTCACAAGCTCCTTCACAACCCATAAGCCTTCACGGCCTTTCACGGCCTGTGAAGACCATGAGTTCCACGACCCTGACCAGTGAAAAACCCTTCACGACCAAGCACCCCACGAGACTGGTCGTGAGCCTTCACGACCGTGAAGAACAAGCCTTCACGACCCGTGAAGACATTCTGGACAGAATGTCCAGATTCGGTTTTTAAGCCCAAAAAGTGCAATTTGTTTGTAGATTTGGCTCTGATACCACTGTTGGAACACGGTATGGAGCAAAACACAGCGGAAGCATAAAACAAAAGTTTAAAAACCGAACGAAATCGGGTCCGTATCGTGTTCCAAAGTGATAGTTTTCTACAAAACTCAAATTGCAACTAGAAGACAAAGAAGGACAGAATTATACCTTCTTCACAAGCTCCACAATCGGCTGGAAAAGCAATAAACCGGGATGAATTCGAGAACCCAAGTGTGTCCTCCTTTATCGTTGATCCACACCAAGTTGGTTCGACCCCCGTATGCTAGTACTCCTTCAAGAAGACATCCACAATGATTCTTCTCTTTAGGAATAGCCCTTGAAGCTCCTCATGCACCCAACACACTTACATTACACTCAATCACTCTAATCTAGTGTACATGTATGTGTTTTCTCACAAAGGTCAAGAGAGAGAACTTAGAGAGAGAGAGATAATATGTCTATTGCATGCATCTCTACTGATCCAGCCCTCAAAAACTCTATTTGGCCGGATTCAAGCTAATATTTCATTGGACCAAAGAATGGCCCAATCAGAAATAAGAATTTCATGCAGACAGACCTTCACGGTCTCTCACGGCCAGTGAAGAGCCCGTGAAAACAAAATGCGCCATGACTAGCCATAGTCCTTCACGGCCCGTGCCGCGTCCGAGTGACTCGTGAGGGCGTCTCCTTCACGACCCCTTCATGACCTCTTCACGACCCGTGAAGACTCCACGAGCCGTGTAAAGGTCATTGAGCCATTCGTGAGGGCAGTGGACTTCACGACCCGTGGAGCATCCCTCACGGTCGTGAAGCCTTAAAATCAAACAATTTGATTTTTGGACCTTCTCTCTTTATCAGTAATCTGTCGGGATCAATCCTTGGTGTGTGACCCAATAGGCTCGCACTTCATCCGCAGTAACACCTATGTACTTGTGTCAGTGGGCAAACTCCAACACAGAAGACAAACGTCCGGAAGCAAGCAGGTCAGTACAGGACAGGTAGGTCACTCCGGTGATTATGGGCCAAGGCAGGTGGCTGCTAAGGAAGGTCAGTCCACGGCAGGTAGGTCACTCCAGGTGACTACGGGCCAAAGCAGGTGATTACATGTAAGGCATGTTAGTCGAGGACAGGAAGGTCACTCCAGGTGACTATAGGCCACGGCAGGTGATTACATGCTAAAGCAGGTTAGTCCAGGACAGGAAGATCACTCTAGGTGACTATAGGCCAAGGCAGATGATTACATGCTAAGGCAGGTTGGTCTAGGACAGAAAGGTCACTCCAGGTGACTATAGGCCAAGGCAGATGATTACCCTCCTGGACGCTTAGGGTCCAGAAGACAAAGGTCCTGAGACGGGCCGGTCACTCCAGGACAGGCTGGTCACTACAATTCTGATAGTCTGAAAAAAGTAGCTGAAAAGCTGAAAAGGTAGGTTTGTGTGGTGTCCTCTCATTGGCTTAGTACAATTTTGCTTTAATAAAGTTGCATGTCTTGTCATGTACTATTGTCCTTCTCCTTTCCTTTCTTTTTTATTTATTTAAAACATCAAAATGCAGGGGAGAGGCCTGGAGTGGCGTATCTAGCAATTTATATATGTCTGGATGATAAATGTAATAACATTTAAAGGCCTGGATTAACGATTTTTCATGGTTTCTAGGTCCGGAAAGTGTTCATTGTTTCTGGACATGTGTGTATATACATATTCAAGTTGCACTTTATTGCTTTAAACATGTGAAAAACAACATATATAATGATCCATGCTCTCATATTAATAAATGGGCATGAATATTTATGGGGGGTGAACAACAAAACAACATGGTTTGTAGATAACAAACCTCACCCATGATTTTTCACTGAAAAAGTAGGTTTATAGATAAAATAAGAAGGCTTGACCTGGAAGCAAACATGAACTCCCTGGGCAGAAAATGAAGAACACGAACTCATGGAGTTATTCTCATGACTTCTTGTCCGGGTCCCACGGATGGCGCCATTTGATCGCGCAGCTCCGGCTGGATCGTCGGAAGGATGCGTGAGTGCTTCATGGTTTCCTAGATGGTGGTAGGCTCCGGAGCATCAAGTTTGGGGTCCTACCCCACTACTGAGGCATAGGCTCCAGGACACTAGTGAGGCATAGGCTCCAGGACATTAACATCGCATAGGCACTAGGACAAGCATAGGTCCCAGAGTACCAGACTTAGGGCCTTACACCATTAATCACCTTTATATTTTCTTAAATGTTTTGTCCAAAAACTTTTATCTAGAAATAATAACTATTATTTCTTATCTGATCATGTTCAGTGCCTTGAACATTCATCTTTCATAAAGTTCTTAAATACTTGTAAATTAGAAAGATTTTCTAATTTCATAAACACAACTTATTTATCTAAGTATTTATATAGTGAGATTTAATGCAACTATAACAATTACTGCATAAGATCACTGTGAATCACCTATTAAGTTAAAAATTGACTTATTAGTATCCTTTAGTCATAACTAGACTACTCTGATTCACCAAAAAACAAACACACGTGCACGGATATAAAATAAATAATTCAAGTTTTCAAAAATATTAAAACCGCAATGTCAACCAAAAGTTTTTAAGCAAACGAAGCCAAACAAAAATTCAAAAAACTTTGAACAAAAAGGTTTAATAACTATAGAAAAAGAATTATTAAATATCCGAGCTGCACGTGGGATCTCAAATGTTGGGCTGCTTCACTTTCCATTACCTCCTGCAATACACGATTGCAAGGTATTAGAAAACTCGTAAAAAACTTTACAAGTGGAAAGTGACAAAGAAGCTAGTCACACGATACCTGAGGAGCCAGCCTTGCCTCCTGCTTCGTGAGCCTTCGGACAATCTCTCTTCTAATGTCCAGTCTTGCCGCACTTGAAGCACCGATTCTAGGTTCTTGCCTTGTTCGGCTTTGGCTTCTTGCCCTTGTTGTTATCAGTAGCCCTGGGTGCATTCTGGCTGAGTTGGGTCTTACCCTTTCCCTTTCCGTTGAGCCCCTTCCTCTTCTTATAACCGCCATTGCCCATCATGAGGACGTCCTTAGACTTGGTCCCGATACTCTGCTCCGCTGTCTTAAGCATAGAGTGCAACTCAGCCACGAATTTCTCCATGTTGTTCATGTTGTAGTTGTCTATAAAAGGCTTAGAGTTGTCTGACAACGAGTTGTGTATCATATCCGTTGCTAGCTGCAACGGTACTGGGTGCCCAAGCCTCTCTAGGTGGTCCATGTACCCTTTCATTTTCATTACATGGTTATTGACCGATGTCCCCTTCACCATCTTGCATGAGTTAAATGCCCTAGTGGCATCATAACGCTCCGTGCGGGCTTGCTCCTTGAACATGTCCCTCAGCTGGCGGATCATGTCATAAGCAGGGGTTTCCATCATGCTTGACTGTAACTCAGGACTCATTGTTGCAAGCATGAGGCAACTCACGTCCAGGGCATCATTAGAGCGCTTCTGAAAAGCCTTCCTGACGTCTGCCCTAGCGTTGTTGGCAGGAGGGTTCCCCAGAGGTTGTTCTAGGACGTACCACTTTCTCTCTTGCCTCAGCACGATCCGGAGATTTCTCTCCCAAGTGAGAAAGTTTGGCCCGGTGAGCTTATCCTTCTCAAGGATAGAGCGAAGAGAGAGGTTGTTAGTGTTGGTAACTTTGGTTGCCATCTACAAATTAAAACCCGGTTTAATTAGTAATTGCAAATAAACTTTTCTAACATATATCATCAAAACCCATAAATAATATATATATCAGACCTTGGACCCATATTTCACATACTTTACGCAAGGTTTGGTCACTTCCCGCCAAGTCATGTTATTTCTAGTAGGTAACACCCTGTACCAATCGTACCTAGCTGATACGACTCCTAAAACCTCGTAGAGCACTTAGACCCAGTCTAGTATGTTTAACTCTACTCTACTGCATTTTGGCCGGGACTCCCGATTATCACCAAAATAGATCACACCACCTAAGACAATATGAATTCTGGCCGGGACTCCCGATTATCGCAGAATCTTTCATATCCTTTGCCGCAATGGTTTGAACCCGGATGCCCAAGGTTTGGGCACTTCCGACACCCGAGTACCGTTTAACAGCGAAGGTGTACCATTAGATGGGTAGCACACTGATCTAAGATTTTCTTGGGTTTAATAATTAAGTTTAAAAGAAAAACTTAATTTTCCAATTTTTGAAAAACCATTTTAAAACCATCTGTTTTAAAAAATACGATTTACATGTGTACCTATACTAGGTGCACAAAACGGTTTTATAAGTTCCAAACTTATAACCTTGACAAAACTTTAAATTTATAAAAATTTAACTAACACGACTAACAAACTGAAGTCGTATTCTAGTTTGTCATAAATCGTGGTTTTTCTCTGTTTAATAATTACCTATTATTAAACCCCTTTTCACAGCATCACATACAAAATGAATAAGCATAAAAAAAGGATCACAACAACGCAGATAATAAGCAGATAAAAACCTATAGTTTTGCCAACTAATCCTAAGGTCAATCCTAAGGATAAAGGACTTGGATTCGCCTTCGTGATGCATTGCTCCCACTTGCCTTGACACCTCCTCCGAAGTATCCGAGCACTGTGCAAGCTATCATCTTGGAAATCTTCTTGAACTCCGTCTTGATTATGGGTCAAAACTATAACTACTACTATTACAATTACAATAATAAAGGGTTGTAAGTGGCACGCAGGCCTCCCCGAACAGTACAATATTACAATTGAAAAAGGGATTGTAATTGACACACAGGTCTTCCCAAAACCAAAGATAAAAGAACAAAAAAAAAAACGAGTCCTAAGTCGGCAAAACTATAGCTATATATCACAACCACGCAATATATATAAACAACAACCACGTAGTAATATAAAAGCGATAAACACAGAACCTGATTCGTTTAACCATTCTCATCTACCCTTTTGACTAATAACTATTAATCAAAAATGAGAATTATAATCATCTAAATTGTTTAAATTAACTTGATCAAAAACAGTTTTTCAATAAACTTTGAAAAACATAACCTTATTCAAAAACTTGAATAAATCCTATGTCGAGTTTTTACTAGATTTACCCAAAAAACTTAAACACGACAAAATTGATCATAATTTAAATAGCATCATCTTGTTTGCTTCTCCTTATATAAACTAACCCTTTTTAGAGTTTATTTATAATGTCTCAACTGGACATGATAAACAAAACATCCAAAAAATATATATTTTAACTGAAGCTGATTAAAATACATATAATTGCTAGTTTATATAAAACTTTATTAATTTTAATACTTAAAATTAATAACATTTTTGCATTTAACCGAAAAACTATTTGGACCATCTATTCTTGGGCCGAGAACCACCTGGGCCAGGAATCCCTTGGGTCGAGAACCCCTGGGCCGAGAACCCCTTGGGCCGAGAACCCCTTGGGTCGAGAACCACTTGGGCCGAAGACCACCTGAGCTGTGGTGCTTGGGCCGAAACCCACTTGGGCCGTGGTGCCTGGGCTGAAGCCACGCCACCGCCGCCTACCATGCCGCCAATCATCTGCCCAAAACTGGGCTGCCGTCGACTTGCGACCGCTGCACCTGGGCCGTCGCAGCCGGCGGTGGTGGTCATGTTTTTCCGATTAAAACAAAATAAATAATTTTTAAATCCTAATTCCTTTTAATCTATTAAAACTAACTAGTTTTAATATCCTGATTAAAACTGGATTTAATCAAAAACCAAACTTTTTAATTATTAACGTGACCAAAAAAAACTGGTCAAGATCAGTTTTAATTAGATAAAAGATTTATCTTTTAACCGCTTAAACTAGAAAACTTGTTTAAACTTATCTGATTAAAGTTAAAACTTTTATATTTTAGGAAAAACTGAAAACTTGTTTTTCTCATCCTTTGATTTTCGATTTTTTACAAGAAGAAACAAGATGAAGAAGAAGATGATATAACTTAAACCAATCAACTAACTAGATTTAACTAGGTTTCTATCAATTAAACAAACTATTTAATTTATCTTCATTTAAGACTTGTTTCTTTAAAAGTTGTAATCCTTCAACCGTTCAAACTAACTGCTTAAACTTTCTGATCAATAGGATTAAAGCTTTTAATAACCAGGTAACAAAAACAAACTGTTTTGTTGCCCTTCTTGATTTTCGAAAATCACTAGAAGCAAGTAGAAGATCAAGAACAAACCTTAAATCTAAAAACAGGATAAACTAGAAACTATAGATCATAGAGCAGAGGCTCTGATACCACTGAAGGGTTTTGATCTGACCAAACCACCTTATGACACAAACTGATCAAGCCCTAGGTTTGATTCTACTGGTTCAATCCTAAAGCGGAAACAGATTGAACACAACCCTTTAAACCCTAAAAGGGCTTGGATCTTTTTAATGATCATATCAGTTTCTTATCCACAATCCAGATTATAATGTTAAGAAAAACAATATCTCTTATGATCTTGGGATTGCTAAAGTTAGTCCACCACTACTGCACCACCAACGAACTGGCTGCTAGACCGCTCCTGGAATTACCCGAATAACACACAAAAACTGCGTGTGTGTGTATGTGTGTGGTTTTAGACGCAAGCAAAAACGAAACCGCCTTGGGGTCTTCTTGATGTCGACGCAGAGGAAGAGGGGGGACGCAGGGAGGGAATAAGGTGGCTAGGGTTTTTCTTTGATTCCAATTTATGTTTCTTATGAGAAAAAATAAGCTTTTCTAGGTTTAAATACTTAAACCTTATTCAAGCCCAAGCCCATTCAATTAAAGGCCATGACTTTAATTGAAGTTTCATTCCTTGCACTTTGACCCCTTGGACTTTACTAGTTAATTAATTAACTATTAAACTTAATATTTAATTTCCCTTTAAATAATAAATAACTATTTATTATTTCTTTCCTTCTTAATAATTAATTCAACTGATTAATTATTTACTTTTCTCTCTAATAATTAGTCCAACTGATTAATTATTTTCACACAAAATTATGGTAAATTCTACCTGTTCTAATTGTGTGTGTAGCAGTGTGACCCTTTAGTTTCTTATAACATTGGATACAATGTACCCATTAATTATCTCTGCACATAATCTAACAATAAATACAGCATGAACCATAAAAGTAACATGAAAGAACAGCAGAACATACCGGTAGAGCTCTCCACTGCGTGAATCACAGGAGCAACATCATCAGGAGCAGAGGCAGAATGTTCCACTTCAGGAGTCTCTTCTTCTTGACCTTGTGCGTCCAGAAGAGACAGGTCCATCTAATCACTACCCTCCTGTACAGCAGGAGCAGGAGAAGAGGGACGATCGCAGGATCCCAGGTGAATTCCAGAAGCGGAGCCCAAAGTGAGGTACCTTGTCAAAGATATCTCTGCAAAAGCAAAACAAGTGTATAAGTCAAAATAGAAAGACAACATAGGATAATATACGAAATACTACCCTCCTGTCCATGATTAATGGCAGGAACCCTGTGAGGGCCATCCCAGTGCTGACTCGGACCAGCGATCACCATTATAGACTCTGGAAATTCTCGGATCCTTATCCGAAGCCCATCCAATTGGGCATAAAGCTCCATATCCATGAACTGGTCACGGGGAACCTTAAAAATGCTCGGAAGTAAGTGTTCATGAAAACTAGCCAAAGCGGCATGTTGTTGGGGGATTATACGATCAGAAACAAAGATAAAGCGCTCCCGCCAATATTTCAAGGAGGTGCGGGGCTCAAAGAAAAAAGTCCCACCCTGCCCCTTCTGACGGTGATCGAAGGTCAACCAACTTCCACTCTTCAAAGGCCTATAATAATACAAAAAACAGGCAATATTGGGACGCCGCCCAAAAGAGGCACAAAGAGCAATGTAGTTTTTGACCTTACGCATTGCAGACGGATGAAGTTGACACAAGCCAACATGTAAATAAGACAGAAACCGGATAGCGAAGGGATGCAAGGAAATCGAACGTTACAAATCTCGAGATAATGACAATAAACTCCTACTTTGCCCGGAGGGGGCCTAACCAACACATCGTTGGCAGTAGGCTTCACCGGTTCATAATCGGAAAAATTGGGGACAATTCGAAAAATGGCCTCAAATTGGGCATCCGACATACTACAGTAGGTACTATCAACACCGGGTACCACCATATTTACTTACGAAGAAAAAGCGATAACACACCAAAAACAAAAGATGAAGGAACGATTCGAAAAAGTAGGAAAAGGAAGGAAACTACAAACCTCTAGGCATGGTCGAACGATTTCAGTGGACGAAAAGAGGAAAAAACAACCAACGATCGAGACGGTAAAGCGAGAAAGCGGAAGTTCCAGAGACGCTGGTTTAGAGTTTAAAAAAAATGAATGAAAAGAGAGAAGAAGAGCGGGATAAAGAAAGGGCGCATATATATAGAGAAATTTTCAAAAAAAATAAGTAAATCTGGGTCATCCACGTGTACAGCAGTTAGAACTAATCATGAGGCTAGGGGAGCACCACCTGACAACGGCAGTTAGTCAGACGGCGCACTCAAGCGGAGCATTAATTAAAGGAGCGACAAAATAGGGAGTATTAATCGCACGAATACAGGAGAGCAAAATCTTCAAGGGATCACTAACAAAACTGCAACCCCGGCAAGCTAAGGAAAGAAGACATAAGAACAAGAGTCTGACAACACACCATGAAATGCTATACTATCAGACTGGGGGGACTTAATGGGGTAGGGCCCCAAACCTGATGCTTTGGAACCTACCACCATCTAGAAGAGGAGTGCGTCCTAGAGCTGTATGCAGTCCCTCAGGAGCGCCGAAGGCCCCAACCTCCTGGAGTTGTAAGCAGTTCCGAAGACCCCAACCTCGTGGAGCTGTACGCTGCCAGGAGGAGCATCAGCCCCTCCACTGTAGATAGGCAGATCCCATATTCCCAAAAATCAGACTTTCCTATCTAGTCGCATATAAGAATAAGTACGGAAGGATTGACATACAAGTACGCTGGGCAGGCTTTTTAAGGATCCTTGTCTAGAAGATCCGCAACAGGTACAATCATCATAAGCAGCCGATCCTTGACACTTGGATAGCCATCCAAGGGCTCAGGTATGACTTTCCTTCATTATAAATAATGAACACATTCACACCATGAAACACATGTAGAAAACACATTCAAACACATACAATCCTCCACCCTTCTAACTTAAGCGTCGGAGAGGAATGCGGGGATCAACCCCCGTCTTCCCTTAACGTTAGGTGTTAGCTGTTTTTACAGGATCAATCCCAAGACAAGATTCAGTAAACGAAGCACTCACGCATCGGGCTATCCCGGAGAGAGTCGAATGCGCGATCATCAACCATTGACCTAGTTGTGTCGGGTTCGTGTTGACCCATTTAGACCATTAGCATGGCCAACCTGGAGTTTCCTAGAGTTTTCCACTGCCACATCAGCATCCACATCATCTCGCACTGCCAACCCTCTCTAACACACAAATCCCCACATCCAACCTACATCAACCCACATATATAATTAATTGAAAATCTATATTAATGAGGAGAGAGAAAGGTGTAAAGGGAAAAAAAGAAAAAAAAGATGAAAAGGCGTACAAGGAGCTTGTTGGAGAACCCGGACTGGTTGGAACCAGTCAGGACTAGCCCAGCGGTGATGGTGTTTGGCGCTAGATCGGGTTCAACCAGCTCTGGTTGAAGCACCAATGAGGATGGTTTAGTGTTCAGTCTATATCGGATTTCAAATGGAATAAAAACTTGTCAACCTAAGTTAAATGCTATTGCACCATTTTTTTTGTTCAGTACACGATAAATGTTATTGCTTTGGTTACCATTACAACTTTCTACGAAGTACATAAAAGTGTTAGTTGGTCGAATGAATGTTGCATAGTAAACTATCTCTTTGTTATGTTAATCTTGCACAATGATTACCTCCTTTTTAGCTCATGTTATGTCACTTTTTTTTGTTGCACAATTGTAACAATTCTCATTCATGAAACAAAATAAGAAAACATGTAAGAATTGTTTATTCATACGTAATAAAAATTATTTTTAAAGAATTATTCATACATAACAATTATGCAGTATTTACTTGTATCATTTTTTGTTAAATTCATGTATCTCTTATGTAACGAATTTTATTATGTACGAAATGTATATTTTCAAAGAAATCGAGGATGCTTATAGAACATCTATTAATTAGAGGTACATTTAATCTCATAAGACCACGTAATTATTTAGCCTAATTTGAAAGAAAGTATTCATGAATGAAACGTGCAGGGGTAGGATGGTAAAATCGTAATCAATATTATATATTATAAATAATATTGTGTGGTGTGTGCGGCATGGCCAACTACTCGTTGGTTGGGTAGTCAACTTTCCAAGTTTCTAAACGAGCGATGAAATGTCACCATTAGCCGTTACGAAATAGCAAAGCTACCATTAACACATACTAATTAATATTCTATACAAGCACCATTAATTCCAATCAAATTAATATATAATATACACTTAATAATCTAACATTAATGATTAGACTTATTTTTAAGTTGTTTTTATTCGTTTGTTTTGCATTAGTTTATATAAAACTCAATTAACTTTTTATACAGTAAGAATTATTATTTTTTATCAAGTATTTATAAAGAATTTCTAGTTCAAAGTCTTCATTTAGTGAGTGTTAAAGGTGAAGAAACGAAATCTCATCAGAGAAGAAGATGACCTGTGATAGCTTGTAAGCGAAGACCAACAAAATAGGTATAACGACATGTTTTTACCGAGTTTAATGGGAATATTTGTAGAAAACTTCATCCGCCATTTTGGAACATTAAGGATAACGTTCATGCGATTTGGCAACTTTAGAACCTGTAGTAAATTCAGACCATGTTTAGGTCCCGTTTAAGGATTAAAAGGGATCTGATATTGATCGGGATGTCATACCCACATCTATACCCATTTAAATTTTCATCATCCATACATAGGGATGGCAATGGATCGGATTTGGATCGGATTAGGTCATATCCACATCCATATCCATTTATTTTTTTCAGCATCCATATCCGTATCCATATCCACTTAAAATTATTTCATCCGTCCATATCCATATCCATCAGATTAGACTGGTAAATGGATATCCATTGGATGTCGAAATAAAACTCTTTCTCAATGAAAATATCATACAATTACATATAATTATATGCTTTTTGTTGACATAAATACATAGTTTTTTTATTAAAAAAATACAAATCAAAATATAACATAATATAACTACAATCAAAGCAAAAAACATACTTTATAATTATATAATTTTATAATTTTGAATATATATATATATATATATATATATATATTCAATATTATATTTATATAAATGTTGAAGATATAGTAGATATATACATTTAAAAACTTAATTAATATATAAATTTGAGTTAGAAAAATTTAATTCCGGGTTAATGGATTCATTCCATGGATGGATAATCGTCATCCATATCCGCTACACTAAATATCCATATCCGCTCCACATCCAATATTCACCCATTTAACTTCATCCATATCCTCCATTGATGGATCGGATCGGGTGGATGATCATCGGATCGGATGACCATTGCCATCCCTATCCATACATATCCATATCATTGAATGTCGAAAGATTTTTTCTATCAAGAATACCTTAGTTTTATATACAATATATGATCTATCTTGAATGCTTTCTTATTCTGTGAAAAATTATAATCAAGCGTGAAAAAATTAGGTACTACAAATCTTTATCTCTACATTTGAAAGTTTAAAAATTATAGTAAAAAAATCACATTTATGAGTGCCGTCAAATTATCTAAAATTTTACATTTCAAAGCATGGAAAAATTTTAAGTTAAAAAAGACCACTATGTTAACTCTGAACTTCTCTAGATATCAATTTATTACTAAATTTACAACATATTTAAAAGTGCGAACTACTAATATCAAATATATATACAGCAGTTCAAAAAAATATCAAATATATATACACATTATAAATGTAGTGTTTTTTTTCTATCTCTGTATCAAAACTATTATTTTAATTTATAAATGTGACAATGTTTAAAATTCTATACGCTTTTCGTAAAACCTGAAATAATAAGTGTAGTAGTATTGCATAAATGACAACTATATTCTTTGTTCGACCAATTTGCCACATAAATTTGACAACTGTATTGCAACCATTCAACTCTAGATGTACGTGTAACGTGTTACAAATAATTATTAGCTAAGTATCTATTTCTTGTTAAACTAGGGTCTAGGGTTGCAATTTGTTTCAGTTCATTGTTATCGTGTTTTTTGTTTTTGGAAAAGCGTTATCGTGTTTGTCTTGTTTATATTTCATGTCAATTTTTGTGGTGACCCCTTTTTAACTCTTTATTTTTGTGTTAGGTTTGTGTTGTGTTATATTTTCTTGTGTTGGGTCTGTATTGACCTATTAATCGGCCAAACATGTTAGAGTTTTTTCCGGTATAAAAAGAGATGAATTACAAATAAAAAATAAAAGTTCTCCTTACAATTTTGACAACCTCAATAAATCACTTTGAAATTGTTCATGTAGTCGAGCAATCCACGTGAGGTAGTAGAGGAGATGGCAACGACAAGAAAGTAATAGTGGCGACAAAACTTAAGACCGAGAGATGAGTGACAAGAGAGAGATAGTATATATTAACAACCATGACATTATTCACTTTGAGAAATATTAATGATCCAGTTTTCAATGCAGATGTTCCAATTTCCATTTTAAAAACTTTTACGTACCTCTATCGTATCATTCTAGTCATTGTTTGGTTATCGTATTCGTATCTCTTTACTCGTGTTGAGTTTTTATCAACCCACTATCTATATTTTTCAGATTCGTGTCATGTTTCATATCATGTCAAAAATTACTAACCATGTTATTAACTAGTAGAGATTTAAAATTTATGTTCACGGATGAATTATCAATAATATTGTTCAAAATATTTTTTTCAAGAAAAACAAAAATTGTTCAAAAGTCAAAGCTTTCATCGATTCTTTTTTAGATACAATTTTTTATATTAAAATTCTTTTATATTATCGTAAAATATTCTTATTATATTATCTTATAAATATAAGAATGAATACTTTATTTTAAATAATAAATAAATCTTTTCATATATGTTAACTCTCATATATGTAGAATAATATGTTAAATCATATTTGAGCATCTTAAGACAAAACATACATGAAGGGCACTTTAGTAAACTTCACTCCAACTCTACAAAACGGACTCCAGACCTTCTACATATTGCTAATTGGCAGAACAAGTAACTGGTTATTTTGGTCTCACCCAAGTTGTCTCAAATATAAGAAAACCTCAAACAATCACAGATTGACACTTGGAGCCTCCAACTGCTACTATTTTCTTTGATTAAAGTTCAATTCTAACCTTTTCCCTCTCCCTTTTATATCATCATAATCTCATATATACACATATCAAGCACACAAATTTATTCACCAGGATCAACTCAACAACTTGTGTTGCCATTTCCATCTCCAGTTTGAATCTCAACAACAATGTGGAAGGTCACCCCCTCAAAATCTTGGGTCATTAGAATCAATCTTGTTTTCTTATCTTGCTTTCTTGTTATTTATGCCACCCTCCTTCTCCGACCATCAACCACCGCGTATCATGAAAACGCGGCAGACTACGTTCATCACAAGGTAAGGTGAGCCACGCACCTAGCTCCATGCCCGGAAAACTGATCGCTCATGTTAGGTGCGGAGTTTTCCGGGCAGTATAACTAATTACCTCCAACCCAAATATTTTATAATTTGATGTACTTTTGTTTCACATTATTGGTTTGTTGTTAGGCGGAAACCGGCTACAAGATGAAGGCGGTTTTGTTAGAAGATGCTGTCGAGTTTAGTACTAGTCAATCATACAAAGACGACCCAAGGAAAGCCGTGAAGAGAGAACGGCCGAGTTTCTTGAATGACATTGGCTTTATCGGGCGAGGGTTAAGGATTGGAATAGTAAATATGGAGGGGGAAGATTTAAGCGACTGGAAATTGATCGGAAAGATGATTCCGATCGCTTTTGAAAAAGTGTCAGATAATTTCGAATGGAAAGATTTGTTTCCAGAATGGATAGATGAAGAAGAAGAGATGCATGGAACATTGTGTCCGGAGCTTCCGATGCCGGAGTACCGGAAATATGGGTACATGGATATGATAGTGGTGAAGATACCGTGTAAGTTTCCGGAGGAAGGGTGGGGGAGGGATGTTTTCCGGCTGCAGTTGCATCTTATGGCGGCGAATATGGCGGTTAGGAGAGGGAGGAGGAGTTGGAATAGGCGGCCGAAGGTGGTGGTTTTGAGTAAGTGTCGGCCGATGGTGGAGATTTTCCGGTGTGATGATTTGGTGGCGCATGATGGTGATTGGTGGTATTATGAGCCGGATATGAAGAGGTTGGAACAGAAGGTTTATTTGCCGGTTGGGACTTGCAGTTTGGCTTTGCCTCTATGGGAAAAAGGTAACTATTTTCTTCTCTTTTTTTTATGGTTATTATCTCTATAATTTAACTACTAATCATTAATGAATAGAATTAAGAGTAACTCATAATTAACTGCTAATTACATAATGAAAATGCAAATAATTTCTTTAAAAAAAATAAAATATTATTAAAATTCTTTTAAGTTGAGAAGAATAGTATCGGTCATGTTTTCTAACATAAAAAGCTATGGGTTTAATCTGAATAATTTCTATTATATTTTATTGTGCCGAAATATAACCACTCATATTTCCTCAACTTTAGGCAAATCATATATAATATTAAACAACTTGTTTTAAGATACAAGATAGTCTAAGTTTTATATAATGTTTAGAAATAAGAAAAAAAAACTAAGATATGGTTATGGTAGGGAGGTGGTTGTGGGAAGCACATCAATTTGGTTCGAGTAGTTGAGTTGTTTATGTAAATTAACGTGAATAAATTAATGTTTTGACAAGTCACTTGCTAATAATATATATTACGTAATAATTAAATTGTCACTTTTTTATTGATAATAACATGCCTTAACGTTTAAAACGGAGTTGACAATTTTTTTGGAAAGGATATTTCACCTAAAAGGTTAAGTAATATATATATATTTGAATGAAAATTAAGTGACTCGTAATATTCCAAAGGGTTTTAGTTTTGCGGTATTGAAGTTTGAAATATGCTTTACAATTTAAAAAAAAAGCAGATTTAAGTTATAGTATGATCATATTGTATAAAATTAGATAGATGTGTATATTTAACTGTTAAAAGAAATTCGTAACGTTGTCATGTGAAAAACGTCACCCCGAGTCCCGACTTAATCCATTTCTACCCAATAAACTTTCATCTTGCGGTCCCTTTTTACAACGTCTTTAATATTTAAAAAATAAGATAAATATAAGAAGATCAAAATATTGATATTTTTAAGTTTGAAAATAGATAAAATACGAAAAAAAGGTATGTTCACAAATGGTTGTTTAAAGAAAGCAACACCTTTTACTTGATTTAGAAATTGAAAAGTTAACATTTGTTAACTTTATAAGTATTCTAAACAATGATTTATAGATGTATTGTTTTTATAATTTTTTTTAAATATTTTTTCTAATTGTAAGAGCATTGAAAACAACTATCTTTCTTTAATACATGTTAAAAGAATAAAGTTATGAAATTATTAAACTATATATCTGCAATTTTTTTTACCAATTAGAGTCCTTTATATATTTTTACAAAATTGTTCAAATTATTCTTAGAATTTTTTCACTATATAATAATCCTTATTTATTTCGTAAATGTCTAACAACTATTAGTGCGAACATTACATAAATTATCTTTCAATTTTCGTGAATGCTTCTAGATTTTTTTATCGATATATGAATTTATTGTGTGTTTTGGATTTACTATAAATGTTTAAACATTACATAAATTATCCTCGTATTTATATACGGATTATTAAACTAGTTTAATTAAATATATTTCAATTAATATTATGTACGAAATATCTTCAGGTAATTGTCGGTATATTTTTTATTATTATTATTACTAGTTTCATGCCCGTGTAAACACACGGGTACTCATTAAAGTATGATTTTTATATTTGTTTATTTAAATATATAATTATTTTGAAAAAAAACACAATATGAAACTTTCTTGAAAACTAAATTTTTTCATATTAAAGTTAGTTAACATAGAAAAGTAATTGATGACTATTTTAAGAATAATGTAAATTTTAATTATTATAAGGTTTGCATTGTCTGTTAACCATAGATAAATTATTCCAAAATTAATGTAGTGGATAAAAAGTTTCAATTAGATAAACATCCTAACACAAATTAAATTGATTTTAAATCAAAAGTAACTTGAAATTGATTTGTATTAGCTATATTTTTGTTATTGCAACTATATACAATCAATTTTCACCCTAAAAATAATATAATTAACTTTCATTTTCTTTTTATTGTATGTAAACATATTTTTATATCCCAAATCTAAGAAAATACATAAAAGTTCATAAATGTTTTATTTATAATTCTGTAATATATTTTATAAATCGAATCATTGAATTTGTTGATTGTGTTAATAGATATATCAAAAAATAACTTTTTATGATAACTTTGGAAAAGTTTTGGTAATTAAATAAAACCCAAGATAATTAATTAATCAATGTAAATTATCAATTTTTATGATATTCTTATATTTTTTTCTCTTTTTCAATGTAAAATAATTTAATAAATATAGATTTTAATAGCAAAGATTTTTAAGTTATAATTCCTATGTAATTTAGATACAAGGTGAGATTAAAATAGAATAATAAAATTGTTAAAGAATAAGTATCTAAACAAATATTAGTCTTATATTTACGTTATTATGTAATTTAAATAATATTTTTATTACTAACCATCTTATCTCTTAGAATTTAGTTTTAAAAATTAAGTTTGATTAAGGGTTATTTTTATCTAATTCACATTATTTTGACTCTAAAAAGTGAAAATCAAAATTTTTGAATTAAATAAATGAATGGCTAAGATTAAATCTTTTATTAAATGAAAGGTTAAGATTATCTAATAATTTTTTTCAAATTAGTCTTTGATAAATATTAGAAGATACCAAAATATATATTTAATTTGATTATTGAAATTTTATATATTTGACTAAACAATCTAATGAAAGGTTTAATCGAGAATTATTTTTCGTATAAAAATTATGGGAATCAATATTTACTCTTAATTAAAACAAAACAATGACTATTAATGATAAAAACTCATTAACGACTCATTAACACACTCATAGTTAGTCATTATTGGTTTACTAATAACGTATTAATGAGAGCTATTTTAAGAAAATCAAGATTCACTCATGAACGACGTTTCACCCATACATTATACTGGAGTTAAATAAGTATATAAATAAATAAAATATCTTTATTCATATCTCATTAATAATATTATATATATCTTTATGACCGTCTTAATTTTATATACATTTTGGTATAAATTTCATCGTAATATAATATGTATTTCAATATTATATTATAAAGCGAAAGGAGTGGTTGTAGGGTGAAACTGGTGGTCAGGTGACGCTACAAACTACAAATGGTGGTGGTGGGTGCAGGTAGAGAAGGAGATTGTTAGTCTAAGGAGTGAACAATCTTTCTCTTTTTTATTTGTTTTTATAATTTTAATTGATTAATTAGAGTATTACGTAAGTTATAAAATTCGATGTGGTTAAAAGTGATCACTATAAGACCGAGTAATAGGTTAGGCGCTATGAATAAAAAACTTGACGATGAAGTAATGACTAAGTGATTTCACTATAAGATGTTTGTCTTCTATAATCTTTTTTATTTTCATACTATCTATTATTAGAGGGTAATTTATTTCCAGTACAAGCTAGGACCTCAATATTATGGGTTCGTTAAAATCAAATCTCAAAGATATTATCTAAATTATAATATTTTTCTACTAAAGTATACAAGAACATGCAATAAACATAATTATGAAGAAGTTAGTGTTTAATTAATTAGGTTTAAAGTTTATATATTTTGTAGTTTTATCATATTTGATGGCTTTGTACTGAGTTTTTTTATATCTTTTTAACAAAACTCGAAAGAAAATATATCGTACATTAAAAAAAGCCTTTTAATGTGTAAAGATATATATTTTAAAACTTTATATCACAGTGTTTGCGATACTTGATTTGTGTTAAGACATGTAATGAGAAACGTATACATATGAATATGGTTATAACTAAAAGTCATGCGTATAAATTAAATTTAACAAATGAAATACGAATCAAAGGGGAGTTTTTTTTATATTTAAAAACTAATGTTATAAATCTCCGTCGCAACGCGCGGATATAAACAACCTCGTTATATACGTTTCTCGCAATTTTCACAAAAGAAAACACTTGTCTTGAAGTACTTTTTCGATTATCTAATATCATTAACTGATTCGTTTAAATCTTGCTGGCTATGTTTGAAGTTATAAAGTCGAATATATATGTCATAGTAATTTTTAATTATCTCATTATTTCTAACTCTGATTACTACTCTTAATTCATCCACAGGAATTGACGAAGTGTATGATGTAAAGAAGATTCAAAAAACCAACCCAAGAAGCAAATCAACAAAACGAGAAGCCTACGCCACGGTCCTCCACTCTTCAGAATCATACGTCTGTGGTGCCATCATGTTAGCGCAATCCCTTCTCAAAACCGGCACCACTCGCGACCTCATTCTCCTCATCGACACCTCGATCTCCATCGCCAAACGCCACGCCTTAGCCGCAGCTGGTTGGACCATAAGAATCATCGAACGAATCCGCAACCCACGAGCAGAAAAAGACTCCTACAACGAGTACAACTACAGCAAGTTTCGGCTATGGCAACTAACCGACTATGAAAAAATCATCTTCATTGACTCTGACATCATCATCCTTCGCAATCTCGATTTAATCTTCTCCTTCCCCCAAATGTCGGCAGTTGGCAACGATAATTCGATATTCAATTCGGGCATTATGGTCATCGAGCCATCAAATTGCACATTCAAGCATTTCATGCAACGTACAAATGATATAATTTCCTACAATGGTGGTGATCAAGGGTTTTTGAATGAGATATTTGTCTATTGGCATAGATTACCAAGAAGGGTCAACTTTTTGAAGAATTTCTGGTCAAACACTACAGTTGAATACAGTATGAAGAATCAGTTGTTTGGGGCTGACCCACCTAAGCTTTATGGGATTCATTACTTGGGATTAAAGCCATGGTTATGTTATAGGGATTATGATTGTAATTGGGATATTGGTGATCAAAGAGTGTATGCTAGTGATGTTGCACATAAGACATGGTGGAAGCTGCATGACTCCATTGATGAGAGCTTGCAAAGCCATTGTAAGTTATCGAAGCAGAGAAAGATCGAACTGAAATGGGATCGAATGCAAGCAAAGAAGATCGGGTTTGCCGACGAGCATTGGAGGATTAATGTTACGGATCCCAGGCGTCGCGGTTGATCTTGATCGATCGAGTTTCTTGAAGATTATTTCTTGTTGATTTCATGTTGATTATTGGTTTTGATTTTGGCATATATATGCCTTACAAGTATCATCTTGTTCTAGTGAATTTGAGCTCTTGATGTACATATTGAAGGAGTTATACTTGAAAGGAGATAATATATGTGTATTTAGTTGTATTGTTTCAATAAACATTGGTTCATTTACATTAATGGTTGATATCTCTTTGGTATAGATTATAGAAGAGTAAATATACTCATAATCATAACAGATTATGTTTTCTTTAATGAGAAAATATTACCAGTTATGTTTTTTTAATATGAAAGTATCATAATCAATCTGAATATCATATCAAAATTTAGTTATGAAACATATAGTTTACCAAATGTATTTATTGCTTAAAAGATTAATACGATTGGGTTATATCAGATTATCAGATGATATTAATGATGCTATTAGGTAAGGATGTAAGATTGAAGCATTATAATTAGGGGGGAAGCTTAGTTATTGGGATCATGTACTTTGAAGAAGACATGTTTAGTTTAGGTAAGAAGGATAAACTTGATTAGATTAAAAAATCAAATGACTGGTTCAACTCCAAATTTTAGGTGCAACAACCCGGATTAATTATGGGATATAATAGTTTATGTTTATGTTTTTTTTTAATTTTTCATAATTTTTTTCGTAAAAAAATCACAAGAAGTAGACCATGCGTAGCGGGGCTCGGGAAGGGTTTCGCTTCATTTGGGTTCAAAGGGGAACACCACTACTTGCCCCGGGTTCGCCCCTTATTTTTCCATCTGGCGTCCGCCAAACTGAAGCAAAAGGTTGTCTTTTCTTCTTTTTTTTGTTTTGTTTTATGAGAGGGTAAGGAAAAAGTAAATATTTGGGGTTGTTTGAGTTGATTAAGATGAATGTTACTTAGGTTTTGGGTTGAATTTAGAATGATAAGAAAAAAGTGAAAAAAAATAATGTAACAGTTGATATGATATTTGAATTGATAAAGGTACTACACATGACCTTAAGTTACGTTTCTAGAAAACCAAAATCTAAGTTATAAAATTTTGTAAAACGTGCGCACGTATAAATACTAAATAAGGTTTTAATATGTAAAAATAAAAACATTCCAAAGTCTCTTATTTAGTTTTAGTTTTTTTATAGTAGAACTTATACACCCACAATTATTTGTATCATACATGGTATACATTGTTGGGTAAGACTAACAGGTTACAACGGTATAATAATAAATGCGGAAGCAAACATTTGATTAACCACACTTACCAATATGTATGAACCTTATAGGAAACAAACAAATAGGGTAAAGCTTCTAACTTATAAATCAAGTTTAGTCAGCCCCAAGACAATATTAATTAGCTTCAAAATAGCATTAGTCAGCCCCAAAACAGCCCTAAAGATTGTGATGAGAAGGTAATCAAAATACACAACAATAAAACCAATTTTGTAACACCCTCTTTGCCGGCCTAAATTAATTAAGGTAATTAATTAATTTTGGGATTCTATTTGTTTAGGTGAATTATTAATTGTTGTGATAGTGTTATATTGTGATATTATTTGATTGAGATAAATATTTCTTTTAAATAAATATTTGGGTTGTTGGGGAGAGTATGGCCGATTGGTGGGTATAACAACCCACACTCCATGCTTCCTTAGTTGTTAATATAGACAAAGTGTGTGTGTGTGTGTGGGTTTTCTTTGAGTTGCTCTCGGCCGAGAAGAAAGAAAGGAAGAAAAACAAATCAACCTTCATCTTGCTTGCATTATTGTGGTTGTTTGAAATCATCTAGAGGTTAGATTACCGATTTATAGTTGGTTATTTGTTTATATGTTCGGTTTTATTATATATGTATGAATTCCGATTGAAGCATATATGATGATTTGATGATCATAGGACGTATGCATGTTAGATTTTATGATCAATATGTGTTAGTTATATGTTTAGAATGATTTCTGGAAACTTATATAACTTGAATACATGAAATCAGTTTAGAAAATGAAGTTAGAATTGATTATGTGCTGAGTTATGAAGGACTCGGAATTCATAAGTATGAATTAGTCGGATTCCGCCTCTTGCTCGGATTCAGACTAGAATTGCTCATATGATATTAATTCGTGTAAAGTACTCGGATTCCGCCTTCTACTCGGATTGTGACCATTGACCGGATTGTCTGTTTACTCGGATTCCGCCTATTTACTCGGAATTGTATCTTTACTCGGAATCCGACTAAAACTCGAATGCCTTAATACTTTACTCGGAATCCTATTCTCTCGAAATTGGACTTTTACTCAGATTATGCCTTTACTCGGATTTGAATTATGACTCAATCGGATTTGGTCATTTACTCGGAATCCGACTATAATCGGATTTGGATTTAATCGGATTTGAAGATTTGAAGATAAACATGAATTGTATATCTGTTTGGGGTTTATGTATGTTGAGTATATGTATAAATGTATATACATGAAAACATGAATAAATATGATATTTATTATTGGATCAGTATTATGAATTGAATACTGACTTGGGTTACTTCAATCTCAGGAACTGAGAAGACTCGGTGAATTTAGTCATCTGAGTGTGCCAAAGTTTTGAAGACTTTGGTGAGTGGATTTATATCTTCGGATATACAGGATATGATATCCTATTTGGAATGCTCTTGTTTGGATTGTATATACATGTTATTTGGAGACCAGTTTAGTCTGGGCCTTTGCTTGGGGGTGTAACTTATCAGATCTTGGGGTGCATTTATTGTACTCAAGAAGACTGGTGTTGTTATCACTGTTAGCTGGGCTATCGGTAAACCTTGGTTTTGGCCGACCATGGTTGTAGGTGCTTGCAACACCGCCGGTTCTCCTGGGATTCATGAGCTATTTGGTTTGGGCATATTTGCCTTGTGTATGTTTAAATATTTGTTCCCTCACTTAGCTTTGTGCTAATTCCCCACTAGATTGTTTTGCAGATCCTCTGAAGTGATCTTGATGCTTTGGGCTGGGAATATGGACAGACCAAAGTCTGATGTCAAGTTTTCAAAAGAGCTTGTTTTTGTATTAACACTATATCGGTCTTTGTACATCAAACAAGTGAAATTTTTTGTATCTATTATGTAATTAAGTTAATTATATGTATTTAGCTTCCGCATGCGATTAAATTATATGTTTTAAAAAGTACAGTGTTACAAATTTTTAGCGTGAAAATCCCAAAACGGGTAAAAACCAAATGACATCTAGTACCGCTTAAAATCCACTATCAATAAGAGAGATATACAAGTCTTCTCTAGATAACACTACAGGCATACAACGATCATCATAATCTTTGAGTCAAACATCAAGATATTTGGAAACAAACAAAGAACTAGGAAGGAAGAATATCACCAAATAAGTGTGCAATTTACCCTCTCAAGTGTCAAGAAGATACTGTCTAGTTTTGGTGACGATCCAACGGTGCAAACTCCGGGAAACTACATTCTTTTCTCTCTTTTTTCTACTTATCACTCTCTTTTGTGTCTCAAGCTGACCATAAACCCTGTTTATGTAGTGAAGCCTACATAAAAATGAACAGGCGAAAATGGGACTTAATTTATTGGGTAAAAGTGCTCATGAGCTTAGTATAATTAACCCAACATACATTACATTTTAGAGGCTCGCATGTCACCAATTTGATTATCCTAGCGGTGACGTTGATGCTTAAATGTTTTTTCTTTTTTAAAAATAGTTCTAATAATAACAACAACAATAATAATTAAATAATTCTAATAACAACAAACTACTACTAGTAATAGTAATAATAGTAACACACTACTAATTCTAATAATAACAGTAATAGTAATAACAACAACAAAAATAATAATAATAATAATAAAGTAATTCTAACAACAACAACAACAACAACAACACCACCAGCAGCAGCAACAGCAGCAGCAGCAGCAACAACAACAACAATAACAACAACAACAGCAACAACAACAACAGCAACAACAGCAACAACAACAACAACAACAGCAACAACAGCAACAGCAACAACAACAGCAACAACCACAACAACAACAGCAACAGCAACAACAACAACAAACTGATTATTTCTAACATGTTCGTATTAATAATAGTTGTGCGTTTTAAAGACTTCAATCTATGGTAATTTGTGATTAAATTGGTTCCTGGTTCTCACCGATTTTCTTACCCCAATTAATAGGGATGGCAAAAAACCCCGCACCCGTTGGGGAACCCGTTATCCGACCCCGAATATAATAGTATCTCATTTTTATATATGCTTCAAATACCTATATTTAGCTTAGGCTTGGATCATTAATCCCGTGAGATTTGTGTGGGTTGGTATGGGATCGATGAAAACACAATTGCACCCCTTCATCAACTCAAGGGAAGGGAAGAATTTGTTGTTTCATAAACCCATCTCTCTCTCTCTCTCTTCCTCCTTTCTATTTAATAAAAAAGATTGTTTGAGATAGATATGGGGTTTGTAGGTTGCCAAATGGATGAAAGGGAAAACTAATATGATGGCTGATGTGACTCAAGAGAGAGTATAATAAAAATGAGGTGGATACTCGATCATACTTTTATAAGTTTAATGACTACTTTTGAATCGAGATGATTACAAGACGATCTAAAAAACACATACACAAGAGTAATATAAAGAAAGCTAATTTTCTTTATCGTCATTTTATTGATCGACCCACAAACACCTCTTTTTCAAGGCAAAGAATAGACACCTAAAAACTATATACAAACCCAGCAAAAACAACCATCAAAAGTACACAAACCCTTATTAGATAGAAGCTAAAAACCCGTAACAACCACACAAAACAAAAAAACTACTTGAACAAAAGTACACTAAAGACACAAAAGAAAGAACCACATCAACTAGGACAAAAAAACGCCCGTAAGACACAGCTATATATAGCTGTCCAATACCCCTAAGCCAATTTGATATTCTAACACCTTGAAAAACTAACTTCTTCCTTATTTTGCATTTCACGTACATATAAATCCACCTTAGAAACCTATTCCAAAACAGAGTTTTGATCTGATATAGCTTGAGAAGTTAACCACTTAATTAAGATTTAACCACTGTTCTAGCGAACCGAAAATACTTGTATTCAACCTCCACCATTTACAAACCTGGATCTCCCTGACATCCTCTGCTTTCCTTACAGCTTTAAGGCAAACTAATGCTCCTCACTTCAACAAACATATATTAAGAAGGATGTCCAAACCTTTGTCCACCAAAATAGATCTAACTCAAATTCATAGATCTAATACTAAAATTCTTAGATGATTTGATCAATTTGGTTTTTATTTTTCTATTAGTGTTGTAGAATAAATATATCGCGAACCATGTAGAACCAAAGGCTGAATAAATAATAGAAATGAAAACACCAAGATTTAACACAGACACAACCGATGATATATCTCTATATGGGAAAAATATGAGGAGGTTACAAGGGCGCACGTGTCATGATCAAATCGAATATACAAACAAGAACAACTAAATGCACTCCAAGAATAAACAAAGGAATTTGCGGAATAACACTTTGAATAACAAGAATTAATATCAATCAGGAAATGTTTAACAATTAAATCCCCAATCTGCTAATGAATTAAAAGACGTACTATACTTCTCTAAAGTAAAGATAACATTTGATCTTGAGGCTAGAACTTTTTACGAATTACAAAAGATATATCAACACCTAAACATATGCGGATATTTATATTGTTTCGGTTACAAACATAGTTGATTAATTTTGCTATTGGGATCATTTAATTATGGAGAGATATACATCAATATGATCCATAATTATCATCCCTAACATTAAGAAATAAATCTTTATCACAATCTGGTAGTATTAATTCTGTTTTGCTTCACAAGTACTAACTTTGACATCACCAACACTAACTTTGTTCACCAGTATTAACACCTTGCCTGTATTAACTTCAACTCCACCTGTAGTAACTATTGGGATATGACTTGAAATGGCTTGAAAGATATTTGAAACTCAAAAAACAAGGTGCTCGGCGTGCAACAGTGTAACATCCTTCTCACATCTGTTGGATAGGGGAACGAAACATACCTTATAAGAGTATGGATACCTCTCCTAGCATGATGCCTTTTGAGTGAGGTATTACATACTAAAAATAAAAGCGTTTGTTGTGAGGCAAAGTAGACAATATCATGCTACGAGGTTTGACTTGTTACATATGGTATCAGAGCCAGGCCCTTAACCGATGTGCGCAATGAGAACATTGTATATGAAGAGGGGTGACTTCTAACATTCGTCCCGCATCGGTTAGGGAGGGAATAAAACATGCCTTATTAGGGTGTGGATACCTCTCCTAGCATGAGGCCTTTTGCCCTTTTGGGTGAAGTGTTCCATACCAGAAAAAAACCGTGAGGCAGTAGCGCAAAGTAGACAATATCATGCTACGGGGTTTGGTTTGTTACAAGCAAGTGTGCTCGACGTGGGCCTACCCTCCACAACGTGGAGCACCTAGATTTGAGCCTAAGTTGCTTTCTGATGGGCAGTGGCTGAAATTTCTCTAATTATTTTAATTAGAGTTTTCCTAATTAAGAATTAGGGTTTATTATTTAGTTATAAATATCAAGCCTAGGGTTGAGTCATATGTACATCTTACACTCTGAATTAATAAACAAATCTCTAATACTGCCCGTGGACGTAGGTCTTGATTCTAACCCAACCACGTTATATCTTGTGTTTCTTTTTCTTGTTTGTTATTCACATTTTTTAACGCTTAAAGGTTGCTTCATTCCTTACACTAACTACCAACCAGTACTTACTTAAAAACCTGCACTAACCAGCTATCATTAGCATCACCCCAAAAACATGTAATTAAAACGTAACCTACCCGCTAATAACAAAAAAAAAGCTAACAATCTAAATCATTGATTTCTACCAATAGTAGTAAATCTCTCTTAGTACATTAAACTTGGCCACCAAAAAGTATACATATGTATGTTACGTATGACACATAAAAATATGCGTATATGTCACTAATTTAAAATTTAAAATCACCTTAATCACTACAAGAAAACAGGGTTTTAGTGACAACGGATGTCGTCACTAATACCCCCAAATGTCGTCACTAAAGCCTTTTGTGACGACGCGTCATCACTATTGCGTCGTCACTACCGCCTCCCGCAATTGCCTATTTGTCGTCACAATTGTTGTCGTCACAATTGCCTGTCGTCACTATTACCTTTTGTCATCACAAAAGGCGTCGTCACTAATACTTATTAAATTTTAATTTTCTGTTTTTTTTTATTTTATTGATATTAAACCTTTATATATAATATTTCAACCAAAAAATAAAAAAATCAGAATTTTCATAAATCTGCAATTACTAAATACCATTAATAACGTACTACATCCAAATATATGTACACATATTTTTAATACATTGTTAAGATGTACAAACACGTCTACTAATTAATAAAGATACAAACTACTTTTCATTGTTATCGTTCTCATCCTCCTTGTTCTCATTCTCTGCGCTATTATTTTGGGTTATAACGGATTGAAGCATTGCAAGCAATTGTTGTCTAAAGTTCGGGTTATTGAAAATTGCTTGAAGTGGATCCAGCTAAAAAATAAACATATATACACTTATTATACACTTATAACAAGTAAAAATGGCTCATTAATACACAATATGACCAATTTATACCAAATATGACCCATTTATACTCATATGGCATATATAAGCTCATTTACAAGTCAAAATGACAAATTCATACCCAATGTAAACCCATACATACTAATATGACCCATTCATGCCAAGTATGACCCATACATATTCATATAACATATATAAACACATTTACAAGTCAAAAAAACTCATTCATACACAATATGACTCAAATAACAATAATTAACACTCTGAAACAAACACACACACATATATCAAAGTTTCATGTATAAGGTGAGTTCTTCAAATGTCATCGATATAGTTATAATCAAGAACTCAAACTAAAACAAAAGATGATATTAAAGTAAATAAAATATAAGCAATAACAAGGAATGGCTTCTGAATGTTAATTAATTATCCATCAAGGCATCAATTACAATCAACAAGTAAATTTTGTTTATAAAGACCAAGGAAAATCGAAGTATTCTACTGCATGTTTGGATCAAGAAACACCAAGTTTCTAATATCTAGAGCCCACATGAGCAAAGTTACCTCGCTACAATTTCTAGAGTGTATGAAACATAAGTTGACACTATTGCCACTGTTAGAATCTGCATCTTGTTCTTTAACTGAAAATTCATATCAAAAGAAATAAAAGCAGCAGTGAATTAAAACCCCTATTTGGTCACATTGAATTTTACAAGATACATCATAGTAGGCCTATATGACCAAATGTGACTTATATCATACCATATGTGAATTAAGAAATAATATAACCTGGTATCTTAATAAAACCAACAACTTAAACCATAGACTGCAAACAACGATCATAACATTACTTATCCATATTCAATAAATACATTTGAAAGGAATCTTGAAATTAAAAAAACAAAGCTACTAGACTGCCGACTAAACACACACAAACTCACACACACACACACACACTGGAACAAACACACACACACACCGACTCACACACACACACACGCGCGCACAGAACACACACTCAACACACACACGACCGGAACACACACACTCACCGGAGCAGGACGGCGTAGGGTTCACGGCGAGAGGGGCAGCGTAGGGTTCAGGGAACACACACTCAACAAAAATTAAGCTTCACGGGGAGCAGGGGCGGCGTACGTACCTGGATCAGTCGTAAATGGCAAACGTAGGGTTCAGGGGAGGTGGGGCGGCGGCGGCATACGACAGCGTGGTTTCGAGTGAGGGTGGTGGAACGTGCGGATGCGGCACCGACGAGGTTGTGGCTGTGGCGTGGTTTCAACGGCAGCGATCGAAGGAGGGCAGTCGGAGAGGGCTGGAGGAGGTCGGAGAGGGAAGGATCGAGGAGGTCGGAGAGGGCAGGAGTGAGGGAATTGAAATGGGAAAGTGAATAAGTTGTGGATTTTAATTCATAGGCAATTGTGACGACACCTACTGTGACAACAAGGATCAGTTGTGACGACAAGAAAATAAAAGGGGGAAACTTAGCCGCCTATTTTTTCACCGGCAATTGTGATGACGGCAATTGTGACGGCAGACGACATGTGGCCCGCCCAACCACATGTTGTCACAAAAGCCCGTGTCGTCACAATTGTCGTCGTCACAATTGCCCTATTTTCTTGTAGTTGGATAATATGCTCTCTCAATCTCAAATTTGAGTCTCACGACTCCTAACATACATAGACATATATATCGATATATATTATAAAAATTAACACTAATATTAATTATAGTCTTAATCCAATTCATAAAGTAAGTGGGTCAAGGTTCTAATTGACCAAATTCAGATTATATCCAACAATAATATGACTTTTTTCTATCCGATTTCGATTCAAATTAAGTTTTTATTTATAAACGGAGGTTAGAATTTTCATAATTTTAATAGTGAAGAATAGAGAGAATAAATTGATAGAAAAACTTTAAGGGCATTCAAGATCGAGTGTAAAGACTTGAACGTCTCCATTTTGTAATCCGAGTTCTTAGTGAAGTTCTTTGTTAAAGGAGTAGAACACGTTAATCCGCTTCAACCCGCCAACAAAAATCAAACTTTCCTTGGAATTAAAAGACGTACTATACTTCTCTAAAGTAATGAAAATTGTTGATCTTGAGCCAAGAACTTTCTATGAATTACAAAAGATACATCAACACCTAAACACATGCGGATATTAATATTGTTTCGGTTAAAAACAGAGTCAACTAATTTCGCTAACAGAATCATTTAATTATAGTGAGATATATATCAGATCCATAATTATCATTCCTAAAATTAAGGAATTCATCCTGTAGAAACTAGAAGGGGAGTTCAATAGTTTCTATGTCCACTTTTTTAAATTTATAGATATTATCCTCTTCAAGAATACTTAAACATTTGATAACAATACTAGAACTTTCTCTCAAAGTGATGATTTACAACTTAGCTCACTACACCAACAATGGTGTTTACAAAATAATCACTCACTTTATACAAATCAAGAGGTAACTAGATTTGGAATTGAAGCTCTCTTGTTTTCTCTCTCTTTTTCTCTTGATCTCTCTTGCTCTCTTTGAGTTGTTGAAGAAGAAGATACTTTGATCTTTGAAGATTTGAACATCTCAAGAATCACACATATAAAATATAAAGATGAAATATCACAAGGTATGATTGATATTACAGAGAATTTCAAGAGATTGGTTGAAAATGAAAACCAAGCTTTGTGTTTATGGGGATTGAAGAGAGAGAATGGTGAGCTGTCAAGTCGCCAGACGGTCGCAGCCCACGGTCGACCGTGCACACATGCACAACTTTTTAAGCAAGTTTAAAATGTATTCGTTATTTTTCGGCTTTCTCTTTTAAACCTGTATTTTCGGTGTTAAATATTCATACCTTGACTGACTTAAAGATTAATAAATGTACACATCCAAGGTGCGTGGCCAATATTATGCCACCTATGTACTTTTTGGTGACACAATAGCCAAGGCAAGATATCATTGAAATATCATTCCACCAGTCATCAATACAGAGTATAATAATACCTCTTAGGCATATTTAACTTGTAACAAAAATACATATTTTCATTTTTGTCAAAATAAAATATTTTCGTTTAATGTTTGTGGTAATATATTTTAGAGTTAATTGTTCAAATGGTCCTTTAACTTAGGGGTTTATGTCATTTTCGTCCTTTAACTTTAAAAGTGGTGAGGAATGTCCTTTAACTACCATTTCAATGTCATTTCAGTCATTTCTAACAGATTCCGTTTCCTTTCTCCGTTAATATAGGGTAAATTGACCATTTTACCCTTGTTTTATATTTTATTGTTTTATTTTTATTTTTACTCATTTTAAAAATTAATTAATAATTAAGTATTATTAAAAGATAAATAACAACTCTATCTCTCTCACTCTCAGTCAAAGTTCACCTCTCACTCTCAGTCAAAGTTCAGAGTAAAAGTCATCTCAGTCAAAGTCCACGACCGAAACCCACCACCACCATAACCCACCACCACTTCTGAACATACACACACAGTCAGTATCCGTTGCCACCACAACCCACCACCATCCACCACCACTACAGTCTCTGTTGATCGGAACCCACACACGCACACATATTCACACACTGAAACAGGCACACACTTGTACAATCTCCGTTGCGACCACCGCCGGACACCAACCCACCACCACTTTTCTCTTAGGGTTTTCTTGATTAGGGATGTTCTTGATCGTCACCACCACAACCCACCGCCACCACTTCTCTCATAGGGTCTTCTTGATTAGGGCTTTTCTTGATCCGAACACACACGTACACACATATACACACTGAAACAGACACCAAACCCTTAAGTAGAAGTCCTAAATCTAGAAAAACAACAAAAAAACTCATGTCAATTGATGGATTTAGGTACTTCCACAAAAATGATTAGGGTTTTTAGTGAATGGTTGTGAAAGAACGGTGGCGGTGGCGGTGGATGGCTCGATTAGGGTTTCACATGAGTTGGCAACAACGGTGGCAGATCTAGGGCGGAAGAACCATCAACACAACTTAGATCTGTGGCGGCGGTGGTGCTCAAGCGATAGTGGTGGTGGCGGTGGAGGTGGCAACTCAAATATGGCGGTGAAGGTGCGCAGATCTGGTGGTGGCGGTGCTCAAGAGACGGTGGTGGTTGCAGCGGTGCTCAAAGGGAGATGGCGGTCCTTGGAGATTGCATGGTAGTCCTTGGAGAGAGAAAGAGACAGAGAGAGAGAGAGAGAGAGGGGGGGAAGGAGCAGGAGTGGTGGTGGAAGTGGCTATCGATGAGAGGGAGAAGGTGTGACTGAGAGAGGGAGGGAGGAGAGAGAGGGAGAGTGGTAGAGGGAGAGATGGAGAGAGAGAGAGAGAGAGTTTTGTGTTTGTGTCTTTTAAGAGAGATATATATTTTTTAAGAATATATATTATTTCTCATATTTTATTTAATAAAAAGTAGAAAAAATGGTAAAAAGACCAAATTGCCCTTAATCTAACAGAGTTGACTAACGGTCAATATTAGAAAGGACCAAATTGGCATAGAAATTGTAGTTAAAAGATATTTCTCACCACTTTTAAAGTTAAAGGACAAAAATGGTAGAAACTCCTAAGTTAAAGGACCATTTGAACAATTAACTCTATATTTTATAAATTCTCAATTCTCAAAATATATAACTTTTGAACATGTGGAATTGATTTCTAAATATTTGAATTAAATTTAATCTTAAATTCAATATTATCCACAAGAAATCTTGGAGGACCAATAAGAGTGTGACACCTCAAAAGGTGGTTGTACTTTTATCTCCTCCTACCAAACATTTCTTGAGATTTAAGTTAATAAATATATTCTCTCTCATTTTATAAAAGTTGATTATAAAATGTGTATACTGATATACTCATTTTTCATTTTTATAAAATTGCCAATTAAAAATATATTTCGTTTTTGTTCGTGGCAATTTGTTCTATAAAATCACATTCCCAATATATATCTTTTGAACATATGGAATTGCTTTATAAAAATACATTCTAGTAAAAATCGATTTCTATATATTTGTTACTGTTAATTAAAAAATCCTTTTTAACTAGATGAGTATTGTATACGTTTTACGCTCGTAAATTTTGCATACTCGATTCTTTTTAATCCTCTCGTAATAATTTCACTGTGATCAATGCAAATTTATATTTAATTATTTATTTTGTCAAAGTTATTATTTTCATATTAACTTGGATTTTTACAAGATACTTAATATTAAAACTAAATATTAAAATTACGTCATCAAAACATTTAAATAAATGTTTATTCTTTGATTGCACTAACACATCCTTATCACATTCCGACAGTATTAACTCAGTTTTGCTTCACAAGTACTAACTTTGACATTACTAGCAATAACTTTGTTCACAAGTATATATATATATATATATACCAATTTGATGCAGGATCTTTATAAAATTTATTAAAAATAGTAAGGCAAGCAATTTATGATAAAGTAACTTATTTGATTAAACAATCTTGATTACACTTGTCTTTACGACAATCTTGACATACATCTGGAGATATGAATATCTGGAAATCTAAAGATTTTGAACATTGAGAAGTTGAGAATCTGAGAGAGGGTTTCTTAGAAGGTTGCATAACATTTTGTAAAACTAAGGGATAATCTATACTAAGTCTTGAGTCTTCCTTTTATAGGCATCTTGATGACTTGATAACCTTCTATAGCCGGTTACGGATTTCAAATTTGATTTAATTTGCTTTTGAAGTCTTGATAATTGAGAGCCGTTGCTTTTGTTTGTCTTCTTCTTTTTGATAATTGATTGAGCATCTTTACTTTTGCTTTTGTCTTGGAATCTTGCTTTTGCTTTTGAAAAGTTTCTTGTCTTCTTTTGATAATTTGAACATTGGCCGACAACCTTTTGGAAAGTTGAAAAGTCGTTTGTCTTGACATCTTTATCTTCATCTTTTGTACCTGTAGTTATTTGAGAAAGCTGTTTGTTTGAATAATGTATTCTTATGAAATACCAAAGAACGTATTTCATACATTTGAATAATATAGTTTGAATAAACAAATGAATTTGTCTACAAAGACAAATCACCAAACTCACACAACGCTTTACATTGTATTAATCAAAAAGACTAAATTCTTCGTATGGATCTTGAGCATCTTGAGTTATATATCTTGAGTAGAACTTGTAGGAGAACTTTGTTTGATTTCTTGAATTAATCTTCGGATCTCATCTCTTGAATTTGCAGCCATGAATTGCTTTATTTGATCATCTTCATTTTCTTCTAGGGGACTTGGAGGAGGTGCTATAGACGCAGCTGTAGCTCCAAAATTCATTTGATAATATCTTGATACACCTTGAACAGTCATATTTTCAATTTGTCCTGCTAGAAGTCTGTCCCACCATTTGACTCGGACAATTCTTTGAAGTAAAGGAGGGGATGTTCCAGTACTAGGAACAACCTTGAATGTCCATGCCATAATCCATGGGATTTTGAATATAATTGAATATTGAAGCACATATTCAAAATCAGGAATGTTTTGAATAAAGATATCTTTGAATTTTGAAAAACCTTCTTTAACACATGCAGGAAAGGTATCAAGAAGATTTCCTGAATATTTGAACCATCTAACGAACCATCTTGGATAAACACCATCAAAATTCTTATCAAAGAAGAGGAACCAAGAATGGCCAAAACTTCTTAAATAAAGAAAATTGAACCAAGCCTCTTGATAATCATAGTAGTTGTATGAGGAATATTGAGAAAAATTTGATAAAGTCTTATTGGTGTATGGTCTAGCTCTCCATTCTTGAATAGTCATGATATGGAATATTTGAGCTTTACTGTATTCAATCAGATCAGTATCGTTTCCATGTTCATCTTTCTTGTAAGAATGAATAACTTTAATAGATCTAGTGTCTATTAATATAGCTTGATAATATTCTCTTGTTTTGTGAATATCTCCATTAAAGAAGAATGAATCTCTTGGGAAAATGAAATCTGTTAAAGTAAGAAAACTTCTTGCATGTAATTGCAATTCATAGTCTTCTAGTATTTTAACAGTTTGAGAAGTTGGATTATTAACATATGAGCTAGCTGTATGATTTGAAGGAAAAGGTCTGGGTTTCTGTTGAAAAGGAGAAATAGTAGTAGTAGGTTTGACAAGTGAAGAACTTGAGGATCCTGGTATTGAGATAGGTGTTTTGACTAACGATGAGTATGATGATTTCTGTGAAGGAGGAGTGATTGGGGAGAATCTATTTTGAATAGGCAAAGGAGTAGGTGTTTGGCTTTTGAATGGGGAAAGAACTGATTTTTTCTTTTGATCATGAGTAGAATTTTGAGTATTACTTTGAGACGTCATTTGCCCTGTAAAAATTCTCTTGATAAGAAATCTGGTAAAGAGTTATTCTTGCCTTTGATAAATTCGATTTGGAAATCAAACTTGCTAAGCAAGGCTTGCCATCTTGCAAAAATTTGTTTTGAAATAACATTTTTAATATCATTTTCTAAAATAGGTTTTGCAGATTGACAATCAATTCTTAATAAAAATGGTTTCATATATAGATCATCTTCGAATTTATTAATACATAAAACAATGCTTAAAACTTCTTTTTTGACTGTTGAATAATTTTTTTGAGTATCATTCCAAGCACCTGAAAAATATCTAACCAATTCTTCTTTAGCTTGATCATTAATTTTTTGTTTGAGTATACCACCAAATCCTAGATCACTAGCATCTATTTCAACTATAATCTTAGCATTTGGTTGAGGAATATTTAAACATGGCAAATATTTGATTTTTTGCTTAATTTGTTTGACAACATTTGTATGTTCTTGAGTCCAAGGCTCAGGATTCTTCTTGAGTCTTTTATATAAGGGTTTACATATTGTCCCTAGATTTTGAAAGAAATCATGAACATAGTTTAGACATCCTAAAAATCTTTGAAGTTGTGTTTTGTCTTTGATTTCTTCAAGAAATTTATTTGCAAATTCTAAACTTCTTTGAATAGGTCTAATGGTTCCATTAATAATTTCATGTCCTAAAAATCTAATTTGTGTTTGAAATAAACTCATCTTTGAGGCAGACACAACTAATCCATTTTTATGAATCAGTTCATAAAATATATTTAAATGCTTAAAATGTTGATCAATGGATTTTGAAAAGATTAAAACATCATCTATATAAACAATAGCAAAGTTACTTATAGGAATAATAATGTTATTCATGATATTCTGGAATTCTGAAGGAGCGTTTTTAAGCCCAAAAGGCATAACATTCCATTCATAATGTCCAAAAGGAACATTAAAACCAGTTTTGTATTTATCTTGTTCGTGAATTTGTATTTGCCAAAATCCGGATTTCATGTCAAATTTTGAAAAAATATTTGAATCGTGTAATCTTTTTAATAAATCCCTTTTGTTGGGTATTGGATATCTTATCCATTCTAAGACTTTGTTTAATGGTTTGTAATTAATTACTAGTCTTGGGGCACCTCTTTCAAGTTCAGCGGCATTCATCACATAAAAAACTGAACATGACCAAGGAGATTTAGATGTTCTTATAAGTTTTTTATTTAATAATTCTTGAATTTCTTTTTTACAATATTCTTGTAATTCTGCAGACATATGAATAGCTCTTGATTTTGAAGGTATATCTTTTTCATTAAAATCTTTTATATATGGTAATCTAACAATATGTTGCTTTCTATCCCAGAAAGCATTTGGGATATTAGAGCAAACATTTTTTTCAAAATTTTCTTTTAGTTGTTTAATTTTATTTTGAGTAATTTTTTCTTGTATTTGATTAGGAATTCTTAATATACTGATTTCATTTATTAAATAGTTTGCTTGATTAATTTTATTATTCAAGTTATTAAGTTCTGTAAAAGCAATTGGTTTGGTGAACTTGAAAACTATTTCTTTGTCTAAAACTTTAGTACTTATTCCGGTTTCGTCAATTGTAATAGGATAAAGTTGATTGAGAAATGGTGTTCCTAAAATTAAAGTAGAGGTTAAAGTTTTTGAAAGAACAAGAGAGGTTTTATAACAAAAATCATTGTTACATATGTGAACATTCGTAACTTTGTATTTAATATTTAAGGATGATCCATCGGCAGTAGAAGCTCGATTAGTAGTTTTTTCATAATATTTGGTTGGAATAATTCCTTCTTGGATGCAATTTATATCAGCACCACTATCCATTAATGCTAGAACTGTTATTTTGAATTCATTTGCAATACAAAGATGTATATAAGTATTCCATCTTTGATATGATATGACTTTTGGTATTTTATTTTGACTTTTATTAATTTTGTTGATATTATTAGTATCTTCTTTAGTTTCAATTTCTATTCTTTTTTCAACTTTAATTAATCTATCTTTTATTAATCTTATATCTGTTTTAACAGTTTTGAGTTCTTCTTGTAAATCTTGAATTGTACTCGTAGTTTTTGGTTTTGAAAATCTTTGATAAATTTCTTGAAGATTTAAAAGGATTGTTATTATAATTGGTTGTTATTGTTGTTGATTCGACCTCCTTATTGTAATTAATAAATTTATTCATTAACTGAGTTTTTATAGTTTTATCTTGAACTTGATCTATTAATTCTAAAAAATCTCTATCTTTATCTGTGATGACATTTATTTTATTACAAGTACAGTTTCCTATACATTCACATTCTGATTCATTATCAGTTTCATCAGTTGAATAGTTTTGTAAAACATTTAAATCATTATTATCATAATCTGATAAGCTTGATTCAGAACTTTCATAATCATTTAAAAATAATTTGCTTATTTGGATTTTTAATTGATCGGAAACATCTAATTCATTTATAGTTTTCTTAACATAGCAATTTTTTGTCATATGACCAGTTTTTCCACATTTATAACAAATAATAATATCTTTTTGATTACCTTTAAATTTTTGTTTATTATTAAATTTTTTATAATTTTTCTTCTTATTAGTATACCCTTCTGTTTTGTTAGGTTTAGAAACATATTTTTTATTTGGAAAACGTCTCTTGTAAAATTGTTTCTTAGGTTTAGAAGAAGAAGGTTTAGAAATTGGTTGATAACCATATTGTTGACAAAAATCTCCTAATTCATTTTTACTAGTGATTTTATCCTTTATAAGTTTAGCTTTTAATTTTAAATCTGAGCATATTGATAATCCTTCTTTATTAACATAACTAATTATTTCTCCATAGGTAAGATCTTTATAAGGAATTTGATTATTATATTTTTCTCTTAAATTATTTCTAATTTTTTCGGCAAATAGGTTAGGTAACCCTGCAATGAATCTTTCTTTCCAATATGCTTCTTTACAATCTGTTCTTAACATAACTTTTGTTAAAAACATATCTTTATACCATCTGAAATCTTGAAGTTTTCTACACGTTAAATTGAGTAATATTTCAGCACTTTTTTCTTGAAGTAATGTTGGATCTCCTATATAATTTTTTATTATTGCATAAATTAGAGTTGGAATAATGTCATCTTCTTGAGTAGTAACAGTCTCATTATTTTCTTGTTTTATAATTACCTTTTTTGCACTAAGTATATGAGTTCTTTCTTCATTAGTAACATATGAATCCCACCATCCTTTTAAATTACCAGTAAATCCAGAGGTTAATAATTCAACTATTTTCTTTTGGTTATTTCCTTTTATTAAGTAAGCATTAGAAGCCATATTCATTTCTTGAAGTGTATTTAAGATTTGATGTTCAGAAAATTCATCTATGTTCCATTCATAAACAGATGTTCCATCATAAACACTTCTTTGTAAAGTGAATTCCTTTTCTTCATATTGTATATCTGGAAAACTAGGTCTTGGGTAGTAGTTTAAAGTAGTTGGTCTGTTGTAGGTATTTGTATTTGTATTTCTAAGTTTGTTAACATTTATTAAGAATTGTTCTTGTAATTGAGAAATTTTTACATCATTATCTGTAGAGTCTTCTTCAGATTCATCAGTTTGATTAATTACATTAATTTTTATATCACTTAATTTTTGTTCTAACTCATTAACTAATTTTTTGTTATATCCTAAATTAATTGTTGAATCAATGTGTTGTGGTGTAAAAATGGGTTTTTCTTCATAATATTTTATTGTATTACTGTTTTCAGTTTTGCTACTTTCTGTCTTATTATTATTACTTTCAATTCTATTAAGTTGTTGACTCATAGTATTAAGGATTTCATTTGTATAATTATTTTGATATATGGTTTGTTTGGTTATATCTTCTTTATTCATCTTTTCATTAATTGCGGTAAATGATGTAGCTAAATATTTATTTTGAATTAATATTTTGGTTTTTGGAGGATGAATAACGGTTATTTTTTCTTCTGTAATTAGGTCTACATAT
The DNA here is from genome assembly GCA_947179395.2 of Pulicaria dysenterica. Taxonomy (NCBI): domain Eukaryota; kingdom Viridiplantae; phylum Streptophyta; class Magnoliopsida; order Asterales; family Asteraceae; genus Pulicaria; species Pulicaria dysenterica. The sequence goes on along the minus strand of OX359290.1, from coordinate 24,845,714 downwards.
TCTTGAGTTATTTTTGGAGATTCGTATACATTTAAAAAAGGATATGATATATTGTTTTGTTTGCAATATATTTCGTACCATTCAAAAAATGTTAAATGAATATTATTTTGATTTATATAAGTTCTCCATTCTAATTGATGTATAAATTCTTTTTTACTATCATTAATAGTATTATAATAATATTCTCTTTTTTCTTCATTATGATTTGCATAAAATTCATTTTTAAGATATTCCATGTTGATGTATGATTCAGTCATCTATTAATGAATTAATTCTTTTAATATTTCAATTGTTAGAATTAAGTTATCACGAAGACGATGATTTAATAAAATTTCTTCGAAAAGTGGTGAGTTATCCCAGTAAGATGATGAGGCATCAGTAATTTATTAGCTCTAATTTCTTCAGTAATTTCAAGTTCGAGCCTTTCTATAATATTATTAAATTGTTTTATTCTGTTTCTTCTTTCTTTTATACATCGTTTAATATTGTTAGAATATGAACTCATTTTAGTGAATTTGGTTTTTTAATCTTTTTAATCTTTTTATTAGTATTGTATGAGCAGTTTTTTGTATATTTAAAACTCGAATATGATTAAATCTGCTAAAAACATTTTCTCCAGTAATAATTTCGTAATTTAGTATTTTTATTCTATGATTAACTTGTTTAATCCTTGAAATTGTATCTTTTATTTCTAATTTAAGTTTTTCTGAATAATGACTCATGTTAACAAATAACTAATTCAGATCTAGCTTGATTAATCCATGAGAGATGTAATCTAATTCTATCAATTATATGATTATTTCTTACTGTGAGATTTGCTAGTTGTACCCATTGGACATTTGTTAAGTCTTTAGGTTGTTCCCATTGAATATCATTTTGATTTTTAGAAGATGATATAATTTGTTGAAATTCTTGTTCAATATCTATCAATTCTAATCTATAGTCATGAATAATTTTCCAATATGATTTTATTTCTGTTATTTTTGTGATATTAGAATTACATAAAACTTGAGTCTTATTACTCATATTTGATTTCTTAAATTATTAATTTCTGTTATAAAATCTGATTGAGTTGGACTATATCCTTCAGACTCACTTTGTTTATCTTCGTTATAAATGGGTTGTGGAATGTTTTGATTATAATCTACATATCTTAAAGACTTTGATTTTTTGATAGAGGGATTTCTTAAATCAATTGTACTATTAGTTGAACCGGTAGAAAATCTTGAAGAAGTAATTGGAGTATTTTCAAAACTTATTTGTACAGAACCATCTTCATGTTCTATCACACTAGATGCTCTATTAGACTCTCCTATGGGTTTGGGTATATTAATATCTTGAAGATTCCAGTTACAAGATTGACTTATTTTATTCCATTTGAGACGTTTTGGTATCAGAGCCATGTGCTCTTAGTAGTTCTTCACTATTCAATTTATCCTGATTATATTATTGGATTATAATGAAGTCTGATATTTGTTTCCATAAAGAAATAATTTTACTAGCAGTTATGATTTTAAAGAACATTAAATCTTTTAATGATTTCAAAATAATAACGTTAGAAGATCTATTATTGTCAGTGATAGTCATTATTGTTGGTTGGATTAGTGTAAGTGGCGCAGCAAGGTCTGTAAGACGCCCAGCCGGACCACAACAATAAAGCACTGTAGGTATTCTTCGTTATCTATTTAAAAATCATTAAGAGAAATTAATTTCTTACGAATCATACTACTTTTAAAATTACGATTTATGATTACAAATAAAATGATGAATTTATTCTCTAAAAAACATAATCTTGATAAAGAAAATATTGAAGAAACTGATTTACATATGAATTCTATGGAAATTCATATCTCTGATATCGAACAAAATTTATCAAATTGGACAATTCCAAAACAAGATTTTAATACTATTTATAAGATTGGAAATTTTGACTTTTTACAAGGGTATTCAATCAAAGCATCTGAACAAACTATATCTATTAATAAAGATTACGATAACTTACATTTACTATCCAAATCTGCAATAATTCAACATAGAAATAAATACATCTACATGTTGGTCTTGTTCAAGTAGCTGTTAAACCATTATTTAGATTAGGAATAGATGCTCCAGTTCTATTAATATTAAGGGATGCTAGACATACTAATTTTCAAAATTCAATATTAGCTATGGCAGAAACTAATATTTCAAATGGTCCTATATATTTTAATTGTTATCCAAATTTTTCAGTAGGTTTATTTGACCCAAATATTCTTGACACTCTACTTTTAACAATTAAAACAAGAAATTTAGAGTTCAAAGAAGAAACAAAGGCTATTGCAATTATATATAGAGTTTGCTATAAAACTATGTCTTCAACAATAGAACCTAAATCTAAAATAGTTAGTCCTAAAAATGAAACAATAATTTTTGAATCCAATCCACAACATACTAAGGATGATTCGTAAGAAATTAATTTCTCTTAATGATTTTTAAATAGATAACGAAGAATACCTACAGTGTTTTATTGTTGTGGTCCGGCTGGGCGTCTTACAGACCTTGTTGCGCCACTTACACTAATCCAACCAACAATAATGACTATCACTGACAATAATAGATCTTCTAACGTTATTATTTTGAAAACATTAAAAGATTTAATGTTCTTTAAAATCATAACTGCTAGTAAAATTACGATTTATGATTACAAATAAAATGATGAATTTATTCTCTAAAAAACATAATCTTGATAAAGAAAATATTGAAGAAACTGATTTACATATGAATTCTATGGAAATTCATATCTCTGATATCGAACAAAATTTATCAAATTGGACAATTCCAAAACAATATTTTAATACTATTTATAAGATTGGAAATTTTGACATTTTACAAGGGTATTCAATCAAAGCATCTGAACAAACTATATCTATTAATAAAGATTACGATAACTTACATTTACTATCCAAATCTGCAATAATTCAACATAGAAATAAATACAAGTATCTACATGTTGGTCTTGTTCAAGTAGCTGTTAAACCATTATTTAGATTAGGAATAGATGCTCCAGTTCTATTAATATTAAGGGATGCTAGACATACTAATTTTCAAAATTCAATATTAGCTATGGCAGAAACTAATATTTCAAATGGTCCTATATATTTTAATTGTTATCCAAATTTTTCAGTAGGTTTATTTGACCCAAATATTCTTGACACTCTACTTTTAACAATTAAAACAAGAAATTTAGAGTTCAAAGAAGAAACAAAGGCTATTGCAATTATATATAGAGTTTGCTATAAAACTATGTCTTCAACAATAGAACCTAAATCTAAAATAGTTAGTCCTAAAAATGAAACAATAATTTTTGAATCCAATCCACAATATACTAAGGTTCAAATACCAAAACGTCTCAAATGGAATGAAATAAGTCAATCTTGTAACTGGAATCTTCAAGATATTAATATACCCAAACCCATAGGAGAGTCTAATAGAGCATCTAGTGTGATAGAACATGAAGATGGTTCTGTACAAATAAGTTTTGAAAATACTCCAATTACTTCTTCAAGATTTTCTACCGGTTCAACTAATAGTACAATTGATTTAAGAAATCCCTCTATCAAAAAATCAAAGTCTTTAAGATATGTAGATTATAATCAAAACATTCCACAACCCATTTATAACGAAGATAAACAAAGTGAGTCTGAAGGATATAGTCCAACTCAATCAGATTTTATAACAGAAATTAATAATTTAAGAAATCAAATATGAGTAATAAGACTCAAGTTTTATGTAATTCTAATATCACAAAAATAACAGAAATAAAATCATATTGGAAAATTATTCATGACTATAGATTAGAATTGATAGATATTGAACAAGAATTTCAACAAATTATATCATCTTCTAAAAATCAAAATGATATTCAATGGGAACAACCTAAAGACTTAACAAATGTCCAATGGGTACAACTAGCAAATCTCACAGTAAGAAATAATCATATAATTGATAGAATTAGATTACATCTCTCATGGATTAATCAAGCTAGATCTGAATTAGTTATTTGTTAACATGAGTCATTATTCAGAAAAACTTAAATTAGAAATAAAAGATACAATTTCAAGGATTAAACAAGTTAATCATAGAATAAAAATACTAAATTACGAAATTATTACTGGAGAAAATGTTTTTAGCAGATTTAATCATATTCGAGTTTTAAATATACAAAAAACTGCTCATACAATACTAATAAAAAGATTAAAAAGATTAAAAAACCAAATTCACTAAAATGAGTTCATATTCTAACAATATTAAACGATGTATAAAAGAAAGAAGAAACAGAATAAAACAATTTAATAATATTATAGAAAGGCTCGAACTTGAAATTACTGAAGAAATTAGAGCTAATAAATTACTGATGCCTCATCATCTTACTGGGATAACTCACCACTTTTCGAAGAAATTTTATTAAATCATCGTCTTCGTGATAACTTAATTCTAACAATTGAAATATTAAAAGAATTAATTCATTAATAGATGACTGAATCATACATCAACATGGAATATCTTAAAAATGAATTTTATGCAAATCATAATGAAGAAAAAAGAGAATATTATTATAATACTATTAATGATAGTAAAAAAGAATTTATACATCAATTAGAATGGAGAACTTATATAAATCAAAATAATATTCATTTAACATTTTTTGAATGGTACGAAATATATTGCAAACAAAACAATATATCATATCCTTTTTTAAATGTATACGAATCTCCAAAAATAACTCAAGAATATGTAGACCTAATTACAGAAGAAAAAATAACCGCTATTCATCCTCCAAAAACCAAAATATTAATTCAAAATAAATATTTAGCTACACCATTTACCGCAATTAATGAAAAGATGAATAAAGAAGATATAACCAAACAAACCATATATCAAAATAATTATACAAATGAAATCCTTAATACTATGAGTCAACAACTTAATAGAATTGAAAGTAATAATAATAAGACAGAAAGTAGCAAAACTGAAAACAGTAATACAATAAAATATTATGAAGAAAAACCCATTTTTACACCACAACACATTGATTCAACAATTAATTTAGGATATAACAAAAAATTAGTTAATGAGTTAGAACAAAAATTAAGTGATATAAAAATTAATGTAATTAATCAAACTGATGAATCTGAAGAAGACTCTACAGATAATGATGTAAAAATTTCTCAATTACAAGAACAATTCTTAATAAATGTTAACAAACTTAGAAATACAAATACAAATACCTACAACAGACCAACTACTTTAAACTACTACCCAAGACCTAGTTTTCCAGATATACAATATGAAGAAAAGGAATTCACTTTACAAAGAAGTGCTTATGATGGAACATCTGTTTATGAATGGAACATAGATGGATTTTCTGAACATCAAATCTTAAATACACTTCAAGAAATGAATATGGCTTCTAATGCTTACTTAATAAAAGGAAATAACCAAAAGAAAATAGCTGAATTATTAACCTCTGGATTTACTGGTAATTTAAAAGGATGGTGGGATTCATATGTTACTAATGAAGAAAGAACTCATATACTTAGTGCAAAAAAGGTAATTATAAAACAAGAAAATAATGAGACTGTTACTACTCAAGAAGATGACATTATTCCAACTCTAATTTATGCAATAATAAAAAATTATATAGGAGATCCAACATTACTTCAAGAAAAAAGTGCTGAAATATTACTCAATTTAACGTGTAGAAAACTTCAAGATTTCAGATGGTATAAAGATATGTTTTTAACAAAAGTTATGTTAAGAACAGATTGTAAAGAAGCATATTGGAAAGAAAGATTCATTGCAGGGTTACCTAACCTATTTGCCGAAAAAATTAGAAATAATTTAAGATAAAAATATAATAATCAAATTCCTTATAAAGATCTTACCTATGGAGAAATAATTAGTTATGTTAATAAAGAAGGATTATCAATATGCTCAGATTTAAAATTAAAAGCTAAACTTATAAAGGATAAAATCACTAGTAAAAATGAATTAGGAGATTTTTGTCAACAATATGGTTATCAACCAATTTCTAAACCTTCTTCTTCTAAACTTAAGAAACAATTTTACAAGAGACGTTTTCCAAATAAAAAATATGTTTCTAAACCTAACAAAACAGAAGGGTATACTAATAAGAAGAAAAATTATAAAAAATTTAATAATAAACAAAAATTTAAAGGTAATCAAAAAGATATTATTATTTGTTATAAATGTGGAAAAACTGGTCATATGGCAAAAAATTGCTATGTTAAGAAAACTATAAATGAATTAGATGTTTCCGATCAATTGAAAATCCAAATAAGCAAATTATTTTTAAATGATTATGAAAGTTCTGAATCAAGCTTATCAGATTATGATAATAATGATTTAAAGGTTTTACAAAACTATTCAACCGATGAAACTGATAATGAATCAGAATGTGAATGTATAGGAAACTGTACTTGTAATAAAATAAATGTCATCACAGATAAAGATAGATATTTTTTAGAATTAATAGATCAAGTTCAAGATAAAACTATAAAAACTCAGTTAATGAATAAATTTATTAATTACAATAAGGAGGTCGAATCAACAACAATAACAACCAATTATAATAACAATCCTTTTAATCTTCAAGAAATTTATCAAAGATTTTCAAAACCAAAAACTACGAGTACAATTCAAGATTTACAAGAAGAACTCAAAACTGTTAAAACAGATATAAGATTAATAAAAGATAGATTAATTAAAGTTGAAAAAAGAAAAGAAATTGAAACTAAAGAAGATACTAATAATATCAACAAAATTAATAAAAGTCAAAATAAAATACCAAAAGTCATATCATATCAAAGATGGAATACTTATATACATCTTTGTATTGCAAATGAATTCAAAATAACAGTTCTAGCATTAATGGATAGTGGTGCTGATATAAATTGCATCCAAGAAGGAATTATTCCAACCAAATATTATGAAAAAACTACTAATCGAGCTTCTACTGCCGATGGATCATCCTTAAATATTAAATACAAAGTTACGAATGTTCACATATGTAACAATGATTTTTGTTATAAAACCTCTCTTGTTCTTTCAAAAACTTTAACCTCTACTTTAATTTTAGGAACACCATTTCTCAATCAACTTTATCCTATTACAATTGACGAAACCGGAATAAGTACTAAAGTTTTAGACAAAGAAATAGTTTTCAAGTTCACCAAACCAATTGCTTTTACAGAACTTAATAACTTGAATAATAAAATTAATCAAGCAAACTATTTAATAAATGAAATCAGTATATTAAGAATTCCTAATCAAATACAAGAAAAAATTACTCAAAATAAAATTAAACAACTAAAAGAAAAATTTGAAAAAAATGTTTGCTCTAATATCCCAAATGCTTTCTGGGATAGAAAGCAACATATTGTTAGATTACCATATATAAAAGATTTTAATGAAAAAGATATACCTTCAAAATCAAGAGCTATTCATATGTCTGCAGAATTACAAGAATATTGTAAAAAAGAAATTCAAGAATTATTAAATAAAAAACTTATAAGAACATCTAAATCTCATTGGTCATGTTCAGCTTTTTATGTGATGAATGCCGCTGAACTTGAAAGAGGTGCCCCAAGACTAGTAATTAATTACAAACCATTAAACAAAGTCTTAGAATGGATAAGATATCCAATACCCAACAAAAGGGATTTATTAAAAAGATTACACGATTCAAATATTTTTTCAAAATTTGACATGAAATCCGGATTTTGGCAAATACAAATTCATGAACAAGATAAATACAAAACTGGTTTTAATGTTCCTTTTGGACATTATGAATGTAATGTTATGCCTTTTGGGCTTAAAAACGCTCCTTCAGAATTCCAGAATATCATGAATGACATTATTATTCCTATAAGTAACTTTGATATTGTTTATATAGATGATGTTTTAATCTTTTCAAAATCCATTGATCAACATTTTAAGCATTTAAATATATTTTATGAACTGATTCATAAAAATGGATTAGTTGTGTCTGCCTCAAAGATGAGTTTATTTCAAACACAAATTAGATTTTTAGGACATGAAATTATTAATGGAACCATTAGACCTATTCAAAGAAGTTTAGAATTTGCAAATAAATTTCCTGACGAAATCAAAGACAAAACACAACTTCAAAGATTTTTAGGATGCCTAAACTATGTTCATGATTTCTTTCAAAATCTAGGGACAATATGTAAACCCTTATATAAAAGACTCAAGAAGAATCCTGAGCCTTGGACTCAAGAACATACAAATGTTGTCAAACAAATTAAGCAAAAATTCAAATATTTGCCATGTTTAAATATTCCTCAACCAAATGCTAAGATTATAGTTGAAACAGATGCTAGTGATCTAGGATTTGGTGGTATACTCAAACAAAAAATTAATGATCAAGCTAAAGAAGAATTGGTTAGATATTTTTCAGGTGCTTGGAATGATACTCAAAAAAAGTATTCAATAGTCAAAAAAGAAGTTTTAAGCATTGTTTTATGTATTAATAAATTCGAAGATGATCTATATATGAAACCATTTTTATTAAGAATTGATTGTCAATCTACAAAACCTATTTTAGAAAATGATATTAAAAATGTTATTTCAAAACAAATTTTTGCAAGATGGCAAGCCTTGCTTAGCAATTTTGATTTCCAAATCGAATTTATCAAAGGCAAGAATAACTCTTTACCAGATTTCTTATCAAGAGAATTTTTACAGGGCAAATGACGTCTCAAAGTAATACTCAAAATTCTACTCATGATCAAAAGAAAAAATCAGTTCTTTCCCCATTCAAAAGCCAAACACCTACTCCTTTGCCTATTCAAAATAGATTCTCCCCAATCACTCCTCCTTCACAGAAATCATCATACTCATCGTTAGTCAAAACACCTATCTCAATACCAGGATCCTCAAGTTCTTCACTTGTCAAACCTACTACTACTATTTCTCCTTTTCAACAGAAACCCAGACCTTTTCCTTCAAATCATACAGCTAGCTCATATGTTAATAATCCAACTTCTCAAACTGTTAAAATACTAGAAGACTATGAATTGCAATTACATGCAAGAAGTTTTCTTACTTTAACAGATTTCATTTTCCCAAGAGATTCGTTCTTCTTTAATGGAGATATTCACAAAACAAGAGAATATTATCAAGCTATATTAATATACACTAGATCTATTAAAGTTATTCATTCTTACAAGAAAGATGAACATGGAAACGATACTGATATGATTGAATACAGTAAAGCTCAAATATTCCATATCATGACTATTCAAGAATGGAGAGCTAGACCATACACCAATAAGACTTTATCAAATTTTTCTCAATATTCCTCATACAACTACTATGATTATCAAGAGGCTTGGTTCAATTTTCTTTATTTAAGAAGTTTTGGCCATTCTTGGTTCCTCTTCTTTGATAAGAATTTTGATGGTGTTTATCCAAGATGGTTCGTTAGATGGTTCAAATATTCAGGAAATCTTCTTGATACCTTTCCTGCATGTGTTAAAGAAGGTTTTTCAAAATTCAAAGATATCTTTATTCAAAACATTCCTGATTTTGAATATGTGCTTCAATATTCAATTATATTCAAAATCCCATGGATTATGGCATGGACATTCAAGGTTGTTCCTAGTACTGGAACATCCCCTCCTTTACTTCAAAGAATTGTCCGAGTCAAATGGTGGGACAGACTTCCAGCAGGACAAATTGAAAATATGACTGTTCAAGGTGTATCAAGATATTATCAAATGAATTTTGGAGTTACAGCTGCGTCTATAGCACCTCCTCCAAGTCCCCTAGAAGAAAATGAAGATGATCAAATAAAGCATTTCATGGCTGCAAATTCAAGAGATGAGATCCGAAGATTAATTCAAGAAATCAAACAAAGTTCTCCTACAAGTTCTACTCAAGATATAACTCAAGATGCTCAAGATCCATACGAAGAATTTAGTCTTTTTGATTAATACAATGTAAAGCGTTGTGTGAGTTTGGTGATTTGTCTTTGTAGACAAATTCATATGTTTATTCAAACTATATTATTCAAATGTATGAAATACGTTCTTTGGTATTTCATAAGAATACATTATTCAAACAAACAGCTTTCTCAAATAACTACAGGTACAAAAGACGAAGATAAAGATGTCAAGACAAACGACTTTTCAACTTTCCAAAAGGTTGTCGGCCAATGTTCAAATTATCAAAAGAAGACAAGAAACTTTTCAAAAGCAAAAGCAAGATTCCAAGACAAAAGCAAAAGTAAAGATGCTCAATCAATTATCAAAAAGAAGAAGACAAACAAAAGCAACGGCTCTCAATTATCAAGACTTCAAAAGCAAATTAAATCAAATTTGAAATCCGTAACCGGCTATAGAAGGTTATCAAGTCATCAAGATGCCTATAAAAGGAAGACTCAAGACTTAGTATAGATTATCCCTTAGTTTTACAAAATGTTATGCAACCTTCTAAGAAACCCTCTCTCAGATTCTCAACTTCTCAATGTTCAAAATCTTTAGATTTCCAAATATTCATATCTCCAGATGTATGTCAAGATTGTCGTAAAGACAAGTGTAATCAAGATTGTTTAATCAAAGAATGTACTTTATCATAAATTGCTTGCCTTACTATTTTTAATAAATTTTATAAAGTATGTCAAGATTGTCGTAAAGACAAGTGTAATCAAGATTGTTTAATCAAAGAAGGTACTTTATCATAAATTGTTTGCCTTACTATTTTTAATAAATTTTGTAAAGATCCTGCATCAAATTTATATATATATATATATATATATATATATATATATATATTATAAAAATTAACACTAATATTAATTAAAGTCATAATTCAATTCATAAAGTAAAGGGATCAATGTCTCACTTGACCAAATTCAGATTATATCCAACAATTAGATATGACTTTTTACTAGAATTCGATTTTGATTCAAATTATGTTTTTCTTTATAAACAGAGGTTAAAATTTTTATTATTATAATAGTGAAGAATAAAGAGAAAACATTGATAGAAAAACTTTATGGGCATTCAAGATCAAGTGTTGAGACTTGAACGTCTCCATTTTGTAATCCGGGTTCTTAGTGAAGCTCTTTGTTTAAGGAGTAGAACACGTTAATCCGGTTCAACCCGCCAACAAAAATGCAAACTTTCCTTAGAATTAGTCTAGAAACACTTAAAAATCTCAAACATTATATTAATATTATATAGATAACATTTATGAGGATTAATGAACAGTAATCCTCTTTATATATATATATATATATATATATATATAGGGAAGTTCCATCGAGAACAAAAAAAAATGCGAGAACTGCGAGAACCGATGGAACCCTCCCCTATATATATATATATATATTTCTGCAGCAGATATAAAGCACGGTTACTTCCTTGGTTTGGTGGTAATAGCTAGTGTTGTACATTTCAGAAAGAAATCCTAGGTTCTAATCTTCTCCATGTTTGTTAATCTTGTCATTTTCTTCCCATTCATTTTCCCTCTTTATTTTTAACTTATAAGTCGCGTTTTTATGTTTTATGTTTCATGTTTATTTTTATTATATTGAAATAACTGATTTTATATATTAATTATTTTTTGGCTATCTCATAACTACTAGCCAAGGGCAAAATAGTAAATGACAAAACAGAATCATGCTATCAAAAAAGGGCAAATGCGTCACCCCTTCTTCTGGCATCATCTGTTCTGCCTTCACTGTAATTGTTGTGTGTTGTCTAGATTCAAAAAAGAGATGCACAATAACTAATAAACCTAGAAAATATTTTTAAATTCTTTACATTGTGTGATACACATTACAATGATACACAATCCCTATTTTCAACAACAAATTTATTAGAATGTGAACAAAACTAGAAGCAGAAACATAAAATGCACAATCTCATAAATTAAATTGTGCACCAAAACAGTACAAAAATCGAACAAACTCTGTATTCATACAATAAACTTGATTCACAATAACTTCACAAATCTGATTTACAATCACCTCCGAAAGACGAATCTGGATAAAACTTGAATCACCTCAAAAGAAAAGCAAATATGACCAGTGATGACGGGACCTCCATTGTTGATGCACAACAATGACGAAAAGCAATCGGAGATTTTAGATGTGGGTTACCTTCGTGGAGATCGGTGATGGCAGATCTAAACCAGGCGGCGGCACGAAGCAAAGCGAACCCTAGGTGGCGGCCATATGAAACAATCCACAGCCATGGTCTGAGTGCAGTGGGGAGGCGACGGTAGCAACAAACAACAGCGGAGACGGCAAGCCAAGCGGCGGCGACAGTATCGACGCAGACCAGCGGCGGTGGTGATACAGACGCGGTGGTGGTGAAGAGGCGGTGTCTTGATTTGGAGTTGATTCTGCCCTTCTCAGCGGCGACTCGACTGATATTAGGGTTTTCGTGAAGGCGACGGAGATTTGTACGAGGGGCACGAATGAAGTCAACGGATATTAGGGTTTTTATTTGCGATGGTGGTGCACCAGCAGTGGAGGTGCAGGCGACTTCACAGGGGACTAGGATACATGATTGTGGCGATGGATTAGGGTTATCCTTGGGGAAGAGGACAGGATTTAGAGAGAATGGGGAACGTGGATGGTGTTAGGGAGAGAGAAATAAAAAGTATACCTAATTTACCCTTTTAACATATTTGCCATGTGTCACTCTATAATTTCTTCTTACCCTTTTTACCTTAAAAGTCTTTTTATTTGACAAACTAGCAATTAAAGTACGAGTTGATTCAACAAGCTGCAAGCAAGTAGCCAATAAACTTATAAAGGAAAATTAGTAATAAACAATTTAACCATTAACCAAATAAGAAAATAATAAGCCAATAACTAAATACCAATTAACCAATCGGGCAAATAGAATGTTTAAAATAACAATATTTTTAAAAATAAACTTAAAACCTACATCGAAATAAAAAAACAGCGATTAATGGTAGTATAATGTTTTTGTTAGTGCATACATTGTCACACATTAAGAAATGCACTCCTTATTTTGATAATGATAAAAATATGAACAAGTAATATTATTGCTTATCAAATTTATTCATATGTTCATATGCTACATTCTCTAAAGATCAACAAACCTAAAATTAATGATCAAGTGAAGAACAAATAATTGAAGACTTCAATTCAACAAGAAAAGAAGAAATCAAGATAAATCAACATTCACGGTCGATACCACGGTCGACCGTGAATCAACCGTCGCTGCTCAGCTCACAACTCTTAAATGTTGTTCTTCTTCAAGTCAACCGAACTCGTACTCAACAAGTGAAGATGACATCTTCAAAGCCGATGACGAAGATATCTACAAACAAGAGTTCGAATTATATGAGCTTACAAATAAAATAATTAAATAAGTTTAAGTTTTTATAAAATTATTTTTATAAAAACTTTTATAAAAATGGATAAATTTTTTATAAACTTATTGGTGTTGGTTGATTAAATCTAAGAGCTTTCCATTTTAGCAAATACCAAACACAATCCTAATTTGAAACAATACACAACCATATTTGGAAAAGGAATCTCCCAAAGAGGTAAAATTCCAACATGCTTTGTGTATTGGTTTCCAAACTTCCATATATGTGTTTAAATTCAAACTTTAAGAGTACGGGATCAACCAACCTTTTGAACATATACTTTTCAGTTGATTTTTATGGTAAAAATGAGTTGAGTGTGGTTTTAAATAAACTTCAAATATTTTTTTATATAAATCACAAGCTTGGTTGAAAAAGTATAAGACTTCTTATTTTGGCAAATACTAAACGTGATCTTCCATTGAAATAACACAACACCACTTATAGGAAAAGGAATCTCCCAAAGAAGCAAACTTCCAACATGTTTTATAATGGCTTCTAAACTTCCTATTTAGTGTTTAAATTCAAACATAAGAGGTATGGCACCAACCCAACTTTTCTAAGACTCATTTTCAGTGCATTTTAATGGTAAAAATGGGTTGTGTGTGATTTTGGTAAAAGGCCAACGTCTTTATTTGCAAGGCTCAAAAAGTTCCAGAATGCTGACAGAAGATGCCACGGTCGACCATGGATCGACCGTGGGCAGTCTGGACACTTTTTGAACTTGCACCTTTTTCCTTATTTAAACCAACTCAAGTCTTGTGTTTTAAAAACCTCTTGTACAGCTAAAACACAGAACATATATTCTTATCTTGTGAGCTCATATTCTTTGATAATTCATCTATCATTCAAGATCAAGAATCAAGCAAGAGCAAAGCTTTCAAAGCTTAAACACTACATTATCTTTCTATATATTTTGTAATAGTGTAAGGATCAACTCTAGCCTTTCAAATTAGAGTGAAGTAAGGATCATCTCTAGCCTTTAGAATTAGAGAGAAGTAAGGATCAACTCTAGCCTATAGAATTAGAGTGAAGCAAGGTTATCTTTACCTTACTTGCAAGTTTGAAGTGTTAATTCTTGCAAGTGAAAAAGAGAAGTGTAAAAGGTTTATCTCTACCTTCAAAGAGAGAAGCTAGTGGAGCAAACTCTTGGTGGGTGAGGCCAAGGAGTGGATGTAGTGCAAGTTTGTTAACACTTACATGAACCACTATAAATCTCTTGTCTACTAATTGGTGATATCTCTTTACCCTTACTCTCTTTATTTCAAGTATATATATTTGTTGTGTTATAAACTTCAAGAAAAATATTTTTAACACAACTTACAAATTTTTATTTGTGAAAAATTGGTAAACTAAGTAAAATAACCTATTCACCCCCCTCTAGGTTCTAACAATTGGTATCAGAGCGAGTTGCTCTAAAATTTTTTGTTAAAATTGTTTTTGAGATAGAACTTGCTTTATAAATATTTTGAGAAAACAATTTTATACAAAAATCTTGAGTTAGATCCATGGACTTAAATGATAGCCTAAGTTTGGGGGTTTATATGGCTACTTTACCTATGTTTATTGATTATACATTTTTGGGTTGGAAAGCCTACATGTTGACATTCTTAAGATCAATAGAGTATGACATGGGTGACTTTATTGAAAATGATCTTGATAAAGATATGTCACAAAATGAACAAGCATTGATATTTATTCAAAAATCTCTTAAGGGAAGTAAATATGAATATATGTGTTCTTACACTTGTGCCAAGAGATTATGGAAAGATGTAGGTAAATTTGAAGAGCTTGAGGCAAGAAGAATTGAAGAAAAAGAAATATCAAGAGAACAAGCTTGCTTCATAGCTTTTGAAGAAAATGAGGTATCCCTCACCAATAACCTTTGTAGTAGAGATAACTCATACAATTCTTATGTTGAGCTAAAAGATAAAAATAATATGTTACTTGATATCAATTCAAAACTCATTACCAAGATCACTGTTCTAAAAAACGCGCCATGGCGGCCGCCATGGCGCGCCATGGCGTGAGGCGTGGCTCCGACGTTAAGAAATGGACCATGGCGTGAACATTATGCGTGGCGTGCGCCAAGGCTTGCCAAGGCGCGCCTTTACCCGCCAAATGACGAGTTTTTTAAGGCGTGGCGTGAAAAAAATTAAAATTTTTAAAAAAAGTAACTTTTTTGTGTCGGATTTGCGATCGTGTATATTGGACTTTTATAAATTTGATTTTTGTAATTTGTATAATGTTACTTTGCTCTCAATTTATATAATTATCAGCAATCCGCATAAAAATAAGTATACACTACATACATATAATTATAAAATACATACAAAAATACCGCGTTAAGTTACGCCTTAGAAAACGCCATGGCTTCTATAACTTGAGGCTTGACCATGCCGCCACGCCGCGCCTTACGTTATTTAGAACCTTGACCAAGATCAACGATTTGAAAAATGTTGAGAATGATAATTTCAAACTCAAAGATCTAAATGAAATCTTGGTCAAGCAAATAAATGAGTTAAGAAAATCATCAAGCGATGAAGGAGGTCTTGAGTTTTCAATTGAAACAAGCAACATATTATCCAAATCTATCAATATTGTGAACCAAGAGGCAAAAGAAAAAATCCAGGAGCCTCACGGTCGAACCACGGTCGATACCGTGCATCGACCGTCGGCACACTGGAAGGTTGAGAAATTTGAAAAATGCAATATTGTCTCTCGTTCTTCCATATATATGCCTAAGGTTGCAGGTTATAAACAAATGATGAATTCTTATACTCCATCCTCAAGGCATGAACTTTGTTTCAAGAGACATAAATCAAAAGTGTTTCAAAGATCAAGATGTTCTAATAAAACAATTGATTCTATGAACACTTGGTATTATAAAGGTTTCAAGATAACACAAAGATGGATCAAGGTAGGTGTCTTTGATACTAACAATCCCGAACCCATGAAAAGATGGGTACCACACACATGAAAAATGTTTAAGTTGTAGGTTACATTGGAGGATGAATATCATTCATGATGCAACTTGAAATATTGTGTGGATGAAAGACTTGGATAACAAATCATCAAGAATAACGTTCTTGAACTACATTTATGAAACACAATCAAGATAAGTTTCTCATTCACTTATCAAAGCTTTATATGTTAACATCTATGTGTTGAAAGTGCCATGAGAACATATGTGTAGTTACTTGATATATTTAATTATGTTTATTATTATATCTAGAATTTTATTAAAACTTGGTATGATATAAAAATAAATAAAGGGTAGCAAAAACATTAATAAAAGACATGAGACAATATGTTTTATCAAACATTTTCATGAATTATTAAAATGGTTTAAAATCACACTTTGTACTAAGAATAGTATGATGATATCTTAGGAATTACTTGGACTTGGAAACTTTATAAAACACATCATTTTAATTTGAAGTTTTGATGATCATTCAAGTAGATACATATTACAAAAACTTCATTTATATGTGTAACAATTGAAAATTTTCCTAAGATATTCTAATAAAAATGTGTGTGAAATTAATCATTTAAATGTGTCATGAAAATCAAAAAGTATTGATATAAAAATTTAATCTTAAATGACTAGTATTTTATTAGTAATATAGAAGACTTAAAAATACTTATCATATTCTTAAATGCCTTGCAAAGCTCAATCCACACTCATGTGAAATACTTTTTAATTGAGTTACAAAGTTGAAATATGCGGTGCTATAATGACATATTAATTATACTCATATCATTTGGACTTGTGCTCTAAATCATAACTTGAAGTCCGTCTTGATATATGCTCAACAAACATTAAACTATCTTGAAAATCATTATTGTGAAAATTGATAGTTGATTAATTGTGAAAATAATTCTAGATGTATGATTTCATAAAGTTAGAATAATTAAACTACATCTAAACAAGAGTAGTTGCTTTTGAATGTGAGAAAATTTGTGCTTAAAGTTAAAAATTGCATATTGATGAACAATACTTTAAAATTTGATGTACCATGTTCATGTTCATCATATTACCTAAGTAATCATATGCAAATGCTTAAATTTCTCACAAATCATGTTTTGGCTAAGAGTATCTAAATGATATGGAAATATATGGTATATATTTCTATATATATTGAAATGTATAATTAAATAATAAATTAGTTGTCAAAAATTGATGGCTTGCTTCAAACCCATGAATTTCATTGTCATATATTTTGATTGGGTTTAAGTAATTAAAGAACAAAATTAGATTTTATCATAAGTAATATTGTCTTAGAATTGATAAGATATCATATCAAAAATTAAGACAACTTACTTTGATAAATCATAGTTGCGGACATAAATACTAAACCACTTAAGAAAGAAGTAGGCAATGCAATAAGATTTGGTTTAGGAATGATGGAGCATATGCCTTAGAAGAATATGCATGATTATGTGAAAAATTCAAAATTGGTGCCCAGAGGGTTCACGGTCGAATCATGGTCGAAACCGTGTATCAACCGTGGGCTTACTGTTCATAATGTACAAAATTGATAAAGGAACACGCGGTCGACATACGGTCGACCGTGTATCGACCGTAGGATCAAAAACGAGTTTTAACCCTAGGAGGCCACTTTTCTTTCTCTCTCCTTCACTTTATCTTTTCTCCTCTTCTCTCTCAAAACCCTAGCCGCCCCCATCCTCCATTAACGATTTCAAGCTCAAAAATCACATAAATCACGATTTTTAACCGTTTAAATCACTACAAAATTAAGGATTACCTTACGGTCGAAGATCCGGTTGACATCACGCATCTTTCCACGAAAGATCCTCGGTTGGAGCTTGATTTTTCTCGAATTTTTTCTCGGTTTTTGGCATCTCCTCACGTGTTCTTCATCTTGAAAGGTATAATTTCTTCAAGCTTATCTTGTCTCCCCCCTTAGGCCTCGATTTATGCACTAAAAATTATATGAATCTCATGAAAGTGTATATTATCTTCTTGCTTGAATTTTTTTGAAAATCTTTAATTTTTTTTCTTTGGCAAATTTTTCGAAAATTTTTGATAAAAAAAAAAACAGAAATTGTTTCAAAGAAAAGCTTAAGGTAACAATTATTTTTTTTCTGAAAATTATTTTTGAAACTAACATTTTTTTTCTTCATGAGTATTGAGCAAATCTTATGAAATATGTGTGATATACAACTGATATGAAACTTGTTGGGTTAAGTATAAAAGTGATTTGTGTGCTAAAACAATGGGATTAAAATATTACGTATCTTGTCACAAAGTACACAAAGGACAAAATTTTACAAAAACTGCCCAGCTCCCGTACGGTCGAACTACGGTCGACCGTATATCGACCGTCGATATATAACACACATTTGAAGAACAATCCAGCCTCTTCACGGTCGAACCACGGTCGATACCGTGTATCGACCGTGAAACCTCTGGAATTTTATCAAATTTTTTATTTTTTTATTTTGATTTTAATTTCAGAATTCACTTTTACATTTATTCTAATATGCTAAATAACATTAGTATACACTTGATTCATCATTTTCAACAATATCTCACATTTAGGACACATGAACCAAATTGGTATACACATACATGTTAAGTTTACATTCACATATGTGTTTCAAATAAAATGAATCATCATCACTTCATCACCTATTACTTTGAGAACTTATACAAACTTTTTGAACAACATTGTAAACAAATGAATAAAAGCATGTTTATGGTACTAAAATGCTATGCCTAAACCTTTGTGCATTAAATAAATTATATTACCTTGGTTTAGTGCAACAATATGCTAACATGCAACTCCCTATGATGTTAAAGTTTGAATATCTTGTCTTGGGCTCAAATTCTAAGAACTTAATTCAAAAAGTTAAGACTATTAGTAAAAGTGATAAACTAATTAAACTTGCAAAGTCATAAAATGATTATTATGAAGTTAAGATAAGATTACATTAAATAAATTAGAACTTGCTTATATCTTATACATTTCACAATTCAAAGTAATCACAAACTAAAAGTTGAGTTATGACATAAGAGTTTGAAAAACCATTTTAGTCAAACATTTCATGTGTTACTTTTATAAGAGTTCATTAAGTAATTGCATACATGGAGAAATAAAAATAATTTACACAAACCTTATGCCTAAATTCTATATCTTACATGGTTTGAAAAGGTAAAATGATTGTATGCAACTTCTATGTGATGCTCATGATATCCTATTTACATCAACAAGATATGTTACCAAAATAACAATACACGCTAAATGATAATACTTTGGTTCATGTTTGACATATCCTTGTTCTTAATGTTATCAAATTACATATGTGATTCTTACATGAAATATCACTAAACATATGTAACATTATGATATGTCATTCATGCTCATCAAGTGTTGAATAATTATTATGAAGATGATTACATGGTGAAGAAATATAAATTAACATATTAATTGTTGCAAGTGGTTCTCTCTTACTATCTTGTCATGGTACTTAATGAATTACTCTTTGTAATCAAGATAGTTAAAAAAAAAGATGACAAGTTATGCCTCATATAAGAAATCATGTTATTTGTCATCTTGATATATGTTTGAGTATGCCTATATACTTAAATGACTAATCTCATGTGTCACATACTTAATTTGATTATCACTTGACACATGAAACTATGTGGCATACATGCATAAATAATGATTGGAGCATTGGTATTGCATGTTTTGTACTCATGAGAACACTTTTCTCAAATCATCCTAATCTTGTAGAATATTGAATACACATAAATAAAAAGCAAATTTGAATACAAGATAAAATAACAAGTAAACTTATACTTAAGCCTATTTTATCTATCAAAAGAAGATAAACTTAAGTTATCATGAACCAAACATGTAATTACTAAATCTTTGTTTGACTTGCTTGAAATTAGAAAACTTTTGTGTTGCTATAATAATGTGAGTATATTTTTGTGTGTATACGTAGGTATAGAATTAACTTAAAATATGTAATACTTAAGAAATATACATATCGATGTTGATTGTAATCTTGAAAAGTTCAATTTTACATCAAATGTGTCATAATATGTTGATCTACATACACAATGAATTATTCTTTGAAGATCAAGATATTCATTAGTATTGCTACACATTTGATATACATATCAAGGACTGTTGACCTTCCTCCCCTGCGCAAAACACAAATCATTTCCACAAGGGTTCGACTTTAGGGGTATCGACGCTGGGACTTTCAGAATTTTCAAGAAGGATTTCGAAGAAAGGATGGGCAGGAATGAAGAATAGGACCGCAGACAAAGGGAAATCAATTAGAAACATAAATCTCAATCGTAAGACTGCAAGGATGCGAACTAGGTTATGAATCTGATATTTGTACGCATTGGAAAGGGCAGAAAATGACTTCCAGAAACTTTAAAAATCGGAATAAGAAAAGTAATAAGGATTTCTCAAAAAATTAGAATGATATTTCTTGAAATCGAAAGATGAATAATGTTAAGAAAACACAACATTAATTTGAGCAAAGGTTGTCAAGAATTAGCAAACCTTTTGAAAGATTGGAACTTGGGTAGTGAAATCGGGAAATCACGGAATAGGAAAGTGACATGTTAACGGTGTCACGATTTTGGGGCATCATGCATGGGATTGCCCAACAAAGAAGTCAAAACTTGTCGATAAAGCTTGTGATTTGACTTTAATTAGTGCTGACTTTGGAATGGCATCACCGACCCTCGATCAAATTCTCATTTGATGTGACTATTTGGTCAAGGGAACGGAGGGAAATACATGGAATTCGATGTGGTACGTAAATTCTGCCACATCGAATCACATGACTTCCAATTGTGTCTTGTACATGTTGGGGTTTCATGAACACCGCAGCGGAAGCAATAGACGTGAATATGAAGCATAAAAGCTAGAAACCCCATGAATGGTCCAAGAACTCTATAACTACAAAATGCAACATGTAAAAGAGAAGGATAAGAAATGTACCCTCTTCAATCTTCTGGAATTTATGACAAGAAAACAAGCAAGCTTTCTCTCTACCGAAGTCCACCCCAAGTTAGTTTGATCCGCAAATGCTAGTACGCCAAATTGTGATCTTCAAGACTTGAAATCACTCTTTGGAACAAACCACAAATACCAAGAAATCACTAAGGACCCTTATGATTTCTGGAGAATATCAAGAACCTCCAAGAACAATAATGGAAGTCTTCTTGAGTGAGAGAGAGAAAAACCTTATGGCAAACTTGATTACTTTTTCACTTACTTGACAAGTTAAAGACCCACATGACTTTTTATCACCAATCCAGCAGATGTGTCTGGCCAAAAAGTCGTGCTTACCATACCTATATGTAACATAAGTCTTTAACTTGTATCAAGCAATAACCATAAAGTCAAGTTTCTGTCAGAGGTTTTACGCGTCGCGGAAACCAAAAGCTTACGCGACGCGGAAACACTGTTTCCAGAATCTTTATTTCTCTCTTCCTGTTGCAGGTTGTCAGGATCAATCCTTGGCGTGTGACCCAATAGGCTCTTGTATCATCAGTAGTATTACTAATATATGTGTGTCAGTGTGCATACTCCAACAAACTGCCACTTGCACATGACACAGCATATCGATAAGTAACACAGACAGAAAGCGGCCTCTAGCAAAGCATCTCTGCCACCTAAGTCAACGTGAGTTATGTCATCCCAAGACAGTTACCAAATCACAACCCTTTAGGTTTGATATGGCCCTATTGATAAGTGATCAATCATCCTTTCGTTCAATTATATCCAAGTGAACACAAGACATGGTTAAATGTCAATCTCCAGATCATTCACCATTATGTTTCTCGATCTTGATTGATGGTGACCCCAAAAATAGTTGCAATCAATCAAATATCATTGCAACTTGAGCATGGCCAGGCATTTTACGTCAGCTCTCAATCATCGAGGGGCCCATGGATATCTCTCTAAAATTAGAGGAACGAATCCCTTTGACTACATTTTTCCGCTACATACACCATACTTTAACAGCCAGTTACGAACTGTGTTTGAAAGCAATCAAAGCAAAGCAGGTCCATGCTTTGGAACACATGTATCTTTAGTCTAAGAACGAAATGATTTTATCATCCTGAGTTACTTATGACAGAAACCATGAAGTAACCTCAGGTTTTGGGTCTTCCAGTCACTTGACCAAGTCAAGCACAGGCGAAGTGTTGCGTCTCTTTTATCTAATCCATTATTAGATAGCGACCAACCACTTCCCTCAGTCTTATCTCAAACTTCCTCCCCATGAAGAATGACCAACTGTGGATATTTAGAATGTAAAAACATTCTAGGAAGTGTTAAACATGCTAAGATGGAACACAGTAAGGATTTATAAAATATTCGCCCTAGGCGCATCATTAAATCACATTTAATAATCAATATAATATGAAATACAATACCGCTTAATGTTCCCAAAAGTCTATAACAAATCAAACATTAAACCAAATCACACACTCAAGCCAAGTCACTAGCTAATCTAACACCTATTGACCTTGTGTGAGAATCATGTACAGCTTGTGACAACGGCTTAGTTAACGGATCAGCTAAATTGCCTTCCGATGTTACCCTGCTTATGGCAATTTTACCACTCTCTATCACATCCCTGATGAAATGGTATTTCTGAGGAATGTGCCTCGTACGTTTGTGAGCTCTTGGTTCCTTATCCAATGCCACCGCACCCTCATTGTCACAAAAAATCTCAATAGGGTCCGTAAAGCTAGGAACCACTCCAAGATCTTGAATGAATTTCCTCATCCATACCGCTTCCTTTGCTGCTTCACTAGCCGCAATGTACTCGGACTCGGTAGTTGAATCAGCAACGGTGTCTTGCTTGGAGATCCTCCAACTAATAGCACCACCATTGAGAAGGAACACGAACCCCGATTGAGATCGGCAGTCGTCCTTATCAGTTTGGAAGCTTGCGTCAGAGTAACCATGCACTCTAAGCTCTTCCTTACCACCATAGACTAAGAACATCTCCTTTGTCCTCCGAAGATACTTGAGAATGTTCTTTACAGCCGTCCAGTGAGCTTGCCCTGGATTAGCCTGATATCTGCTCGTCATGCTCAAGGCACACGATACATCAGGACGAGTGCATAGCATGGCGTACATGATCGATCCTACTGCCGAGGCATAAGGAACCCTTTTCATTACGTCAAGTTCCTCTTTGGAGCTAGGACTTTGAGCCTTGCTCAATGTCACTCCATGCATCATAGGGGTGTTACCCCTTTTTGAGTCCTCCATCTTGAATCGATTCAAGACTTTGTCCACATATGCACTTTGGCTAAGTACTATAAGCCTTTTAGATCTATTTCTATAGATCTTGATGCCCAAGATATACACCGCCTCTCCCAAGTCTTTCATTGATAAACAACTCCCAAGAAAATATTTTACCTCTTTCAAAGTTGGGATGTTGTTACCGATGAGTAGAATATCATCTACATATAAGACAAGAAATACTACAGCGCTCCCACTAGCCCTGACATATACGCATGGCTCATCCTTGCTTTTCGAAAATCCAAATGTTTTGATTTTCTCATCAAAGCACAAGTTCCAGCTTCGAGATGCTTGCTTAAGCCCATAAATGGACTTCATCAGTCTACAGACTCTATTAGGATACTCAGGATGTACAAAACCCTTGGGTTGTGTCATAAATACCTCTTCATTTAGCTTCCCATTAAGGAAGGCGGTTTTTACATTCATTTGCCATATCTCATAATCATAAAACGCAGCTATGGCCATGAGTATTCTAATAGACTTCAACATTGCTACTGGTGAGAAGGTTTCATCATAGTCAATACCATGAGTTTGAGTGAAACCCTTTGCTACCAGTCGAGCTTTGAAGGTATCTATAGATCCATCCATGCCGGTCTTCTTTTTGAAGACCCATTTACACCCTACTCTCTTAAACCCGGGTGTAGGATCAACCAATTCCCAAACTTGGTTATCCGACATGGATTGCATTTCACTCTCCATCGCTTCCTTCCACCTAGCAGACTCACAGCCCGCTATGGCTTCCCGGTAGTTGGTGGGTTCATCATGATCCACCAATAAGTCACTACCCTTAGATATGAGAAACCCATATCTTTCTGGCTCATGACGTGGTCTACCAGACCTACGAGGAATTAATGAAGTGTTGTCAGGTACCGACGCTACATCTTGTTCGGTTTCAACCACTTCGGGTTGAGTGCTAGTGCCAACATTAGTCCCTTCTTCTATGGGTTCTTGAATTTCTTCAAGATCAATCCTCTTTCCTCCGGATTGTATGGATATCAGTTCCCTTTCAAGGAAAACTGCCCTTCTTGCAATAAACACTTTGTTTTCAGAAGGTTTATAAAATAAATATCCCATAGCTCCGGATAGATACCCAATGAAATAACACCTTTCTGATCTTGGTTCAAGTTTGTCCTCTACCTCTCGTCTTACGAAGGCAGGACATCCCCAAACCTTAAGATATGCAACTTTTGGAGCTACTCCATGCCATATCTCATAAGGTGTCTTTTTGACTTTCTTAGTCGGTATGAGGTTAAGGATCCTGGCCGCCGACTCAAGAGCGTACCCCCAAAAACTAATGGGTACTTCCGTGCGACTCATCATCGATCGGACCATGTCTAATAGTGTCCGATTCCTCCGTTCAGCGACACCATTCAATTGTGGCGTCCTAGGAGGAGTTAGTTGTGAAATGATCACAACTAGCTAGATGATTACGGAACTCCGAGCTCAAGTACTCACCTCCCCTATCGGAGTGAAGTATCTTGATAGTTTTGCCCAATTGATTCTGGACTCCGTTTTGGAATGTCTTAAAAACCTCAAAAGTTTCAGACTTATACCTAATCAAGTAGACATATCCATATCCACTGAAGTCATCAGTAAATGTAACGAAGTATCTTGAGTTATTCCTTGTAACATACTTGAATGGACCACATACATCCGTATGGATTATATCCAACAAGTCTTTACCCCTTTCACCTATACCGGTAAAGGGTGACTTAGTCATCTTGCCTAATAAACAAGATTCACATACTTCATTTGACCCGAGGTCAAATGATTCCAAGATTCCATCCTTTTGGAGCTTGGTGATGCGTTTCTTGTTAATATGGCCAAGACGACTATGCCATAAGGAAAACTTATCCAAACCATTTTTGGATCCAGAATCAATGTTCATGATTGTTTTATTATTTTCTATGTATGCATCAGCTTCATATATACCACGACATGGATAAGCTTTAAAATAACAAACACCATTTTTTAAACATGAAATATTACCATTTTCAAAAGAAAATACATATCCATCGTCATACAAAGCATAAAAGGAAATAATATTCCTCGCCACAACTGGCGAATAGCATACATTCTTCAAAATAATAGAGTAGCCGGATTTGAAATTAAGTTCCAGACTTCCTTGTTCTAATACTGGGACAACCTGCTTGTTTCCCATAATTAGCTCCAGCTCTCCATCTTTCAACCTTCTACTACTTTTTAGCACCTGCACAATGTTACAAACGTGAGTGCCACAGCCGGTATCTAAAACCCAGCCGTTTGATGTAGAAGTATGATGGAGTTCAATCATAAATGTACCCGAAGTAGAAGAGCCTGATCCCGAAGCTCGCAGCTTCTTTAGGCCTTCAAGGTACTTTGGGCAGCTACGGCGCATATGCCCCTTGACCCCACAGTAGAAGCAAACCGCCTCCTCTGGAGTCTTAGCTTGAGGGATAAAACCCTTTTGCTTTGGCTCCAGGGCAGGGTTCGGCTTGGGAGCCCCAACCTTACCCTTACCTTTACCCTTCGGGGTAGAGGCCGGTTTCTTCCTCTTTTTGGACACACCATCCTTGATGGCCAAGACAGGAACAGGAGTGGAGGATTTTTGCTTGGTCATGTTGGACTCAGCTGTCCTCAACATACCATGCAATTCCATTATGGTTTTCTCCATTCCATGCATATGATAACTCACTACAAATTGATCATATGATGTTGGAAGAGACCGGAGGATTAAATCTACCGACATCTCTTTCCCAATGGAAAAACCAAGCCGCTCCATGCGCTCGACAAGTGCTTTCATCTTGAGCACGTGGAGACTAATGTTCCCGCCCTCCTGCAGCCTGCAACCAAGTAGATCATTAACCATACCGTTCTTGCTTTGCTTGTTGTTGGAACATGTCCTTCAACTCAAGCATCATGTCATAGGTACTCAGACGTTCCATTTGCCTTTGAAGCTCAGGACTCATTGTGCTTAACATTAGGCAAGTGATCTCGGTGATGTCTTTTAGACGCTTTTCATAAGCGTCCTTAACGGACCTACTTGCGTTGGCAGCAGGGACCTCAGGGATGGTTTCCTCAATGGTGGCCAACTTATCTTCATGTCGAAGAACAATGCGTAATTGCCATGACCAATCCATAAAGTTGGTCCCATCGAGTTTTTCTTTTTCAAGAAAAACCCTTAGCGAAATGTTGGTGGTGTTGGTGTTGCTAATTGATGCCATCTATTAAAGCAAAGTAGATTTTGGTTAGTTAGATTGGAATCCTCGTTAAAATAATTACCCTCAGTTTTTAATAAAACAATAATTTTAACAAGGACTAAGAACCTTATTTCACCTTGCACCGTGACGGGTTTTCCGCGGATCACGTGGCAAAGTTATTTAGGCCGGCATATATAGACCGATTGCAATCCATTATTACAACTCTTAGTTTCTTGCGGGATCCTACTAGACAACCATTGTTTCTAGTTTGGCATGTTTGATCCCTCCATACCGATCTCAAATTAATACTTTGAATAACTTCGGCTAGAGCTCGACCATCACTCAAAATATTATTTTGAAATCATAAATCAACCATCAAGATACACGGTGGTACTCTAGCCCAATGGTCGACTCGGCTAGAGCTCGACAATCGACCTTGCGAGTTGCCACACACATCTTCCACACAGTCCATACATAAGTCAACTCGGCTAGAGCTCGACAATCAACTTTGCACGGCTTGATTTGGGTGGTGTCATCTTATGGGTGGTATGCAATTTACATTTAGAAAACGGGTTTTAGTTTTCCGGTTAAAAAACCATTTTAAGTTTGATTAACAAAAGTGACAATAACCAAAGTTTTCACTGATCGGATACTAAACCAATTTTATATCCTATTTGTTAATCAAGTGTGTGCGCGAGAGTTTGTTAAACCATTGTTAAAAAACTCTTGAGTTTTATTATTGTCAAAAAATTGTCTAGCATGCAATCCTATAATCCATGCTTTAACAATAAATAATAAAACAACCATACGCATAAAAGATAGATTGGTAACCATGCCCCTAAAACCTATGCGTTTTCCCGTGAGCCACTACGGAAAAACAAAGTCATCTAAGGACATTTCCTTGACTTGGATATGCTCCCACTAAACCCGCTACCTCCATTGGGCCTCTCGGTTTCGTGTTTTCCAAGACGTCACTCCTAGACTCCCGATGGTTGCCTTCATATTAATTTTTTTACGTAGAAAATGAAATAAATGGTATACAAGCCACAAATCCTGTTTTCTAGTATAAAATACATAATATGGAATTTAAATGGCATGCAAGACACATTTATAATTTACATACCAAATAAATTAAATAAATTAATTATTACACACCATGTGATATATATTCACCAAATGAATGAATAACTAATTTAAAACAACCAAACATCCATAAGGTCTAGGGCATTATTTGGTTACCAACATCACATGAACAACTTGAACAACATGAACAACATGGTGTGCCACACAAAACCATGTTTACTTATGTATCTTGATTAAGATTATTTCTCAAAACTCAAGGCACTAAATAATCCCATGTATATATGCATTAATAACAACAAATCATATTTGATGAAACATATTCATATATACATAATGTAAGTATATGCAATTTTTATTTTTATGCCAAAAATAATAATATACATATAAATACACCAACCGAAATACAAGGCATCTTAAAATACCAAAAATAATTTCTGGAACAAAAAATTCCATAAACCATTTTTGGATGCCAAAAACCCGACTGCTAAACTGTTTTTTTTTTATAAACAATCTGTCATACCAGTTTACGCGCCGCGTAACCCATCTGGTTCCGCGCCGCGTATCTTACCTGACAGCAATAACAGTTTTTCGATTTCGGGTTTTTCAGGCCACCATGTGCATTTTTAGTATAGAGGTGGCTCTGATACCACTGTTGGGGTTTCATGAACACCGCAGCGGAAGCAATAGACATGAATATGAAGCATAAAAGCTAGAAACCCCATGAATGGTCCAAGAACTCTATAACTACAAAATGCAACATGTAAAAGAGAAGGATAAGAAATGTACCCTCTTCAATCTTCTGGAATTTATGACAAGAAAACAATCAAGTTTTCTCTCTACCAAAGTCCACCCCAAGTTAGTTTGATCCGCAAATGCTAGTACGCCAAATTGTGATCTTCAAGACTTGAAATCACTCTTTGGAACAAACCACAAATACCAAGAAATCACTAAGGACCCTTATGATTTCTGGAGAATATCAAGAACCTCCAAGAACAATAATGGAAGTCTTCTTGAGTGAGAGAGAGAAAAACCTTATGGCAAACTTGATTACTTTTTCACTTACTTGACAAGTTAAAGACCCACATGACTTGTTATCACCAATCCAGCAGATGTGTCTGGCCAAAAAGTCGTGCTTACCATACCTATATGTAACATAAGTCTTTAACTTGTATCAAGCAATAACCATAAAGTCAAGTTTCTGTCAGAGGTTTTACGCGTCGCGGAAACCAAATGCTTACGCGACGCGGAAACACTGTTTCCAGAATCTTTATTTATCTCTTCCTGTTGCAGGTTGTCAGGATCAATCCTTGGCGTGTGACCCAATAGGCTCTTGTATCATCAGTAGTATTACTAATATATGTGTGTGAGTGTGCATACTCCAACAGTACACTAGTTACAAACCAAGTTTTGGAGTTAATAGAGAAGGAGGACTTGAGATATCCATGTCAAGTCAAAATTGAAACAAACGAGGCAATTTATGAGATTCCACACGTGGCTTACACTCCTATATTAAATGTGAATGTGTTGAGTGTAAAACAAATGATACAACAAGGGTTCGAGATTGACTTCAAAGATGATGGTTATTGTGAAATATCTCACGTCAATTATGATCGGTACAAGAATGGATGTATGGATGTGATCGACATAGATGGAAAGAAAGTGTGTTTAAAGATCTAGAACTATGATGATATTATATCTTTTGAGGATGGCACATGATGATCGAATCGTAGCATGTGACGGAAAGATGTTTGACAAGAAATACCACGAAGCAATAGAATGGTTTTATGAGAAGAAGAACTGGATGGAACTCGCGTTTCCACCAAATTTCGAGGGTTTCGACGTCTTTTTGTTTGCACTCTACAAGTTGGTAGGAAGTTGTGGAGGACATGAGTCTAACACAAGGATGATAGATGGAGTGAAATGGCTATGCGATTTTGGTATCTTGACGGCTTTGGAGACACATTGCAAGACATCTACAACCGATATTTGTTATTACCTCTAGATTTTTACGCATTGGGTTCATGGAAAATCAATCAAGAGTCAAGAGTCAAACTTGTGTGTAGATGTTCTCGAGGACCAAGGAGATGTGGGCAATGGATGCCAAGACTAAGACGATGTTACGAAAGCTTGTGAAGTTGATGGACGTGTGAAAGAAGTGGAGGAGGAAGGCGAATCAAGCATCAAGGAGGACGATGGAACGATCAAAGGGATCGAGGACCGCGAAGATGATGACTTTGTCATCATAGTTTGAAGATCATCGAAGACACTAGTTCTTTAATGAAAATATTAATTAAGGAGGAGAATGTTAGACCTCTAATTAAAATATAATTTAGTAAATTATGAAACAATATTATGTATGTATATTATCCTAGATATAATTAAATAAGTGTGTAACACATTGGAAGGGGAGGACTGCCACGGTGGAAGACCAATGGACAACTGCCGCCAGCATGGCAGGGCAATTACCAGCCAACAACCGCCACCTCTTGCCCTATATATTTGTCGAACATGTATGCTTATGATATGCAATTTCCAGATTTCAAAGTTCTATATATCACGATTGTTTACTACTAATGTGCATATATTGCAAATCAAATATGTCTAAGTCTGAACATTTCAACTCATTTCTGCCCCACCAACATTATCGAACAGAACTTAATACTTAAAAACAAATTTATCAACAATGATTCAAGAAATTGATAAAAATTGAATTTCCTTCAAGAAACCCAAAGTTTTTTTGTCAAAAGAACCAAACACACATCGCTAAACCAATTAGCAAAATAAAATTGAATTCAAAATTGCCCTAATAAGCAAAATACGTACGTGTAACCCATCCATCTATAATAAGACTTCGATTTTGCCCTAACCAAATTTGAGAATCAATAAGACATCTGATTTACGACATATAAGTGAATTGTTATAATTTTACCTTCAAATTGAAATTGTTGTCTATTGTTTGTTTTTTTAAGAGTTTCTAGGTCTTAATAGAAATATCATGTTTGAATATTCAAAGGTGGTTTTGATATTTGAATTTTCATTCATAATTTGCTGTTTGTTTTTAAAAACATAAAAATTGTTTGTACTTATCTATTATATGATATTTTATATTCAACGATTACAATTTTAACAAAAATCAAAAAATAAAATATTTTTATAAAAAATATCAAACCATAATAATATAGTGAGTTAAAACCAATATATTTAAGAAAGAGATGTGTGGGGCGTGCGGTGGCCGGTAGAGATTGAGAGGAGAAGGTCATGTATGTAGACGAGTGGAGGAGCGGATGTTAATATGAACCGGTGAAGGAATTAGTCTGATTGTTATGGGAGAATGGATTATGAATTATGTTGAGAGGTAATAAGAGGTATTTTTACCTCCGATTGTTATGGGAGAATGGATTACGATTATGTTTTAAGATTTTTCAAATCTTAATGAAATGAAAAAACAAATAGCTTTTACATCTTAAAACCTCTTATTAAATCATATTATGTATTAAGACATTTCTGAGAAAAACAAACGACCCTTTAGTCGATCAAGTGAATGGATCGGAGAGTCTTGGTCAATTTTGCGCTTATAAATAAGTTCGGCAATTGTTTCACATTCTATTGGTAAGGGATCGGAGAGGTTTAGTCGACCATACTCCCAAGCAATCTTCGGAAATGATAATGACTCCCCTGTAGGCTGCAGCTTGGTTTTAGTGATCGATTCCATCTTCAATTCAGTTGGGACATGGGAAACTGGATGTGTCATTTCGTTTTCCAATATGCGTGAGAGGCGAAAGTGGGATTATCTAGGAGACTGGCCCTCCCTTGATGGGACATCTTTATCTTCATAACATATATACTACACAAACATACAATATGTCCTGGGCGGTTGCCCTAGTGGCCTAGGCCTAGTGTCGGGATTGGCTATATATTTCCATGCAATGCGAAAGCCACTCTTAATTGTGAGATAACATGATGGATCATTTTTTACCACAAAACGAGACGATCTTAACCTTATTAAATAACACAATTTAATGTTTAACTAGTTTGAGCCCGTGCTTCGCACGGGTGTGGGAGGGCTAAAATCTGATCGTGGCTGAAAACGTAAACCCGGTTTGTGAAAAGAGTGCACGGGTCTTGGGTTGACCGACCCTACCAATTCTAAACCCGGCTCTTATCCGACAAAAAAAAAGAATAAAAACCGACCTGGTCCCACAAGAGCACGATAAAAAAAATTATAATTCAAAAATGAAAACGTAAAACCGGTTTATGAAAAGAGTGCACGGGTCTTGGGTTGACCGACCCGACCCATTCTAAACCCGACTCTTATCCGACAAAAAAAAAAGAATAAAAAACCGACCCGGTACCACAAGAGCACGATAAAAAAAAATTATAATTCAAAACCCAAACTCGTAACCGACCCCCGTAACCGGCCCGTCAAAAAAATAAAAGAGTAAATTATAAAAATCGTCCCTATGGTTTGCAAGAAGTAACACTTTTGGTCCTTTATAATTAAAAAGTACAAAAATTGTCCATGTGGTTGACATTTTGTAACACATTTCGTCCTTTACACTAATAGCCGTTAACTTTTCTGTTAAGGACCTGTCATGTGTCATGCACACGAGGACAATTTGGTCTTTTTACCACTAATCCTTATAACCAAATACCCTATCTCTCTCATCCTCCATCTGCCAACTCTATCATACTCCATCTACCCCCCCTCTCTCTTCTCTCCCAGAATCAACCAACCACCAACGTTTGTTCACCCCTGTCGAATCGCACTACCACGACCACCACCACCACCGTATCGCATCACCACCACCACCGAATCGCACCACCATCTCTCTCCCAGAATCCAACCGAGAACCAACCACAACCGTTGTTCACTAACACAATCTGTCGAATCGCACAACCACCCTCACCGAATCGCACCAGCACCACCACCGAATCGAACCACCATCTCTAAATGGGAACCGCCACCGATCTGAACCACCATCTCGTCGGATCTAGGGTTTTCTCCAACCAACACCATCGTTCACAACACCACGTCACCGCCGCCATCATCGGAAGTCAAATCTAGGGTTTTCTCCAACCACCACCGTGGGATCTAGGGTTTTATCCACCCACCACCGTGGGATCTAGGGTTTTCCCCACCCACCACGTCGGATCTAGGGTTTTCTCCACCAACCACCGTCGGATCTAGGGTTTTCTCCGACCTACATTGCCGTTAACCACCAACACCACCACCATTACCGCCAAAATCAACGCTCTGTTCTCAAGTAAAGTAAGTAAATTCACTCTGACGAATAGAGGCATTTTCGAAGAAGATGAAGGAAATGGTTTCTAAGGGTGGTTTCCCCATCTGTTCCGAATTTTAGACCGATTTCTGGGTATGCAAACACAACTATGCAAACACAATAACACACAACATCATATAAACTTCTTTATTTTTGGGCTTATTTGTTCTTATGAAATTCTTGTTGATTGAATGTATTTTTTCTTAATTTCTAGGTTTATTTGTTTGATTTGTATTTATTTATGGAAATTCTTCTTTATTTCTGGGTTTATTAGTTCATCTGTATTGTTTAATTCATTTATTTGTGGATTGTTTAATTCATCTAAAATCGAGAGCAGAGAGAGTTGAGAGCAGAGAGAGAGAGAGTTGAGAGCAGAGAGTTGGTAGGGGTGATGAAGGTAATTCAACTGAATTGTTTAATTAAAAAAAACAGCCCAATAATAAAATCCGGCCCAAACCCGATTTCTCACCCAAACCCGGATGCTGGCACAAAGTCATAGGCAACCACGCTTTTTTATCTATTGTATAAATTATTTACATAACTATCATAAGTACTTATAACTGTTGATTAAAATATCTAATGGTCAGGATTGATTTTCGTACTTTTCACAAATCAATCACTTGCATGCACCAACCTTTAAATAAGAACTTTTTTTCGTATGAGAACTACGAGAACAAATCATAGCCCTTGATAAAATAATCAATGGCTAAGGATTTTTGACAGCTCATTAATAGTTAATTAATGACTCATTAATGGTCTATCAATGACGGGTAATTTGGGAAAATCAAGCCTTGTAAATTAATACGGCTCATCCGGACGCAATTCATGTTTGGGTAAATATATAAATGATCAAAATATCTCAATTAATTGAGTGTGTTACAAAAATTTCTTCCACTTCAGTGCTTTTTTTTAATAGTAGCTAGTGTTTTATATAATGCTAGAAATATGAGAATTCACTTTATTTAACAGGAATTCATGACGTATACGAACATTACGATGTAAAGAACATGCAAGAAACCAACTCAAGGAGTCGATCAACGAAACGTGAAGCCTATGCCACCGTCCTCCACTCGTCGGAATCATATGTCTGCGGCGCCATCATCTTAGCCCAATCCCTCCTTAAAACAGGAACCAAACGCCACCTTATCCTTCTTGCCGACAACTCAACCTCCGTAGAAAAACGGCGTACCTTATCCGCCGCTGGTTGGACAATACGAATCATCAAACGCATCCGCAACCCACGCGCCACGAACAACTCTTACAATGAGTACAACTACAGCAAGTTACGGTTATGGCAGCTCACCGACTACGATAAGATCATCTTCAAAGATTCCGATATCATCGTTCTTCGCAACATCGACCTCATCTTCACTTTCCCACAGATGAGCGCCGTCAGCAACGACTTTTCGAATTTCAACTCCGGCATCATGGTTATCGAGCCATCTAACTGTACTTTCATGCATTTCATGCAACGTTCCGCCGAGATTGTCTCTGACAACGGAGGCGATCAAGGGTTTTTGAACGAGATATTTGTCTACTGGCATAGATTATCGAGGAGGGTTAACTTCTTGAAGAACTTCCGGTGGAATACGACGGAGATATACGCCTTGAAAAACCAGCTGTTTGGGGCGGATCCTCCGAAGATTTACGCTATACATTATCTGGGAATCAAGCCATGGTTATGTTATAGGGATTACGATTGTAATTGGGATAAAAAGGATCAACATGTGTATGCGAGTGATGTGGCTCACCGGAGATGGTGGAAGTTTCATGATACCATTGACAGGAGGTTACAGAAGCATTGTAGATTAACGAAGCAAAGGAACATAGAATTACAATGGGATCGTAAGCAGGCTAAGATAAATGAGATCGCCGACGAACACTGGAAGATTAAAGTGTCAGATCCGAGAAGTCGCATTTATGACGAATGAAGTTAGATTTTGGTTTGGTAAATTACCGACCATGATAACATTAATATCAGAATTTAGTGATAAATATATATTTATAACGTTTGATTATTATGGCGAATGAATAATTATAAGTTTCA
Source organism: Pulicaria dysenterica (assembly GCA_947179395.2). Lineage (NCBI taxonomy): Eukaryota > Viridiplantae > Streptophyta > Magnoliopsida > Asterales > Asteraceae > Pulicaria > Pulicaria dysenterica. The sequence goes on along the minus strand of OX359290.1, from coordinate 24,810,376 downwards.
ATTTATTAATAAACAAAAAATAAACTTGAATTTTGTAATACTCCTTTTATGCAAAACTAACATATACATTCTTTATTAAATAATTAGATTTACAACTCTTTTCTTGACAAAAAATCATATATATATATGTTTATGTCGGGGAGATTACCATTTAAATCTAATAATTAAACGTTTATGATAGAAAAGCATAAAATTTAATGATCTAAAAACTATCTTAGATTAACTTAATTAGAAATTAATTTAACTTCTGTTGTTAAATTAAGTTTAGACTTGTATACTGACATTTAGTCTTTAACTATGCAAACATAGTGTACAAATGGAATACACGAACCTGCATTTAAAGATTAATAATTTATAAAAAGGAGTTGATCCGTACACAACAACTTTTTAACATTCATAACAATTTCATATCAAAGGACAATTTTACCCCTATTGTTTTTTATCAAATTTTACAATTAACCCCCTCTACTTTCTAATTAAAATTTTCAAACTTTACAAAACTATACATTTTTCCTTCTGCTTCATCACGCTTTCTTTTCTTCTTTTTTTTTTCTTTTTTTTTTGTTTTTATACTTTAAATATTTTCACCCAGATCTTTCATTTATTTTTAGTTTTTTATTCATCTTTTTCTACTTCTAAGACAATTACAAGCCACACTTTACTTTTATTTTTTTTCCACATTTTTATATCTCCTTTTTTATTCTAAAATATAAAAATACTACAACGTATCTTTTCTTGGTGTCGAGCTACTTTTCACTAATAATCAGTGTAACAACTCTATAGAAAAAGTAACTAAAAACACATGTGGACCAACTAAAACAATATTGATAATTTAATAGACAAGAAAATAGCATTTACGTTTTTTTTTTTGCTGTTTCCGTTGTTGCCGTAAAGAATTAGAAAGGGCAGTTAGGTGAGCAGTTTTTGACAATTTTGGTGGTCACGACCCCCTTGTTTTTGCATCATGTGTTTTTAAGTGGGTATGCAGTTGTTTCATATGTAATCTGATGCAATTCAGTTTAATATTAAATATCTAGGCAGTTTTATATAGTTACATGGTATGGATTTGGTTTTGATTTTTGATCAAACGGCCCTAAAAAATAAGGACTTTAAAGGGCTGAGATTTAATCTGTGTATGATCCGATGGTCATGAATGAATGTTAAGGTATGGTTGCCTCACTCACCAGCAACCATATATAGATAGAATGATCTCATCTTTATGATGGAGAGAAAATCTCATCAAAATCAATACCTCTTTTCTGACCAAAGCCTTTAACCACCAATCTAGTCTTGATCAATCTAGGACTAGAAGTATGTTCTCCGGTATTTATTTTAAAAACCCATTTGTTTTTCAAAAATCTCGTCTTTAGGCAATATTACCAACTCAAATGTATTGTTTTTATGCAAGGAAGTCATCTCATCTTGCATGGTCGAAAACCATTCTTTCTCGCCTTTAGACAATTTCACCACTTCCGTGAATATGCTCCAACATATCTTCTTCGAATGTGGTTATTAAGGTAAATATTGTATTGTATTCTTTAATTCTACAAGTGCACAAGGCGCCATTGAAATCTTCCTTTGGCGGTGTACTTAATCTTCCACCAACGACCTCTCAAAGGTCTTATCCTTGTATGTATGATATGATACATGTTGCGTACGTATTATAGTTGTTGTTGTTGTTGTTGAGTTTATTAATTCCTCCGATGATTTGAAGATCACTAATAGTTAGGGGTGGGTATAGAAACCGAAAAATTTAAACCAATCCAATAAAACTGAGACCATTTCAAAACCAACGGTTTAGTTTTAAATTTTGAAAAAAGCGATGGGTTCGGTTCGGTTTTAACCAAAAACCGCCCCATTAAAAGACCGGGTAACTAATATTAAATAGAAGTCAACAATGCCCATAAATTATTTCAAGGTTCAATTACTAGGGTCAATAATTTTTCATTCCCTTTATCATTTACCCTTTTTCATATCGACATTTATATTCTGAATATATGACACAAAAAATTTATATTTTGAATATTTTAGCTAAAATGGCATTTAGTGTTAAAATATGTTATTAGACATTGATTTTAATCTGGAAACTAGATATTGTTGCTGAAATTTGTATATAACGCTAGGAACATGAAATTTTATGAAGTTATATATTAATGTTGAAACCTGGCCAAACCAAAACCGATAGTGTGTTTACCTCACTTATGTTCTTAGTAAATTAAAAAGATGGTGGTTAACCAAATTATTGTTAGGATCGAGACACCTAAAACAAGCGTTAGAATAATGCGCAAAACAAAAAATAAAGGAGCACGAGATATAACGTGATTCGGTCAAACACGACTGACGTCCACGGACAGGAACATAGACTTTTTTATTATGACTCAAGGTTTTTTTCTAATGTACATATGACTGACCCTAGCCTTGGTTTTTAAAGACAACAAACTAGAAACCTACACTAAATCAAATATATAGAGATAAGCATAAATCCATTCGGCCGTACAATTCATAATTTGAATACACGATAATATAATGGATAAACTCAAATCTATTTTAAATTCAAAACATACTCACCCACGACGTGCTCTTTATCTCCACCACGTGTGCACAAAAGAATTCTAATTCCAATCCATGCAAATTTAATTCCATGCAATGCATATTTAATTTCAATGACATGCAAAGATTGATTCCATCCATGCACACGTCGTGTGCTTACGGCAGTATCCTGAAATCAAAACATTTAGCGTTGTATACGCCGAGTATCCATTCTAGTTTCAAATACCGTTTCGCTAATCAATTCACACCCAACAATCTCCCCTTGACTTGAGTACCCTTCAACAGTCAACTAAGATCCAACAATACCCATGACTTCAATTCTTCAACGTCAACCGCCATTACCAAAGAACTGTCTCTCATCTGTCAACCTCCCCGAAGGACTACCTCCTTGTTTGAGCCACGAATTTCGACACCTGATCACCCGATTTCACCGGAGACCAACTCCACCCATGTCTTCTCGACTTCATTAGGTCAGTTTTCGCTCCAAGGTCGGTACAACCGCCGTTCCAATCACAGAACTGCCCTCCAGAGCGTAAATAGCACGTCACAGTTTGCCCCTACATTATCAATCGAGCATCCTGGAAAACCTTTAATACATCCCCTTTGCCAGAATATTCATATCAATTTCTAATCAAAGTACCAAGTGAAATCAGGTTCTTTCGAAGATCCGGGACATAGCAGAAATAAATCGCTTGACCGCTCTATCATGCAACTTAATATGCACCGTACGACTACCTTTAATACACCGAATCCCATCGTCCCAGCTTGACCGTACAGTTCCACTTCTTAAAGGAAGTAAACAAATCACATGAGAACGTGATGTGATGAGATGCACCCTTATCCAAGATCTAGGTCTCTGCAAGACTATCCGTGCAAACAATTAAAGCATTGCTTTTGTCTTAATCTTCCTGAACCACATTACTATCTGTAACACCCTCCTTACCGGCCTAGTAAGATTAAGGTAATTAAGTTGAATTACTTTAATTAATTGGCTGATTATTTGATTTATGTGTTTAATTAATTTAATTAATTTAATTGTGAGTAAAATAATAATTTAAATTAAATTATTGTTAGTGGAGGTTGAGGTGTCGGTTTTGGACACCTTAACCCACCTAGTCACCTCCTACTTGCCATTTTACATGCAAAATAGAAAAGTGTTGTGTGTGTTTTGTGTGCTACGGCTGAGAGAACAAAGAAGAAGAAAAGAATTGGATTTTTGTTGATCTAAATTGTGCAATTGATTAACTGGAGTATTCTGAATCATCTAAGAGGTTAGATTGCTGAAACAATGTGTTAATAGTTGTATTTTTGGATTTATATATAATTAACTATATGTGAAAACCGATTATATGTAATACTTGAGGAATTCATGATCTAAGATGCATGTTTGTTAGTATTTGATGTTTATATGATCAATACATGTTTAAATTCAGTTCTGGAAACTTAGATGAGGTTGCATGTTTAAAATCAGATTGAAAATTTGATGTTATGCATGATTTTGAATGTATCGGTATTCTTGAGTTAGAAGTTATCGGAATTCATGTATGATTCAATCGGAATTAGTGAAAACCGATAAAATCTATCGGGATTGATAGGAAACCGAGAAGAGTTAAACTGTTTGCCTTAGCTTTTGTCAGAATTGGTGTAAAACCGATAAGAAACTATCGGATTTGTTAGGAATCCGAGAGAATTGGACTGTTGCTTTAGTTTTATCGGATTATCCTTTTTACTCGGATTCCGATACTAATAGATTTGGATTCTATCGGGATTGAATGTTTCTCGGATTGTATGTTTTATCGGTATTCCTATTCTCGGGATTCTCTTTTCTCGGATTGTGATTTTTCTCGGTATTTGCCTTTGCTCGGAATTGGTTTATTGGATTTCATGTTTTATCGGATTTGACCTTATCTCGGATTTGGTTTCATCGGATTTGATCCTATCGGATTTGGACACAATCGGAATTCAAACAATACCTATGCTCGGATTTGGTGAATATTGTGTTATGAAAGATCAACTCTTGAATTACTTGAAGATAAATATGAACTTGTAGCCTTGGCTTATGAAAGGAATGTTTGAATTACCTAAGCTAAGGAGTTGGATGAATTCACTGAATTACGAGAAGTAAAAGTAATAGTGAATTGTGGTATATTGATTTTGTATACATGAGTTGATATGTACTTGTGGTTATATGTACATATGTGTTTGAATATCGTATTATGCTTATTGTGTGTTGATTAAGCAAATACTGACTATTAGTTGTTTGTTCAGGTGGAGACAAGACTCAGTAGTTGAAAGTAAACTGAGATTGCCTGAACTTTTGAAGATATTGGTGAGTGGATATATATCTTGGATGTATGAGATATATCACCTGATTGTTGCTCTTTGAGATTTTATCTCTTGTTTTGTATATATACATGATGTTGTTTTGGAGATCAGCTTGGCGGTGTTATTCAGCTGGGCCTATGTTTAGAGATATACAGTATTAGCATTTGTCTTGATGAGCATTTGTTGTAATCAAGAAGTGCTATTATTGTTGTCTGTGGTAACTAGGCTATCGGTAAACCTTTGCTTTGGCCGGCATTTGGTTGAAGGTCCCGCAAGACCGCCGGTTCTCTTGTTTGTTTGAGCATTGTTGTTTGGGCTTTATGCCTTGTATGTTTGTGATATCTATTCTCTCACTTAGCTTTGTGCTAATCCCCCACTGTTGAACTCTTTTACAGGATATTCCTGGTGAGTGGAAGATAGAGGTGTAACTGGAATCGTGGACTGATCATAACTCTGATATTGAAAATGTTTTGTACAGAGCCTGTTTTTATTAGTAACACTGTGGTGGTTTTGTAAAGTTAATCAGCAAAGTTGTACTTACAATATTATATATATGTAATTATGTTATTAGCTTCCGCGCGTATTACAAATTTGGGTTTTAGAAAATACAGTGTTACAATTTGGTATCAGAGCCCTGGTTTGAGGTTTTGCATTGTTGAATTGTGCAATACTCGAACTGAGGCTCTGATCAGTCCAATATTTCCAGGATGGGTGATTAGTAAGGTAGCTATAGAGAATATGATGTGGTACTAATGAGTTATAATCTGACAACTGGTGAGATGTTGTGTAGAACAGATTATGGCTGATAACAACGAGATCCCGGTATTTACCCCACAGTCCCCTGGAAGACAGCATAACAATGTTTCATCTACTGCTGCGAATGAGCAGCACAGAGCGGGTACCTCTCATCATGGGGAGTCAGATAACCAAGATTATGTGTTACAGCTGGAAGAAACTTTGCAGACTCAGAGGGATCGGATTCTTGAACTGGAGCAACAGTTAAACCAAACCCAGTCTTCCCAACCAACCACCTCGGTTCGGATGCCTCCAGTAACAGCTTTCGTTACTCAACCGATAGCACCACCTGTTTATACCACAAAACCTGCAAGCACGGTGTCAACACCTTATGGATCCTTTTCATTTATCCCTATACCACAAAGAATGTCTACCCAAAACCAGATACCACCGCAAAACTTCTTTATACCTTGGTTTCCTCAACAAGAAGCTAGGAACAAATGTCAATTCAAGGATTTTGTGGCGTGTGGAGCACCTGAGTATTCGGGAAGCTCAAACCCGAATGTTACCCTAAATTGGTTGAAAGAGACTGTGGAGCCTTGACGTGGTGGGATTCTCTGACTGCACATCTGCCGCGAGATGTTGCAAATGCCATTACCTGGGAGCAATTCCAGGATAAATTCTGTGAGCAATATTGTAATGCATTTAATATGGCCAAGATTCAGCGAGAGTTCTTAGATTTGGCACAGACAAGTAATATGTCTGTGGACGAGTTGATCAGCAAGTTTCAAGTGACTCTCAGGTTTGCAAAACAGTGGGTGCCTGATGAACATTCTTAGGTTCAACATTTTGTAAAAGCTTTGTTACCAGAATATCGGGGTAACACTCGTCTGGTGACATCGCTTGTTCAGGCATTCACATTAGCAAGATCAGCAGAGTCTGATGCTAAAGATTGGAAGAAGATGAACAGAGGGCCATTCAGCAAGTTTGGTGGAGGTTCAAGTGGTAATCAAGGTAAGGGGAAAGTGCAGAATCAGCAGGGTAAATCAGATCAGAGGTCCAAGGGATCAGGATTTTCTCAGAATAAGCCGTGGTGTCATAGTTGCAAGTCTCGTCACGTCGGACAGTGCACACCGCAAACACGTAAATGTTTGAGGTGCGGTGAGATGGGTCATGATATAGGTGCTTGTAGGTATAATACCTTTGTCTGCTGGAATTGTAAAGAGGAGGGGCACCGAGCAGGAAACTGTCCAAAGATAAAGACCGCGGGGACCGGGGCTGGGGTAAATATCACCGGGGGATCGTCTTCTGCAGGTCAGAAGAGAAAGGCTGTACCTTCTGCCGAGGGTAGAGCATTTAAGATGACTGCCAAGGAGGCTACTGGCAGTGATGACGTAATCACCGGTATGTTCATAGTTAGCTCTATGCCTGCACGTGTTTTGTTTGATTCTGGTGCAAATAGGTCATTTATTTCTATGACTTTGTGTGACAAGTTGAAATTACCTGCTTATGTGAATATTACTCCTTTAGAAGTAGAAGTAGCTTATGGTAATGTAGTACCTGTAACCACTTCTGTGACTAGAGTTCAGATTAGTATTGATGGTGCTAGTTTCCCTGTAGACTGTTTGGTGATGCCTATACCTGGATTTGATTTAGTATTAGGCATGGATTGGTTGAGTCACCATAGGGATAGTATCCAGTGTCATAAGAAATTGATCACTATTCCTCTGGTTGATGGGTCACATGTCGTGGCTCGTGGGGATATGTCTCCATCTTCTCTTCCGATTATTTCATATATGAAGGCTAGAAAATCTTTAGCCAAAGGGTGTGCGTCCTTTCTAGCTTATGCTATTGATGTGAAGAAGGAGAAGCGGTCTGTTCTTGATGTTCGTGTTGTTTCGGAGTATCCGGAGGTATTTCCAGATGATTTGCCATTGTTGTCGCCAGTGCGTGATGTTGAATATAAGATTGATCTGATACCTGGTAGTAAGCCTATTGTGAAAGCTCCGTACCGTTTAGCTCCTTAAGAAATCAGAGAGATGATGACTCAGATACATGAACTGTTAGACAAGGGGTTTATTCTTCCAAGTTCTTCGCCTTGGGGTGCACCGGTGTTGTTTGTGAAAAAGAAAGACGGGACTCTGCGTATGTGTATAGATTACAGAGATTTGAATAAGAGGACTGTCAATAATAAGTATCAATTGCCAAGGATAGATGATTTGTTCGATCAACTTCAGGGAGCTTCGTACTTCTCAAAGATTGATTTGATGTCTGGATACCATCAGTGAAGGGTTTTGTAGGGTATAAAAACATATTATAACATGCACAGCGGAATAATACCCCCTCCAGTGATCTCATCTAACTCGTACAGAAACTAAAAGAGGAAGAGGGATAGAAAGTTATACCTTTGATGTCAAAACAAAAACTTTCTTCAAGCCTCTAGACAGCTGCAGGTTATCCACCGCTACTGCACCACCTCGAACGGGCTGCTAGACCGCCTAAGGATTAAACTTTGGATCAAAACCGTTACCCACGATGTGTGTGTGTGTGTATAGCCGCCGCCAACCACCGCCGATGGTGGTTCGGTGTCACCCTTTGCGCCGCCGTCGATCTCCAAAAGGGAGGGAGAGAGCGCCGCTGAGAGAGAGAGTGAGAGGAAGGAGAGATTAGGGTAATCCTTTTCTTATTGTGATTAACTTATGATTAATGAGGCTAAAATAAGGTTTATATAATAAACCCTTATTAGGCCAAGCCCGTTTAATTAAAGCCTAGCTTTAATTAAACTATTAATCATTTACAGAAAATACCCTCGACCTTTCTAATTAATTAATAACTATTAATTAATTGGTCCCATTAATATTTAAACTAAATATTAACTTCTCCTTTTAAATAATAAATAACTTTTATTATTTCTCTCTTTTCTCAATAACTAATTAAACTATTAATTATTGTGATACACAAACATGTAAAATCCAAAAGGTTCTATTTGGGTGTGCAGCGGTGTGATCCTTTAGTGTCACATAGTATTGAACACGATGATACATGTTATCTATCTCTGCACATAATCTAACAGACTCCCACTTGTGCAAGAAAAGTAACACTCCTTGTACATCGTTGGCCTAAGGAGGTCCCTAGCCAGACACTTAGGTTAACCAGACTATGAGATCTCTTACATCTAGAGATATAATCCACACCGTGGATTATCTAGGCTTTTCCTTTTGTATCGCGATATTTCGTAATGTGAGTATTTGACATGGAGCAGGGATCTCATCTAATACTCAGATTTTCTCGACTCTGATTTCGACACTCTGCAGTTACGGTTTTCCCGAATGAATAACTATCATTCTAACCGAGCGTGGCCACGCATTTTCAGTAGTCTTAATCGTCGAGGAGCTTTGAAAATATCTCTCCTAAAAAAGGAGGTGCAAATTCCATCTTGACTATTTGCAATTTGAGCACATGGCTTCCGCCGCACCTAGACAAGCCCCTTATGATCACCCTGTTACGGCGTGACGTTAGAACATGCTAAAGTACAGAAGTTACCATGCCCCAAACCAAATATCTCAGGTCTAAGGACAACATATCAAGTTTACTTATGTTAACGCTCCATGAAGTAAACTCGATGCGGATCACCCCAATATTTATCCCCTGATAAATATCTATGAATACTTGGTCACAACCTTGTGCTTTTATTCATACCCGAATAAATCATCAAATATTCATAATAGCGTTACCTCCCTAATGTAGCTCCCACTACATTAAGTAGCTACGGGCATTTAGACAATTCATAACTTGACTTGTCAAGGATAGGTTAAACATGCTAAAAATGGACAACTACGAAACATTATGTAAATACCTCTTATTTCAATCTCATGAAATGTAAATACATAATAAAAGGTTTCAAGTTATATCCATAGTAATAATAAAAAACACGAACTAGCTGCTATGTTCCAAGTACTGCATTCCTATAGAACTTGCATGCCTCTCATGCTTAGCCCTAGCTAGCGGCTTCGTCAACGGGTCAGCAACGTTGTCGTCCGTCGGTATCTTTTGCAATCTAATATCATCTCTTCCAATGATCTCTCGGATGAGGTGATATTTCCTGAGTACGTGCCTTGTCCGCTGATGATCTCTAGGCTCTTTAGATTGCGCTATAGCCCCTGAGTTGTCACAGAATATATCGATCGGTCTAGAGATACTGGCAACAACTCTAAGATCCGAGATAAAGTTCTTCAGCCAGACAGCTTCCTTTGCCACATCACTTGCAGCAATATACTCTGCCTCTGTAGTAGAATCTGCTATTGTATCTTGCTTCTGACTCTTCTAAGATATGGCTCCTCCGTTTAGGGTAAAGACAAATCCTGACTGCGACCTGAAGTCGTCTCTGTCGGTCAGGAAACTAGCATCAGTGTAACCAGTTACACTGAGCTCATCCATCGAACCTCCATATACTAGGAATATGTCTTTCGTCCTTCTCAGATACTTGAGAATATTCTTGACGGCCACCCAATGAGCTTCACCAGGATTTTGCTGATATCTACTCGTGACACTGATAGAATAGGCAACATCGGGTCTAGTACATAGCATGGAATACATAATCAAACCAACTGCCGAGACATATGGTATCAATTTCATCTTGTCCTGATCTTGACTAGACACAGGACAATGAGCCTTGCTCAAAATCGCGCCAGATTGCATAAGAATAAATCCTTTCTTGGATCCATCCATCTTGAATCTTTTCACGACTTTGTCAATATAAGTACTTTGACTAAGTCCGATAAGCCGCTTAGATCTATTCCTATAGATCTTTATACCCAGTATATAAGCAGCTTCTCCCAAGTCTTTCATTTGGAAACATTTACCTAACCAGGATTTTACTCCTTGTAATACTGGTATATTGTTTCCTATTAACAGTATGTCATCTACATACAAGACTAGGAAGGTTACCGCGCTCCCACTGAATTTGGTGTAAACACACGACTCGAACTCACTTTTGGTAAAACCAAACTCTTTGATGCGTTCATCAAAGTGTAAGTTCCAGCTCCTAGATGCTTGCTTTAGTCCATAAATGGATTTAAGCAACTTGCATACTTTATTAGGGTTCTTTGGATCTGCAAAACTATCCGGGTGTATCATATATACATCCTCTGTCAGTTTCCCGTTAAGGAAAGCGGTTTTGACATCCATCTGCCATATCTCATAGTCAAAATATGCTGATATGGCCATTAGAATCCTAATAGTCTTAAGCATTGCCACTGGGGAAAAAGTTTCATCATAGTCAACGCCATGAGTTTGCGTGAAACCTTTTGCCACTAGCCTTGCTTTAAAAGTATGCACCTTTCCATCCATGTATGTCTTCTTTTTGAAGACCCATTTGTACCCAACAGCTTTACTGTGTTGAGGCAAATCCACTAACTTCCAAACTTGGTTGTCATACATGGATTGCATCTCTGCCTTCATGGCTTCTAGCCATCTCTCAGATTCTAAACCTGAGGCAGCGTCTTGGTAGGTAGTGGGTTCTAAAAGATCCCCTTCGTCTTGATCAACTAGGAATCCCAGATACCTATCTAGCTCAATACGAGGCCTACTAGACCTGCGAAGGTCTTGTGTTTGCACCTCTTCCTCAACCACAGACTCGGGTTGAGGTTCAACAATTCCCTGTTGAACTACAGGTTCAACTATCGGTGGTGGTGTAATCTCCTCCTCTTCAATTTCTTGAAGCTCTATTTCTTTTCTTGGAGTTTCTGAGTTTAGAAACTTCTCCTCCAAGAATACCCCTTTACGAGCAACAAAAACTTTGTTCTCATCTGGGTTGTAGAAATAGTATCCCATGGTTTCTTGGGATAGCCCACGAAGATACACTTATCTGATTTGGGATTGAGTTTATCCGTGAATGTTCTCTTAACATACACCTCACATCCCCAAACCTTTAGAAAAGACATTTTGGGCTTTTTCCCCGTCCATATCTCAAACGGTGTCTTTTCAACCAATTTGGTTGGAACCCGGTTCAGCATGAACGCTGCTGTCTCGAGTGCGTGTCCCCAAAACGACAATGGCAGTGAACTTCGACTCATCATTGATCGTACCATGTCAAGCAGTGTACGATTCCTCCTTTCTAATACACCATTCATCTGAGGTGTATACGGAGGTGTGAGTTGTGAAACAATCCCACATTCCTTCAAATGATCGTCGAATTCCTGACTCAGATACTCGCCACATCGATCCGACCGAAGCGACTTTATCTCCTTGTCTAGCTGATTTTGTACCTCATTCTGAAACTGTTTGAACTTGTCAAAGCTTTCAGATTTAAGTCTCACGAGGTAGACATAACCGAACCTACTGAATTCGTCAGTAAAGGTTATGAAATACCGGTGTCCTCCTCTAGCCTCCGGAGTAAAGGGTCCGCACACATCTGTGTGTATAATCCCTAATAACTCACTGGCCCTTTCATTCTCACTGTTGAAAGGCTGCTTTGTCATTTTACCAGACAAACAAGATTCGCAAACATCATATGACTCCAAGTCAAATGGTTCTAGAATTCCGTCATCTCGGAGTTTCTCTATGCGTTTCTCGTTTATATGTCCTAAACGACAATGCCAGAGGTAAGTTTGATTCAAGTTACTCTTGGATCTCTTACTTATATGATAGATGTCATTGTTATCTAAATTTAGAGTATATAGACCGTTTTCTGGAGTAGCTTTGAAGAAGAAAACATCATTTTTAAAACATGAAATAACCTTTTCCTTAAAAACATAAGCAAATCCACAGTCTATTAGCAAATTGAACGAGATAACATTTTTAATTAGTCTTGGAACATAATAACAAGGTTCTAGTTCTAAAACCATGCCCGAGGGAAAACTAAGACAATATGTCCCTACAGCTTTAGCACCAACCATGGAGCCTTCGCCTACCCGCAGGTCCATATCTCCTTGTCTCAGTTTCTTACTTCTCTTGAATCCCTGCAAATGATTGCATATGTGATGACCATATCCGGTATCCAATACACATGATTCATAAGAAGTAATAAGACAATCTATCATAAAGATACGTGTATCATTGGGCGAACCAATGTACAGCTGATCTATGTCGAGTGAGTGCTCGCATGAATCCTTGCTACCACAGTCTGGGCATCAAATTTCTCCAAGTTCTTCCAGTCAGTCATCCTCCTGCATAGGGTCCACAACTGGTGACTCTAGCTGCTTCGGGTTCAACTCGTCTCTAATGCACATGAGGATTTTGTGCAACCCTCCGACAGTCATCTCAAAATCACCGAGGACATACATTACTCCTTTCTGGTAATAGTCCGACAAGGAACCGAACAAGAGCATAACTAGCTCATGTGGTTTTGATTTTGACCCCAAGCTCTCATAGCAATCCAAGAGCCTTCTCATATTAATGAGATGATCGCTAATAGGCTGACTTTCTTTCATCTTGGCTGAAAGGATTTCTCTCATCAGTAGCATACGACATATCTGTTCACTAAACTTGAACTTCTGCTCCAATCCTTGAACAACTTCATAAGATGACTTCTCACGTAGATCGTCTGTAAACTCGGATGATGCGGTGAGAACGAGAATCGACATAACATCAGATTCATCAGCCAGATACTGATAGTAAGTGTCATACTCACTATCCTGGGCATCTACCCCTGGTCGTTCTGGAGGCAATGTCTCAATGATGTGAAGCTTTCCCTGTGCATCCAAAACATTTTTCAGATGCATCTTCCACACAGCAAAGTTTAGACCCGAAAGCTTCCACTTGCTAGTGATGAGACTTAGAGACTCTCTTGGTGAATAAAACGGAATAACAGATATAATAGACATCTACAAAAAAAGATAAAGATAAAACCGATTCAGTATTGATTATATCTTCTAATAATTATTACCTTTTAACAAAAATTATCAGACTATGATCCATATTTCACATTTCCCGATGCAAGGTTTGGGCACTTCCCACCGGGACAATGCTATTTCTGGTAGGTAAGAACTATACCAATCGTATCCAAACTGGACACGACTCCTAGATCCGCGGGACATCGGTTACAGGAACCGTGCATGTTTAGTCCCTCTAGTGCATTTTGGGTCGGGACTCCCGATTATCACCAAAATAGATCGCACCACCTAAGACAACATGAATTCTGGCCGGGACTCCCGATTATCGCAGAATCTTTCATGCCCCTTCCCGCAATGGTTTGAACCCGGATGCCCAAAGTTTGGGCACTTCCGACACCCGAGTACCGTTTAACAGCAAGGGTGTACCATTAGGTGGGTAGCACACTGATCTAAGATTTTTCTAAAAAGGATTTCCAAGTTTTTAACGTGAAAAACTTTAATGCCAGTTTTCTTTTAAAAAACATCTGTTTCAATAATTAACTATTATTAAAACCCTTGTTTTATTTCATCGTGTTAATCACAACCACGCATATATATAATATGTAAAGAAATAAAACAACCACAAACAACTATGCCTTAGCCTTGCCCTTAACTAATGTCGGTTTCGTGAGCCACACGAAAAACCCGACGGTCAAAACCTAAGTGGAAATACACAACACACATGGCATGGCGTTCTGAAGCTCCCACTGGCTCCAGCATCCAATCCTTCTCCCTGCTCCTTGGTTCTTGTATCAGCTCCATATTTATTCTAATAATCTATTCTATTCTAAAGTCTAAAAAACTAGAAATATAAAAATTACAAGATTGATCAAAGGCACGCAGGCCCGCTAATTCTAGTACTTTTACAAAATAGAATAGGGGTTGTAAGTGGAACGCAGGTCTCCCCACACCATAGAATAATAAATCCAAAAACAACCACAAGTGCGAGAAATTAAACAATCCACAAGGTCTAGGGCTCGGCTATGACATCCCAAACATGTACTAAACTAATACATGAAAGTACAAAGACAACTGATTTCTAATTATTCATCTTGATGAAAAATAACTGATTTTAACAACCTGTTAAAACCCCTATATTGTTTTTCGGTTATTTGCAATAAATATTTATTTCAAGTTTTATACTTTGATAATTAATCAAAAACTTAAAAATAATATTTAAACCTTAAATTAAAATAACAAACTGTATTTCAATTTAATATTGACCACAAAATATCTGAACCGCGAGCTGGGCCAAATATTTAAACTGGGTCAGCGATCGGAAACGGACCGGGAAACAAAAACTGGGCCGAGGCCCAAAACAGCCTTTAGCGCCGCTAACCCTAGCCGCTAAACCCAAACTGGGCCGCAGGCCTCCTGGGCCGTGGTTCTCTGGGCCGAAGCCCGCCACGTAGTTAGCGCCGCTAACTGGGATGCTAACGCGCCGCTAACTGTGACGCTAACGCGCCGCGTTTTCACATTCCACGGTCGACTGCCGCAAAACCACTACCGACTACCGGCAGCCGGCGACTGTCGTCCCTATCTGAGACCACCGCCGGGAATGGTGGTCGATTTCTTGGTCATCGCAAATAATAACAATAAAGAAAACAAATTTAATTAAAATTTAAATCTAACAATCTATTTATCCAAAAACTAATTAATCTAATCCAATAGAAATCATAAACTTGAATTTTATTTACTTGGATGATCAAAAAATTTTCTTTCTGGATAAAACAGAATCATATTTCATCAGAATAAAAAGAAGCCTACCTAGTATCTTACGAGGTTAGAAGTGGCTCTGATACCACTGAAGGGTTTTGTAGGGTATAAAAACATATTATAACATGCACAGCGGAATAAAACCCCCTCCAGTGATCTCATCTAACTCGTACAGAAACTAAAAGAGGAAGAGGGATAGAAAGTTATACCTTTGATGTCAAAACAAAAACTTTCTTCAAGCCTTTAGACAGCTGCAGGTTATCAACCGCTACTGCACCACCTCGAACGGGCTGCTAGACCGCCTAAGGATTAAACCTTGGATCAAAACCGTGACCCACGATGTGTGTGTGTGTATCGCCACCGCCAACCACCGCCGATGGTGGTTCGGTGTCACCCTTTGCGCCGCCGTCGATCTACTAGAGGGAGGGAGAGAGCGCCGCCGAGAGAGAGAGTGAGAGGAAGGAGAGATTAGGGTAATCCTTTTCTTATTGTGATTAACTTATGATTAATGAGGCTAAAATAAGGTTTATATAATAAACCCTTATTAGGCCAAGCCCGTTTAATTAAAGCCCAGCTTTAATTAAACTATTAATCATTTACAGAAAATACCCTCGACCTTTCTAATTAATTAACAACTATTAATTAATTGGTCCCGTTAATATTTAAACTAAATATTAACTTCTCCTTTTAAATAATAAATAACTTTTATTATTTCTCTCTTTTCTCAATAATTAATTAAACTATTAATTATTGTGATACACAAACATGTAAAATCCAAAAGGTTCTATTTGGGTGTGCAGCGGTGTGATCCTTTAGTGTCACATAGTATTGGACACGATGATACATGTTATCTATCTCTGCACATAATCTAACAATCAGGTTAGGGTGGCCGAAGAGGATATACCGAAGACAGCTTTTCGTACGCGGTATGGTCACTATGAGTTTCTTGTGATGCCGTTCGGTTTGACTAACGCTCCGGCAGTGTTCATGGATTTGATGAATCGGGTGTGTCGACCATTCTTGGATAAGTTTGTCATCGTCTTTATTGATGATATCCTGGTGTATTCTAAAACAGAGGATGAGCATGATCAGCATCTGCGACAAGTTTTGGAGACTCTAAAGCAACACAAGCTGTATGCCAAGTTGTCAAAGTGTGAGTTCTGGTTGCGTGAAGTCAAGTTTCTGGGTCATGTGATTTGTGAGGTGTTAAAGTGGATCCGTCAAAGATAGAAGCTGTAATGAATTGGAACCCTCCTAAGACACCGACAGAGATCAAGAGTTTTCTGGGTTTGGCAGGTTATTACAGAAGATTCATTAAAGACTTTTCAAAGCTTGCTGGTCCGTTAACGAAGTTAACCAGAAAGGATGTACAACTCCAATGGGGTGAGGATCAGGAGAATGATTTTAAGACTTTGAAGCAACTTCTGTTTCAGATCACAGCGGATAAAGTTGCAGTGGCTCGGGAAAAGTTGAAAGCTGCAAGAGATCGACAAAAGATGTATGCAGATCCGCGTCGTCGACCAGTGACTTTTGTGGAGGGTGAACGAGTTTACTTAAAAGTTTCTCCATGGAAGGGCGTGATACGCTTTGGGAAACGCGGAAAGTTGGCTCCTCGATATATTGGTCCGTTCAGAATTCGAAAAGTAATGAATGATCAGACGGTTGTATTGGATCTTCCCGATGAATTGGCAGGTATACACGATACTTTCAATATTTGCTATCTTAGAAAGTGAAATGTAGAGGATCAGACACAGGTGTTGCCAATACAAGATCTTCGTGTAGATTCTAATAAGAGGTTGATTGAGGAACCTGTTGAATTACTTGATCGTAAGGTAACAAAGCTGAGAA
The DNA here is from genome assembly GCA_947179395.2 of Pulicaria dysenterica. Taxonomy (NCBI): domain Eukaryota; kingdom Viridiplantae; phylum Streptophyta; class Magnoliopsida; order Asterales; family Asteraceae; genus Pulicaria; species Pulicaria dysenterica. The sequence goes on along the minus strand of OX359290.1, from coordinate 24,793,331 downwards.
ATAAACAGATACCAATGGTTTTGGTAAAGTGGAAGCACAGCTTGGGTTCAGACTTGACATGGGAGACCGAAGCTGATATGAGGAGTCGATACCCAGCCTTGTTTGAGCGCGATCAGATTCCGAGGACGGAATCTTCTTAAGGGGAAGATTTGTAACACCCTCCTTACCGGCCTAGTAGGATTAAGGTAATTAAGTTAAATTACTTTAATTAATTGGTTGATTATTTGATTTATGTGTTTAATTAATTAAATTGTGAGTAAAATAATAATTTAAATTAAATTATTGTTAGTGGAGGTTGAGGTGTCGGTTTTGGACACCTTAACGCACCTAGTCACCTCCTAATTGCCATTTTACATGCAAAATAGAAAAGTGTTGTGTGTGTTTTGTGTGCTACGGCTGAGAGAACAAAGAAGAAGAAAAGAATTGGATTTTTGTTGATCTAAATTGTGCAAATGATTAACTGGAGTATTCTGAATCATCTAAGAGGTTAGATTGCTGAAACAAAGTGTTAATAGTTGTATTTTCGGATTTATATATAATTAATTATATGTGAAAACCGATTAAATGTAATACTTGAGGAATTCATGATCTAAGATGCATGTTTGTTAGTATTTGATGTTTATATGATCAATACATGTTTAAATTCAGTTCTGGAAACTTAGATGAGGTTGCATGTTTAAAATCAGATTGAAAATTTGATGTTATGCATGATTTTGAATGTATCGGTATTCTTGAGTTTGAAGTTATCGGAATTCATGTATGATTCAATCGGAATTAGTGAAAACCGATAAAAATCTATCGGGATTGATAGGAAACCGAGAAGAGTTAAACTGTTTGCCTTAGCTTTTGTCGGAATTGGTGTAAAACCGATAAGAAACTATCGGATTTGTTAGGAATCCGAGAGAATTGGAATGTTGCTTTAGTTTTATCGGATTATCCTTTTTACTCGGATTCCGATACTAATAGATTTGGATTCTATCGGGATTGAATGTTTCTCGGATTGTATGTTTTATCGGTATTCCTATTCTCGGGATTCTCTTTTCTCGGATTGTGATTTTTCTCGGTATTTGCCTTTGCTCGGAATTGGTTTATTGGATTTCATGTTTTATCGGATTTGACCTTATCTCGGATTTGGTTTCATCGGATTTGATCTTATCGGATTTGGACACAATCGGAATTCAAACAATACCTATGCTCGGATTTGGTGAATATTGTGTTATGAAAGATCAACTCTTGAATGACTTGAAGATAAACATGAACTTGTAGCCTTGGCTTATGAAAGGAATGTTTGAATTACCTAAGTTAAGGAGTTGGATGAATTCACTGAATTACGAGAAGTAAAAGTAATAGTGAATTGTGGTATATTGATTGTATATACATGAGTTGATATGTACTTGTGGTTATATGTACATATGTGTTTGAATATCGTATTATGCTTATTGTGTGTTGATTAAGCAAATACTGACTATTAGTTGTTTGTTCAGGTGGAGACAAGACTCAGTAGTTGAAAGTAAACTGAGATTGCCTGAACTTTTGAAGATATTGGTGAGTGGATATATATCTTGGATGTATGAAATATATCACCTGATTGTTGCTCTTTGAGATTTTATCTCTTGTTTTGTATATATACATGATGTTGTTTTGGAGATCAACTTGGCGGTTGTTATTCAGATGGTCCTATGTTTAGAGATATACAGTATTAGTATTTGTCTTGATGAGCATTTGTTGTAATCAAGAAGTGCTATTATTGTTGTCTGTGGTAACTAGGCTATCGGTAAACCTTTGCTTTGGCCGGCATTTGGTTGAAGGTCCCGCAAGACCGCCGGTTCTCTTGTTTGTTTGAGCATTGTTGTTTGGGCTTTATGCCTTGTATGTTTGTGATATCTATTCTCTCACTTAGCTTTGTGCTAATCCCCCATTGTTGAACTCTTTTACAGGATATTCCTGGTGAGTAGAAGATAGAGGTGTAACTAGAATCGTGGACTGATCATAACTATGATATTGAAAATGTTTTGTACAGAGCCTGTTTTTATTAGTAACACTGTGGTGGTTTTGTAAAGTTAATCAGCAAAGTTGTACTTACAATATTATATATATGTAATTATGTTATTAGCTTCCACGCGTATCACAAATTTGTGTTTTAGAAAATACAGTGTTACACTATCACCCTTCTTCTTAGGACAGTCTCTCCTAATGTGACCAATATCCATATAGTGGTAGCACATTACTTTTCTCATGGATTTTATTTTCAACCGTGACTCACCCAGTCCACCCATTCCATCATGTGCCTTTCCAATACCCACGTATAAACCTGAATCGGACTCCCCCTCATTAATAGAAACCCTACGTTTGAGTTCCTTCAAAAACAAGGCATCCTTTACTTGAACAACAAAAATTGTTGACCTACCATACAATATGGTATCAACAAAGTTCTCATACGAATGCAGTAGTGAACACACAAAAATCAGGGCAAGATCTTCATCATCAATTTTACCATCTACAACCTTCAATTCAAGGGTAATACGGTTAATAGATGATCGTTTACCTAGGTACTTTCTAAGGCGGGTATGCAACCTCTCTTCTGATAAAACCTATTCGTGAGGATATTCTTCTAATACTTCTCAGACAGCTTCTCCCACAGACCCACAGCCGTTGTATGATCCACCACTGCCTCAATACCTCATCAGCCAAGCACATCAAAATTGTAGAATGCGCTTTTTCTAGAACATCTCTCTTAACATCCTCCTTCATCTCCTTCGGAAGTTTATCTTTTCCTTTTAACGCCACCGTGCAACCCTCCTGAACTAGAAGAGCCTTCATCTTTGCCTTCCAAAACATGAAATCGTTCAAACCATTGAAATTTCTCGAGATTGAACTTGACCAATGACATCTTCACAATCAACAAATACACAAGCCCGGTAAACAAAACTGTGGCTCTGATACCACTTGTTAGGATCGAGACACCTAAAACAAGCTTTAGAATAATGCGGTAAATAGAAGATAAACGAACCCGAGATATAATATGATTCGTTCAAACACAACCTATGTCCACATGCAGGAACAAAGACTTCTTTATTATGGCTCAAGGTTTTTTTTCATGTACATATGACTGACCCTCGCCTTGGTATTTATAGGCAACAAGCTAGAAACCTATTCTAAATCAAATACATAGAGATAAGTATAAATCCATTCAGCCGTACAATACTTAATTTGAATACACGATAATATAATGTATTAACTCAAATCTATTTTGAATTCAAAACAAACTCACCGACGACGTGCTCCTTATCTCCAACCATGTGTGAACATAAGAGTTCTAATTCCAATCCATGCAAATTTAATTCCATGCAATCAAATTAATTCCGTGCAATGCATATTTAATTCAATGTCATGCAAATATTGAGTACATCCATGCACACATCATGCACAAAGCCCCCTCGTCATGTGCTCATGGCAGTCTCCTGAAATCAAAACGTTTATCGTCATGTACGCCAAGCACCCATTTTAGTTTCAAATATCATTCCGTTAATCAAGTCACACCCAACATTTATATCGGTTGAAAGGCATTGAATAAACCTACCATTTCACGAAGTTTTTAATTCACTATTGGAGTTTATGGACGAATTTCATGGAGCTCGCGGTAGGTTTTAAAACGTGGCCAAAAATCTGAAGAATAGAGACCACCCAACTCGAGCTATAATGCCAAGCTTGAGCTTGATTCAGTCCCAAAAACCGACTCGAGCTTGGTCAAGCTTCCACTTCCAATCTTGAGATCGACTTGGTACGTAATTGATACACTCGAACCCGACTCGGCTCAACTAGACTAAAACTCGATTAAACAAAACTCATTAGTATCAATTGTATAAATCAAATGTGGAATCCACATTTCATATCTTTTTAGTAGCAACATATTAAAACTACAAGCATCAATTGATTAACTATGATGCAGAAACTCTAATCATCTTTGAATTACATTTAAATCTATGTTAAAAATACAAATCAACATAACAGTTTGTTTACAAAGAATACCAACAATCCAACATTCTCTTTAGAGATAATAGAAGAAGAGGTCATGTAACTAACTTAGAACCAAAAAAGCTGCTAACACACTTACCTAGGGGTATGTTTGGTAAAACTGGCTGGGGCTGGGGCTGATTATTTCCAAGCCCAAGCCATAAGCTACTTGAAAAAGCTTTTATTTTAGGGGCTTATGTTTTTTAAAATCCCTTAACTCAAACGAGGCTAGAGGGCTGGGGATTATAAAAACTAGAATCTCACGACCCTATAATCCTCTATAAGCCCATCGCCAAACATACCCTAAATAGGAAGAAAATGCTTACTCAATAAAGGTTGTGCTTTATTTAAGCAAGAAAATCTATTGAGAAAAATGCGAACTCGATCAAAAGAACATGGAAGGAGCACTAGGTAGGGGATGAGATCGAATAGGAAGGCTCTTCGCTGAGATCTGATGAAGAATAGGGAAGAATAACGACTAGGTACGGGTTGGGGACCGGATAGGTAAAGATAGGGACCAACAAGGTAGGCTCGATTGCTCGATTTGATGAAGAATAACGAAGAACACTTCGAATATCAGACTTATGTGTGTGTTTGACAAGGCAAATCAATCGTAGAAGCGTTCTTTGTTACTATGACGGCGGGAAAATTGGAAAGTGGGAAATGGAAGTTAGGATTTTTCTTTCACCTAATATACTAAGGCCACATACGTCATTGGAGTATATATGAAAGGGTTAAATGGTAATTTAGCATGAGCTTGATTAGGCTTAGCATGAGCTTGATTAGGCTTAAAAGTCTGACAAGCTGAATATTATGAAGCTTGAATTCAATTTGAAACACTACTCAAGTAGCTCGAGCTCGTATTCAACTTAGTTCAGGTCAAATGAGTATATTTTAAGTCGATTTCGAGAAGCTTATGAGCTGTCTTGACTTGATTACATCCCTATCAAAGAGAAACCCATGACATTAAAGTATTAAACTGTGTTTAGAACTTATTGTGTTTCTAGTGACCTCACAAATACCCTCTCAATAGTCAGCCACCTAGGTAGCACATTAGCAGTTGTATTTTACTTAAAGATTCTATTGTTCATTCCTTATTTTCTTTAGAGAAAGTGGGCACTGAATATTCTATCTTATAATCAATTGACAAACAATTTCACTCACATAAAACTACTATTCACTTCAATTTTAAATTTTACCCCCTAACAAATTTTACTTTTTCACCCTTTTAACTTATAAAAGTTGTATTTGATTTTTAGTTCTTAATTTTTGTCACAAATAGGTTTATATTATTCATCTCCAATTTATACAAGATTACTTTTTACACCATAACATAATTTATAGCTTAATTATGATTATTATTATTTTTTGTTATTACTACAACTATTATATATGCTTTTAGACCTAACTAGATAGCGTAGAACTCTAAAAACTAAAAGTATAATAAATAATGTGTTAAGCACGCAAGATTATGCAAATAAGAATACAACATGGGATGAAACAGAAAATTAACAATTGAAAGTTGCTTAGAATAATTTAGTAAACCGGCATCGGCATGAATACTAATATAATACAGTTAGTTTTGTACAAGGTTCTAAAAAACGTAAGGCGTGGCGTGGCGGCGAGGTCAAGCCTCAAGCTTTACGAGCTATGGCGAAGCCATGACGTTTTTTAAGGCGTCACTTAAGGCGGCAATTTTGTATATATTTTATAATAATATATGTCCAATCTATCATTATTAATATACAATTTACACAAATGAGGAGCAAAGTAACTTATACAAATTAAAAACTACAAATTTATAGAAGTTCAATACACGCGATCGTAAAATGTATATAAAAAAGACCATTTTTAAAAAAAAATTAATTTCTGCGCGCCACGCTTTAAAAAACTCGCCATTTGGCGCGCCTTATCGCGCCTTATCCCGCCTTGTCGTATGCCACGCCTAACCCCACCGCCAAGGGCTGTTTCGTAACGGCGGCCTCGCGCCTCGCGCCTTCGCACCGCCATGGCGCGTTTTTTAGAACCTTGGTTTTGTATAATATATAAATAAAATAATATTACAAATGACATCATAAAGTATTCAAATATACAACTAAATATGTTAGAGAAATGTTAAGTAATGTTAGTGAAATCTAACTTAATTAAATGATAAGTTACTCATGCAATTTTTACATTTTACTTAAAAATCTCCAATTATTTATGATGTACACTTAACGTGAGGATAAGACATTTAAGTTACATGGTGCTAGCATCACATAACATTTTCTCATATATGTTTTACTTTATATGTATATTACTTGAAAATATACTTTTTAATGTAACAACCAATGTTAGTTAGTTAACTATTTGATAAAGTACACTTTGCTGAAAACTCTATTTTTTATTTTCTTAGATGATGATTATCAACCTAAATAACATGTAGGTATATTATTTTTGAACAATCATCGATAATACTATATATAGATTAAATTAATATGAATGCGATTATTAAATACTAACCCGGTGCAACGCCGTGACATTATGTATCTTGTTAGGGTCATATCCCACGTACCCCAAGAATCATACTATTCATTAGTTCGCATAGTACTCTCCGATTTCTCTTGATATTATAAGGGGTAGTTTAGTAAAATTTTCTAAACGTGATATGTTTTTCATTTCAATTTCTCGCGATAAGATAGTGCTTCTCCTCTTTCCTTTTCAAAGTCTCTTTCTGACTTTCATCTTTAAAGTCGCGATAAGATAGTGTAACATTAGAAGATTGCCATTATTCAGTATTAACCGGATCTAGGTAAAACGCCTCAAATCCAACCTTTATTTAACTCCGGTATCTTCTTCTTCAAAACAAATAGAAACCAAACAAGACAACCATGATCCCATCATCAGTGGCAGAATTTGCTGAAATAATTGGGGGGGGGGGGGAGCAAAACAATATAAGGTAAACTAGCTAAACGATCCGTGTATTAACACGGGCTGATATAAGTCAATTTAAAATTTATATAGTTTTAAAGAGTATTAAGACGTATAGTAAAAATAATTACAAAACATAGATATGAATATAAAATCTCGTAAGAAATGAATAATCATTACAGAATTTTGAAATTCATACATAAAATTATCATTAGATTTTCTTTAAAACCTCTGTATAAACAACATTCATAGTTTTATTAGTATGGTTTTCTTAATTATCGCAAATTAAAACTTTTAACCTCTCTTTACTCTTCACTCAAGAAACTGTCACATATAACTGTCCATGAGTGAAAACGTGTCTTTTTAGTACTTCTTATAAATACTCTTTTTAAGGAATATAAAGTTACATTACACGTCTAAAAGTTTTAGTATAATATTAATGTGTTTCTCGTGATGGAGCTTTATCCCGATATTGTAAAACCATAACTATAATATTATTGTTGATGTTGTTTATAAGCGACTCGTGTATCAACATGGGAATGATATAAGACAATTTTAAATTTATATAGTTTTAAAAATATTAACACGTTGAAAAATTAGAAAACATATATATGAATATAAAATCTCGTAAGAAATGATAAACATTACAGAAGTTTGATATACATAATACTCTTTATAAACAACATTCATGGTTTTATTAGTAATTTAACGCACACAAAAACTAAGCTATTTAATTTGAAATGGGTTAATGTCATATCTAACTTGGGTATTTTTCATACTTTTATAATTGTTGCCCCAATTCACGATTTTTTTTAATCTATTGAATGTTGTTTTTTCCTTTTTTGATATCATAAGATATCAAAAATATATTTTACAGTTTATTTGTGAACTCACTACCTCGCGTTTACTTAATGAATTGCACACAAAATCAACGAATTTTACTAAGGCAGAGTAGGAAATTAGAGATAAAAAAGAACAAATTATGAATCTTCAAACTCATATATAATTTTCGTTTCTTAATCTAGCTTTTAGGTAATTCAATCACAGAATTTTCATGAATCAGACAAATGAGATGTGTTAGAATAGTGGAATTAAAATGGAGCTTACGAAAGGATCTACTAATTTTTCTTTCTTTCCTGTTTAGTAACATAATTGAGCATTGAAAATTTTATTTTAAAACTTAGGGCATATTATTAAAGATCACCTATTTATATCATCATCTATTTTTTTTAAAAATTAAAAAAATATTTTCCCACCATTACAACATACAATTTTTAAATAATTTCTTTATCCTTTAAACTTAACAAATTTACTTAATAATAGGAACAATTAAAAGGGATGAATTTTGTTATAGTTCAAATGGTTGAATTTTCAATTAAATTCATATTCAAATGGTTGTTATATTATCCAAGTATATCTCATCGTCTACTTCCTTTTACTTTTTGTTTATATTTTCAAACTTAATCTATCAATTATTATTCCATTTAAATCACATTTTAGAAATTTTTAAATCTAATTCTAAAAGTAACTTCCTTACCTAACAAAGTGGAGTAATTTTAAACCAATTAAATACACGTCAATTAGAAATATGTATTCAATTCAAATTTAAATATATATATATTAATATGTTATCCACGATTAATTCAAATATATATTGTTATCTTATCCAAGATTAACAAACACATGAAGTTTGTTATATAAAATTTCCCTTAAGAGATTTGATGGAATGTGACGTAATAACTAATACATTTTTGATTTTCTTTAATTTTTTTTAATCAAGGGCTATGATTGGTGAAGATTTTTTAGGGAAAGAGTTGATGATGTAAGTAACCCTTTTTTTTAATAGTTTTATTTTTAATAGTTGATTATATATATGATTCTTTAATTTTTTATATTGATTGATGCATCTTTGTTTGTTTTAAATGTTAACTATTTTTATATAAATTTATCATAAATAAAACAAAACTTAAAAAAAATTATTACTTTTTATCGAAAGACCGAGGAATCAGTTATTATATCGACTATTATACGTAGATAGAATAAATATAAAAAAAGTATAAATTGTTTTATGAATAACCTACTCACTACTATTAATTGATAACAAACAATTAAAAATATACTACTTTAAAAAAGTGTCATATTACAATAACATTTATACCAAAACGTAGATAAAAATGAGACGGTCGCAAATATATAATTATTATTTCTCTAAACAAATTATATAATAATTTATTAAACATATTTTATAAACAACCTATAATTAATTATATTAATATACAATTTTTATAAAACACCCTCACATTTTTATAAAAACCCTTAACATATTTTATAAAACCCCCTTAGAATTTTCACAATACCCCACTTCCAAGACTTAAGGATTTTTGGCATTTTTGACATCATCATCTCCATTTTTTTAATTTTTTTTTTAAATCAAGAGTTGTGATTGGTGAAGATTTTTTTGGAAGAGAGAGAAACCATTTTCTTTTAATATATATTAAAGATAATATGTTATATTAAAGGTATATTTATACATATAAAAAGTAAATAATATAAACAAAGTCTACACTGCAGTAAACTACATAATAAATTATTATATAAATAGATAAATAATAATTATATACATGTACTTGTAGTAAAGTAAAGTGACAACATTAAGTAAAGCATAGTCTACACTGCAATTTCATCTTGGGACTTTCACATATTCACATTGAAAACCCACAAACATTAATTACCCTCTTGTTTTCTCTTAAAAACACCACCAAGATACCACATGGAAGCAAGATTTTCATACTTCTACACTCAATTTTCTCACTCTCAAAATCGAGACTTGAGAGATGAGAGCTATTTATCAGTGGGGGATGGAGGGCGGACGATGGTGACCAGTGGCATATTGGTTTTTCTCCGCATGTGGTGGTGTTCTTGACTTTTCTCACAATCGACGGCGAGCAGGAAACGGAATTGTTCTTGATTTTCCGGTGTGGCCATGTCTCGGTTGTGTGTGGACAGAATGTTCTCCGGCTAGACGGCTACTGTTCTTCAAGTGTGGCGTGGAAGATGCTTGATTACTTGTGTGTAATCCTAGGATTCTAATCCGTTCTTTTTCAGTTTCTAAATCCATATATATTTTGTATTATTATTTCTAAATTTGGTTACTCTATTCTCATAATTTGTAGAGAGTCAAAATAATCGTACATATATTTTTTTACCAATACCTAATGCAAATTTTCATTACAAGCACACAAAATTTTGAAAGAGGGGTTGGGGAACAGCCCCTCCTTTACCTTAATAGTTCCACCGGTTACTAATGATCTCTTAGCCTAGTGGTTAAAAGTGAGGGGAAGACAAAGCCTTCTAGAAAGTCTAGGTTTAAACCTTAGTAATTGAGCTTAATTCTAACTTAGGTTTACTAACTTACTAACAATTAAATTTGCCGTTAAAAAAAAAAAAATAGTTCCGCCGGTTCCCATGATTTGATATCTTCAAAAGCAATCACCATCATCACTACATCCGGGTAAAACCCCAAAACCCCTTTGTCCTATAATCAAACTCCAGGTTTTTCTTCTTTAAATTCAATGGAAACCAAAGAACACAACCAAGATTTCATATCAATGTCTAAACAAATGATGAGAGAGGACCAGATTATGGTGCTGCTACGAATAATGAGAGAGAGGAGAGAGAGAGACAGAAAAAAAAAGGGGCATAGGATGGAGTAGATGTTGTATATAAGCTTTTGAATTTCAATCTTAATAAATTTAAACTCCCACAATTTTAAACCTCTTTTAGTTTTTAACTTTTTTATTCCTCACACTACAAAAACCATCTATGGGCTTTAATTATTTGTTAAACGTTAGCTACACATGCTAAACGTTACTGGTCTATGTGGAACCACATTTTCTTCATCCATACGTTTCTTTAGTGCATCATGTATACCATTTTCATAACAAAGATGTTCTGTTTAACCAATATCAGTTTCCCTAACAGCAAGATTGACTTACTTATAACCATCGTTAATTTTGGTTACAATCAAGGAGTGGAACCACATGTTTCAATACTCAAAGTTAGAACCAAATCAAAATTTTCGATTATTTCGTTTATCCAAAATGAACTTACAAAACCTTTTTTGGCGTATAAAACTAAACATAGTATGCTTAAAAGGAATATCCATTGAAATGATATATCCGGACAACATACATGTATTACACTAGAATTTAAAAGTTCTTACTATGACAAGATAGATAAGATAGGTATTATACATTATCGAGTATCAGTGCAACTAGTTTAGGAAGTCCTTCATTGGGTCATCGTGATGAACCTTTTTCATTCTATACGCTTCCATGTCTTCAGCCGTCACCTGAAATGGCCAAACGGGTTTAAATGGCTGATATTTGGCATGGAACAACAGGTTATGCACACCCACAAACTTTATTTTGCAGTTTTTGAAATTCATAATGATTCATGTGTAAAACATGGTTAGGAAAAAAATATTGTTCAACCTCACTGTTTTTTATTTATAAACTGATTTAAATGGTCGTAACCGTTTTTCCATTTTGTCTTCTGTGTTTTTTCATCTTTTTTCCGCTTGACCCGTTTGAGAAAAAGCAAAGCCCTACCAACCCACTTTTACTATTGCCACCTTTACAAGCCATATATTCTAAATTTAAAAAGATACAAAACCACAAACCTCATCATTCCACTTGACATTGTATTTGCGCTTCCTTTCATCTTTCTCTTCTCTCCTCCTCTGGTCCTCCTAACAGTAGCCAATTGGGTGATATCAGTTACAGAAACTTGCTAAATATTAAATCAAATGACAAACTAGTAACAAGCAAGATGATAGGTGAAACAACATTTATGGTTGTTATTTTTAGAGCAAGACTACATCTTTTCTTGAGTATGCAATGCGTGAATGAATCTAACATAATTTAAAGTATTAAAATTTTAGAACTGTGAATGCTAATCAGAAAAGCAGTTTGCGGATTGATTGAATGAATGTAATGCCAATCGAAAAGTTGCAATAATTCGGTTGTTAAAAACTAGTTAAATTTACTAAAACAAGCACATACATAAATAATGAAAAACATCGAAGACCATAACATAAATAAACCTTCATCATGCTTGCATGTTTAGGGGCAGATTGTCGTGTGTATATATACAAAAGAGAAAAAGAGACCACAAATTACCTTTTTAAGTGCTTCAGTGAGTTTTGCTTCATCCAAAACCAGATCATCAGGAATATCAGTCCCCCATGTAGCAAGCTGCTTTTCCTCAGTTGGGGCAACTACATCTGTGAAGCCAAAATATAATCATAAGCAGATGAACTTCAACAAAAAGACGCATTCGAGTATGTAGTTTCAAAGTATTTTCATATGAGCCTATCTGCTGTTTTGTTTGAATTATCATTAAACATGACATATTTAATAAAGGATATGTTATTTCTTTCATTCTCTATAATTTATTATATACATATTAGTTTGTGTACTTGTTCATATTAATATATTATCTCTAAACCAAGAATTTAATTTCACTTCTAGTTGGTAGATGTTTTAATATAACCACATATTTACTTTATCTGGAAAAATAGAAGAATTAAACAAAACAGATTTTGGTCTATCTTCAACTCGCAATCCTAGTCTAATAGATTGAACTAGGAGCTTGTATGCATTAAAAATATATTTTGGTCTGCATTCTACCAATTTGACCTGTGTTTCTGCTTTAAATATATCTTTTAATATGGCCTATCTGGCCGGTTACATATGTAACCCATGATACGACCTGGCAATTATCTAGTTAGTACATCATCTAGTTTACATATTCATTATTATCTAGTTTACATAATTGAATGGTTTCCTTAAATTTAAAAGTTAGGTTGGTTTATTTAAAGGGATAGGGTTAGGCCGATCAGGGGGAGGGGGGAAATTGTTTCTGTTTTCTTTGTTCTTGCGCATCCGATTCTGGGTTCCTTTTTATCAATTAATATCCGATTACTAAATTGATTCTTATGAAAACATAACCCAATAAACTTTTTCAAGTTTTCAGAAGTAGACTGGTCAAAATTACCACCTCTGATCATACAGTATTGAAATCATCCGGAGTTTCCCTCCTGGCTATCATGCTGAACCGAAAAAAAAAGGGGGGAAAAAAGTACCTTCAGAAGCCTCTTTGCGAGCAATGTTGGCCTTCATAAGATCTGCTGCAGCTTCAGCAGCTTCTATTCCAGCAGCACCTGTACAATAACTGTTCCGAACAAACTGTTTGCAGCACTTATAGCCCCATTGATGATCTTTCCACCATGAACCCCAAACTGCCGTGTGGTTATTAATGTAAACATCTTCTTCATATTTGCTCTTGGGCAGGGCCATTTCCTGCAAAAACAGATATTCTATTTAGCACCTCACCTGAGCAATGCATATCCAACAAAAACACTAAATAACAAACAATAAATGGCTGAATAATGATCGAAGGCTCTCGGATGATGCATAAATCAAATTTAGCATAATAAGAATGATAAATTTACCTGGCCCTTTATAATCCTTCCAGCACGGTCATACTCAACTTCACGTTCACTTTGTCCTAATAAGAGCTCTCTTGGAAGAACTTCTTCAGTAGCTGCATTCCCATATTTTTCCACAATGGTTTCCTTCACTTTTGACTTCAGTTTCTCTTTATTGATCTTATAATTTTTGTACAACAATTCAGCTTGAGATGGAGCTGCTTGCATATGCACATCATTCCCCTTATCAAATGCTTCCCAAGCATGTATATTCAGTTGCTTGAACTCCAAAGCTTGACCACTTACTCTATTCTGGTTATCACCCTATAATAAAAATAGAAAAGAATATCAATAAAATAACTGATAGTATTATTGTAAGACAAATAGGATGAATGCAAATAAATATCCACAGCATGAAACAATTAATTAAGGCCACTCACAGCATAGAACTTTTCATTCGGGTCCATATCTGGAAGAGGATCCTCACGCATGGAGCGAGTTTTAGGATCATAGTGCGCAGAATTGACATCAAGATTAAGCAGATATTTAGCTGTATCTTCCCGAATACGCAGGTTCCTTTGGAAAAAACATAAAATGAAATTAAAAAGGAATCACCAAGTAATCAAGTATTACCTTATGGACACAATATAAAAGTAAGGGTGGGTGAGCCAGTCATCAGGGCGGAAACGGGTCTGTGTTAAAAGGCTGTTATTAGTGCAGGTTAAAAGGGCCATGTAGGGTTGACTAGCAAACACTTTTTTCTCCTTTTTTACAAATCGTTAGTTATAATTATAAAAACAATATAATTACACTAATAATCTAATCTTAAAATAAAACAATTTAACATTAATATTGACTTTGACCAACTTTCAGCCCGTTTGGCTGTTAAGCCCATTTGACCTGTTCCCTATCTAACCCATTTGACATAAAAACATAACCCAATTAATCATGTGGTAAACAACACGAATAGTGATCTAAATCCAAACTGACTGCGACTCACCTAACTGTCCCCGTGCTGCCACCACCAGTGGTACGCACACGTTTCTCAACCTTTGCAAAATCCATCTGTTTACTTTCATCTACTTTTGCTTCATCAACCTTTAAAGCATCCTCATTGTCTTCATCATCGCTAACCCCGCCTTCTGCATTTTCATTATTATTTTTCTCCTCTAGTTTCTTAAGTTGTTGCTCCTTCAAGTATTTCTTTCGAGCTTCATCCCTAGCTTCATATCTTTCAATAACATGAGCATATGACGCAGCATCATATCCATTCCATCGGTCCCTTTTACCATCATAATCAAGTTCAAAAGTCTCTATTTTCTCATCGGGTGCAATATTTTTACTAGTCCATTTTGCCCCTAGCTTTCGAGGCCTCTCCATGCATGTCTTGGTCGTATGCGTCATTGCCCCACAACTGTGATAACCATATACAAAGAATACAAAAATTTGTTACCACAATACGAGTAACAAAAATACAGATACACACGTTTCACATACTTTTCACATGCACCCTTTCTGTACTTGTCAGCCTGGTAAATTTTTGCACCTCGATCATACCATGATTTTGTATAATTTGGATCTGATTTCCATTTCCTTTGATGTTTTAAACTCTAGCGTAAGAGAAGCACAAAAGTGTTAGTAATCTGACCTTTAGGAATTGTAATATGCAACAACGGAACTTAAATGCATACCGGTCTCTCTGCATTAAGATACCAAGGAGCAGAAGACATATACTGAGGAATATGTGGATTGATTTCCTTTCCATCTTCATCAACCTCAGCTGGTGCAAGTCCAGCTTTTCGTGCTTCTTCAAGTTCCATCTGCTTCCGATGGTCCTCTCGGGATTTGAACGCCACTGAAATTTATAACAAATACAAGGTAAAGCATCAACGCATGTAAAAATGGTACATAATCAAATAATTTAATGGGGTAACTGGAAAGCTCAGATTGCCATAAATAATGTTTTACATGACCGAATTTGCATCCTAGAATTCATCACCACACATCACTATATGGAACAAGGCAAAAAAATAAAAGATGGAAATCACAATCTTCCCATCCATCAAACTATAACAGACAAGCTTCATTGTAAAAAAGGTTCAATCTACTGAGAGAATTTCTTACTGGCAAGAAGATTCTACACATCTAACGTGATAGAATCCCTAATCTTAGAACATAGGACTACTCTAGAAGTACCACCAATTAAACAAATTGTTATAATGTGTTATTCTATTTCATAAAACAATAAACATCTATGGCATCTGATTTTTCACCGCCTGCAAATGCCACAAGTTTGAGCCCCTAAATTTCTATGAACTTTGCATAAACCATTGGGACTTCACTTTGAGTTCATTGAAGGGTTTAACAATTGCGATTTCTCATCAGTATGTAACAGCTTGTTTAACATAACGTGAATGTTTATTAGGCAATTCACAATCGAAAGTACAATAACGATTGAATTAGAGAAACCGTCATAGAGAATTGTCGATAATTTAAGAAGCATATCTCACGAAACCCTAAATCAAATTCTGAAAAAATATCAATAAACGTTTCCAGAGCAAAATTAACAAGAAAAGAAGGAACCACAACAGCATAAAACCAAATAGATTCCTTGAAAAACAATTACATGTGTGCAACATGTAAACCAAGACGAACCTGATGCGGTAGCCATGTTTGAATTCCTTCCTTCAGGAGCAAAACAGAACGAAAATTTGAGTTACGCCGATATAACAATTTACAATCAAAAAGAGATTGATCAACTAAATTTGAAGGGAGAAGTACGGTGAGGTGATCGATATTTGTGCACAAAAATGGCAGGTAGAAGGCTACAGGCGATGGGGATCTAGATACGATTGAAAAGGATTTGCTTAAGTAGTAATCGACTGCTCCGATAAGCCAGCCCGAATTGATTAGGAGCCCCGAATGCCAAGATAACTCTACTACCTGAAACATGATCCGAACCGGACACGAAAAAAGTAACACGAACCCGGAATGGGTCAAAAACAAGTTGACACGAAAAAAAATAGTCTGGTTAGGGTCAACCTGACAACCCGAAATTGACCCGTGTAAGGGTAAAACTAAAAATTATAAAAAAAAAAATTAATACTTAAGCTTTTAATTTTAAAAAGGAGATTGTGAATTCAAATAAGAGAGTGACATCTTAGGCAATAAATTTCAATAAACAAAAGTACAAAACCTTTAAACTATAAAACTTAAATAAACAATAAAATATTTAAACCTAAATAATATTACATCATGGTTTAAATTCAAGAATACAACGGAAAAGAGGAAAAGAAGACTTGACTTTTGAATTTTGGATAATTTTCGTTAGGTTATTTTAATCCATAGTTTGTCACTAGCTAGTACTTTTGAATTAAAGCTACTAAATTGTATTGTTATTCGATATTTCAATCCGTGGTTTATTCACCAGTTAGTAGAGAAAATTGGAAACGGACATGGAATTCGAAAATTTTATAATGAAAACCGTACTCGAAAACCGAATTTGAATACCGTAATCGGAAATCGTAATTGAAAATAGTATTGGAAACCCATAATTGAAAACGGTATTGTAAACCCGTAATCGAAAGCTGTTAGATTATGTGCAGAGATAATTAATGGGTACATTGTATCCAATGTTATAAGAGACTAAAGGGTCACACTGCTACATACCCAAACTAGAACAGTTGGAATTTACCATAATTCTGTGTGAAAATAATTAATCAGTTGGATTAATTATTAGAGAGAAAAGTAAATAATTAATCAGTCGAATTAATTATCAAAAAGGAAATAAATAATAAATAGTTATTTATTATTTAAAGGAAAATTAAATATTAAGTTTAATATTTAATGGACCAGTTTAATATTCCAGGGGGTCAAAGTGAGAAGAATGAAACTTCAATTAAAGACATGTGCTTTAATTGAACAAGCTTGGGTTTGAATAAGGTTTAAGTATTTAAACCTAGGTAAGGCTCATTTAATCATAAGGCAATTCAAGAAAAGAACCCTAGCCACCCTACCTCTCTCTCTCACGTCGACCTCACACTCTCTCTCGGCTCTCTATTTGCGTCGAACAAGAAAGAAAGGCAAAAGCCTGTCGGCTTTTTGGTGATCGACGACCACACACACACACACTCAAGGTTTCGAGTGTTGAAGCTTGGGTGATTCCAGGAGCGGTCTAGCAGCCAGTTCATTGGTGGTGCAATAGTGGTGGACTACTTTTAGCAATCCCAAGTTAAAGCAGGTATTGTTATTCTAAACCTTTTTCTCTGGTTTGTTGTTTAGAGACTGATATGATCATTATATAGATCCTAACACTTTTGGGGTTTAGAGGGTTGTTTTCAATCTGTTTCCGCTTTAGGATTGAACAAGTAGGATCAAACCCAGGATTGACCAGTTTGTGTCTTAGGGTCCCTTCAAAAGCGGTATTCGAAATCCGTAACTGAAACTGTAATCGAAAACGGTATTAAACCGTAATTGAAAACGGTTTTCGAAACCCGTATCCGAAAACCGTATTCGAAAATCTTATTTAAAAAATACCTGACAAATACGTTTGACCAAAATGGGTCGACACGAAACAGGACCCGAACCTGACACGAAAAAAGGTGACACGACCCGAACCCGGCACAAAAATAAATGGGTCGGAATTGAGTCGACATGAAACTGACCCGAACTCGAACAACACGAATCCAGTAATACGAACCCGACCCAAATTTTCAGCCTTAATTTTACCAAATCTAATCTATCTAATTTTTTAATATAATAAAACTTAAATTAAATTAAATGTATTATACGTTTCTAGCCATTAATTTAGAAAGTCAATTTTAGTTTTGTAAATCTTGATCATTTATTTTGTTGAAATTTAGAATTTAATTTTAACTTGTTTAGTCAAAATTATATGTAGTTTTGACTTTAATTTTTTTTTTTAAATGGAATGGATAATTTCATAATTTTATGCATGTCTTATTAAACAATAAAATATTGTATATGTCCAAACTAATTTATAAATATTATATTTAGCTTTTACAACAATTTCAAATATATATTTAACAAAATTTCTAGTTTTATTATTTTTTAAATTTATGACCTATAAAGACTTGATATTATCTATATTACTATATAGGAAAAAGTTAATTTAGAACCGTTGTTAGTGCGAGAATCGCGGGAACCAATCTGAGTCGTCCAATTTTTCCTTCTTCAATGTCATTGTTTGCTCATGAATTCCTTACATGCACATTGTCACACTATATCCCTACACGCTCTCCATCCATGAATTTCTCATATCCAAGAAACAGCTGGGATTTGTTCTCGCAGCTCTCGCACTAACAACGATTATCGATTGAACCATCCCCTTACTATATAAACCATTTATCATTCCCTCTCCTATATAATTTTAAGAGTTCTTTAAATTCAATCAACATAGAATCTTAACCATTCATTATATCTAAATTAATCACATTCGCTTAATCTTTAAACATTTCATTTTCTCTCATAATTTATTTTAACTTTTTATTTATTTAAAATATACTGTCTGAGACAAACACAATTATCTACCGTACGTAATCAAGATAATTTTCAAAAAAAAAAAACTTATCTCTCTTTATTTCATCAATATAAATCTTTTTTCTTATTTTAATATCTTTTAGAATTTATATTTAAAATTAATAAAATAGAAGAAGCCCCAAATCCTTGATTTGGCCAGGATAATCTTCTTCTGTCCGAAGAAATGATCCGGTCAGTCTGTGCTTGAGTTGGATCCATTTGGTATTTTTTTTTTATAGATTCTGCCCGCGGGGTGAAGGCCCTTCTAACTCGGAAATACAAATAAAAATTTTTGAAAAAAAACGGACATGCTGTAGAAAACTCTTTCGTGACATTGAATCGCGCTAATAATATATCATTATATTCTTAAAAGCGATATGTTGTATAATAAAAACTATATGCCACCGCAGTAGATGTGCACAAAACGGTCCTGGACCACTGTCGGTCCGGACCTAGGCGGTCCCGGGTCAGTCCGGTCCTCGGCGGACCGGTCCTCGAGTAAGACCATTCGGTTTTTGAGCGGTCCGGTCTTTTTTCGGACCGGTCCGACTTCGGTCCAGACCCGTCCGGTTTTCATTCGGATATCTTTCGGTTCGGTATTGAATTTTAAGTTTCGGTTAAAATTTCCGGTTTTTGTTTTTCTTTTCGAATTTTTTTGACAACTTAAACAGTTGAGAGAATAATATAAATAGAATATGTAGAAAGAAGTTTTGTGTAAAGAAAAAAGGAAGATGTAGTGAGAAATTTCCGGTTTGGTCTCTTGGACCGGCTCGGTCCGGACCGACTCTCGGACCGTTTTGGACCGGTCCTTGACGGTCTTCCAGTCTAGTCCGGTCCAGACTGAGGAGTGGCATGACAGTCTTGGACCGGTTCAGGACCGGTCCGGTCTTGGCGGTCTTTGTCGGACCGGTGGGACCAGTCCCATTTGTTCACCTGTACACCGCAGTATTTATGCCGGTACGATGCTAGTTTTCCATAATTGTTATAATAATTATCGATTATTTGTACAAAAAATACAATCACATCTCTTAATATCATAATACTACGTTTTTAGCGTCACGTCTGTAATCCCACGCGTTTACGCTTCCACCGTTGTTCTTCGTTTGTCATCATTTTTAAAATTCTCATTTCTTTCACGTTTTATAATTCTTTAATGGGTTAAAGTCACTAAAGACAAACATGCTTTTCCCCATGTTCCGATATGGCACATTAATTTTTTTTACACATATGGTCATTTAACTTGTAAAAAACGTGTTATTAGCCATTTTGGTGATTTTGGCCTGCAATAGCAGGTCATCTTCTTCCTCAATTTCATTCACTTCGAAAACAAATTTTGGAGCCTAAATTCTCCATGTACACTTAACGAAAATCAATTATTCTTTACTCTATGGAAAGGTAATCAAGTTGTCTATCAAGTAGTACAAAAAAACGAATAAAAACGAGTTTAAAATGTGTCAATTCATCAAAATACCGTAAGGGTGTCGAATAGGGTCATTATCGACTTTAATTAGCAATAACTTGGCCTACACTTGATGGTTTTTCATGAATTTGGTGTCCATTGAAAGGTAAAAATATTATCTATGACAATCTATAAAAAGAATTATGTAAAATAATCAAGAATCAAGCTAAAAACATATCTTTTTATCTGCCCTGTTTTCGAACCCATAAACATAAAAAAACGAAACTTTGAGCTCAAAATTCTCCCTCAATACTTGACGAAAATTCATAAATTTGGTGTCATTTGAAAGGTATAATGATAAATTACAAGATTCTACAAAAAAAATCACGTAAAACAATCAAAAATCTACCAAAAATCGCAATAAATGGGCTGAAACCGAGCTGGCAGGTTGCGGGTCACGAAATGGCCATATCGACACGGTTTTTTTAAATTAAATGGCCAGATGTATAAAAAAAAATTAATGTGTCATATCGGAACATTGAGGAAAACATGTTTGTGTTCGGTGACTTTAACCCTTTTTCAATATCTTATTATTAATGTTTGATTTATAGTTATCATTATTTAAACCACCCCCGTATATTATACACATATTTGATTTTATAATATTAGTATTAAAAAATAACAGTTTTAGGAGAATTTTAGCAGTACACCATTTGAAATTCATTAAACTTTTTTTATGTTTTTTTTATTATAACAAACGTATTAATTAAGTAAATGTTAGGATAACTATGAAGTTTAATAGCAGATATAAAATCTCTACAACAAAAAAATGTATATAAAATTAAGTACGTACTACAACAAACATTTTCGATAGGATCATGTTTACATCATGTTTCCTTTTTTCTACGTAAATCATTTTTGGAAAAGATTTTTTCAAATGAAATTCCAATTAATCAATAGGATATTTTCATTTTATTAATTTTGATAAAAAAAACTCAGTTTTGATCACTTCATTTACATAACACGCGGAACTTTCTAACTTGATCCATACTGTGATTTTCATCACTTTCTAAAATTATACTTGTTTTGGTCCACGTGAACAAATCTTTGTTATTTTAGCCGCACATATGTGTTATTTTAGTCAAGGAAATTAGTAGTTGTATTATTGTATTTTCTCATATTTTATTTAATATACATATATAAATAACTAGACTATATACCCGTGTAATACACGGGTTGATTTAAAAATAACAAATATCAAACATACGTAAAAAAATATTTAATATTTATAAAACGTGTAATAAATAAGAATTTAAAGGAATGAAAACTAATAATTTAAATATAATATTTTAATGTATAAAAGAAATCTTATATACTACAAGGTTTGGAAATAAATCAAATTATTAGTGGATGTCTAAATTAAATGCTTGTCAAATTGATGAAATGGTGTTTAATCTTAAAATTTCTAAATCATTATAGTGAATACAAAATTTAAATTAAATATATAACTTTAAACACATTAAACTATTTATATTAAATTCCTAAATTATTGTTAAAAGATTTACATCCTAAACTATAGGTATTAGATATCCCATAGGATTCATGCCACTTTCGTATCTTAATTTCTAATTATAGTTTAAATCTTAAATATAATTTAAATGTTATAGTTATCTTAAATTCACATTGATTAGTCACAATAGTTTGACTCTAAAAAGTCAAAATCAAAAATTTTAAATTATAAGAATGAACGGTTAAGATTAAATATTTTATTAAATGAATGGTCACGATCATCTAATAATTTTTTTCTAATTAGTCTTTTATATATATTAGAAGATAAGTGTTTTGGCCTAAGATAATCAACAAATTGATAAAGATGTGTAGAATAAGGGTTAAATACACTGTCTGAATATTAAGAACAAATCAAACAAAGTCGAACACATTTATTAGTCAATCAAGCTTTCAATACAAAACAATATGAAACCTTAATTCAACTCACATATTTCAACTTATGAATACAGAAACACTTGATTCTCTAAACAAGAATACCGAACTGTTAATGTTAATAACTAAACGGACTAACCAGGTAACTAACGAACAAATGTGTGTAAGCTCTAAACATATTAGGAGTATATATGTTACTAGTTTATTACCCCATGTATAAACACGGGGATGTTTAAAGTAAAGTATGAAATTTGATGGTATGAAATTGTAAAAAGTATAGTAAAATAACTGTAAAATGTACATAGTGAAATTGTAAGAGGTATGAAATTGTTGAAGGTTTTCCGAATGAATATCTCTCTGATGATAATAAAGAATGTTGTTTATTCTTCATAATTGATACATATTGGAATATTGTTTTCATACAAATAAAATCATCTAAAATCTAAATATATGAAAATAAAACATACAAATAAAATAAGAATGAAATATTGTATTCATATTTAATATATATAATCTTTTACCTAAAAATATGAAAATTTTGAAAAATAAAATAAAAATATTTCACTTAAATATAGTTTTAATTTGAATAAATATGTAAAAAGTATTGGATTTATTTAAAAAATATGAGGGTTAGGATTAAGGATGATGACATCATATTTGTTTGTAAGCTTAATTTATTTTTCAAAAAAATGCTCTTATTGGTTAAATTATATTTTAAAAAGGAAAATTATTTTTAAAAGCCTATTCTTTTAATTAGATTAGTTACGTTAGATAATTAGATAGTTAGATTAGATGCCTTACAATTATATTTATAAATATTAAATAGTTAGAGATAAGTAATTAGAGTTTCTATAAGGCCATTTACAAAACTATAGATAATATTAAGTTAATGAACGTAAGTTTGAAGTAGTTATGGATGATATTAAGAATAGTTATAGATTATCTTTGTTTTTTTTTTGTTGAAAAATAGTGATGGATAATTTCTATATTAATGCACGTAATTTTCATTGTTAAAGATGATTTTATTTGTTGGTTAGATTTGATTAAATGTTATATTTATCTTAATTCACATTAAGTAATCATATTAGTTTGACTTTAAAAAGTTAAAATCAAAATATTAGAATTAAAAGAATGAACGACTAAGATTAAATATTTTATTAAATAAAGAAGATACCGATAATCATTAAACTAATAAACTAAGACTTATCTTGATATGTTAATTCAAATTAATCTAATCGATACTAATTCAAACTAATCATTTTCTATACATCCTGTACATTACTATTTTGTATTTGGAGATATATTAATGACATTCGGCTTTTCAAAAAAATCTTATCTATACACTTAAATAGATAATTTGGATAAACTTGATCCTCAATTTTAAATCTTCCTATATAGCCATAGATAGAGAGTTATGAGTTTAAAACAAATACAAACTTTTTTCGAGACGACTTCTCTATCGGAGTGAGTTACTGGTATCGTCTTTATTAAACATATATTTTACGCAATATTTGTTCGGTTTTAATCGTTTATTATGCGAAAAAGAGAACAAAAGGTATTGTTTAAATTTGTTTATTATGTTTCATGCTAAAATGGAGAAAGGCAGAGAAGATAGAGCTTAATCGAGGAAAAATCAACCAAAACATGAAGTTTTCTAAAATTTGGGTGTCGTGACACGCACGCTTAACTATCACGACGTGACATGTTGATTAACATCATATTTGAAACAATAGTGGATGACGGGCGAAAACTTCGTGTCGTGAGGCGACGAATTACATGTCGCGACGCTACAGAAAGATAAACTCAACACAATACTAACCGAAGACCAGATCGAATTTAGAGACTTATGACCTAATTTTAGTCACACTAAAATTCTAAAGAGACGACCCAATGAGATTGATCAACTATACTCTTTGAAATCTAATTAATTTCCTAAAAGACCCATATTACATTCTAAATGGGGTGCTCAAAATAATCCAAAATTTCATATCCGAATTGTCTTTCTTTGAAATTTATATTCAGTTGCTTTCATTTCGCAAGGTCTGGCATCAATTGGTTGAACGGATCTAAAATATACGTTCGTATACGTTTGGAATCAAAGGTTTTAACATATTTCTAAGCCTCCTAATCTATTGGTTGAATCAAAGGTTTGGCTCGGTAACGACTATACTCTTTGATTTAATTTTTTGGAATCCTGTTCACGGAGGCTTCAATCTTCACTTCATTTGCAACGTGTTCATGGAGGCCTGGGCGATCATTTTTCTTTTCTTTTTTTGCTTCATTAGACAAATAACAAGAGGCAGTAGATATAGATATGCATTATAATATATGAAGTTCTCTTCTTCTTTTCTTCTCCAACACTTGAGTTGTTTTTCAATAGACTTAATTAATGTTAATCTTTTTTAATTCAACAACTGTAATACCCGAGTTCGAAATAGTAAAATTATACCAAGTATTATTGAAGTCGAGGTTGAATATTTATTTTGTAAGTTGAGATTTGAATGTTAAAAAATATATTACCTATTCAAGAGTTAAGTTGCCGGATTCTTTTTAATGTGGTTGGTGCATTGTAAATAGAATAATGAATGGGGGCCAAGTCGATGTCAAGGCTTGGCCCAAGTAAGAAAGTGTATATATATGTGTATCTAGCTAGGGTGTAGCCTCCCCATCTCCTTACTGTTGCATTCACCTAAAATTGTAAGAGAGAACAAAGATGTGTGTGTGTGTGTGTTTCATTTTCTGCCAAGAGGAAACAAACAAGGGAAGGATCAAACTTTGAGCCAAGAATGCAAGGGAACTTAAGATAATTAACTCTAACCTTGTACACTATCATGGGTAAAAGTTTCTAGCAAAATTCCATGAATTAGATTGAGTTATGATTTCCAACCCCTATTCTTTAAGTTTTATGAAAACCTCATTTAAGAAAGAAAAATCAAGATTTAACCCATTTAAACCTATTGTTAATTGTTTATCTTTAAAAGGGTTTGCTAAAATGTTGCCAGGAAGCTTTAGGATCATAAATGGTGCCATTTGGTGAAGTATTGAATGTCTTCAAAATTTAAAGTATGCACTGTGCGTAGTGGGTTTCGTCCGATGAAGAAGAAGAGGGGTAGGTCCGACTTGTATAGTTCTAATCCTATCGCGACTTTTATATTTGTAGCATCAGACTTTAGCAACTTAACTTTAAAAAAAAACATGCGACTTATGTAATGGTGTGGTAATTCACATGACATCCGACCTTGGTAACTACATGATTACATGAATACGTATTCGACTTAGTGAAGCCCCCCTCCCATGCGACTTAAATTGTTGATCCGACCTTGGCATTGGGCTTTAAAAGACGGGCCTACGGGGTGTTTTGTAGTCCGGCTTAGATATAATTTATTCCATCCGACATATGCATGTAGAATACAGATCCGACTTAGAATATATATATATGTGTGTGTATATATATATATATACATATATATATATATATATATATATATACATATATATATATATAGACAAAAGTTCATGCGAGAGCTGTTGTTAGCGTGAGAACCGTGAGAACCAATCTAAGCCGTCCAATTCCCCTCCTTCAATGTCATTGCTCACCCATGAATTACTCACATGCATCCTGCCAAACTCTATCCCTCCACGCTCTCCATCCATGATACTTCACATATCCAAGGAACGGCTGAGATTGGTTCTCGCGGTTCTCGCACTAACAACGGTTCTCGCATGAACCCTCCCCTATATATATATATATATATATATATATATATACAAGAGTTCATGCGAAAAGCTTCTTATTTGCGAAAAGTGCGAGAAGTGATCACAGCCGTTAGATTAATAAATCAACGGTAATTATGACTTGTGGCATTTCTGTAATTTAAACAAAATACATTAGTATTTATTTAAGTATATTAAGGGTAAATATGGCATTTAATATGCCATTCTCTCTCTCCCCCATAAAATCAGGCGTAGACTCCATATTTATTTCAAACCTTCTTCCTAAACCAAGCACGTATAAAATCTCTATCTGTCCAAACCATCACCGGAGATCTTCTGCCGCCGTGCCCTGCCGCCGCTCCCTGCCAATGAACACCGCCCCTCCTGCTACCTACCACAACCTACAGACCGGACCACCTCCTGCCGCCATCCATGCGACATCCCCCCGTCGTCGAGTGTTACGAACCCTGCTTCAACACCGTAGATTCGTTGCCTCCTTCAATGGCGCCACCGCACTGCCTCACAACCATAAGACACGGTCAGATCTGGGTTCGACGAAAGCATGGCGGCGGCTAGGGTTTAGGTACTTCACAAATGAAAACTCTAAGATCCACAACCCCATGTCCCGCCGCCTCTATCTGCCGCTGGAGAGGCTCGCCGGCCGTCAACAATCGCACTTCGATGTTCTCTCTATCCTTGCCGTCTTACGCCCATCATCGCAATCGATTTGAATAACACCACCACCACCGGCGACTACCAAAGCGACTACCAAAGCGACAACCGTCGTCGCATCACAGCCGCCTCGCAGATCTAGGGTTCCGCCGCCGCCTCCCAGATCTGTCGACCTCCACTTCGCCGCCGCAGCCTCCCGACAAACCTGGATAACCATAGACCGATCATCTCCTTCTTTTTGTTTCTTTGATTTTCGAGTTAATTACAAATTTCGTCCTTTTAGATAGGGGCCTTTTGCACTATTGGTCCTTTAAGCAAAATTCTTGCACTTTTAGTCCTTTAAATAAAAATTTCTTACACTATCGGTCCTTTACTCAAACGACGTTAATTTTGACTGTCAGTCCAAGGGTAATTCATCTTTTGCTTTGTTATACCTGTAACCAAACACACCTCTGTTATTTGTATAATTATTAATCTTCTTTTATTTTAGGGTTTTTTTATTTAATTACTTTTCTCTCTCACTACAAACGCTACACACACTCACTCTTCATCTCTCCCACTCGGTCACCATACAGACTCCACCACCATCCACCGCCGCCACCACCGCCGCCGCCACCACCACCACCGACACCAGTTGCTTCACATTTAACCACCACTGTCGCCACCACCTCCATCATCTTCACCGCCATTAGCCACCAACACCACCTCCATTAACCATCATCATCTCTCTGCTACAAACACCATCACCAACAAAATCCGTCACCTATAACCATCACATCACCAACAAAATCCTAAGAAAACCCTAACCACCATCTAGTGCCCGAAGAAAACCCTAACCACCATCTAGTGCCCGAAGAAAACCCTAACCCCCATCACCAACAAAATCCTGAAGGGTTTTGATAACCTGACCAAACCACCATATGACACAAACTGGTCAAACCTGGGTTTGATTCCACTGGTTCAATCCTAAAAGCGGAACTGGATTGAACACAACCCTCTAAACCCCAAAAAGGGTTGGGATCTTTTAACTAATACATGATCCAAATAGTTTCTTGCAAAACAATCCATCAAAAGGTTATAGAATTATACCTGATCTGAAAAACTTCAGGATTGCTAAAGTAGTCCACCACTACTGCACCTCCGATTGAACTGGCTGCTAGACCGCTCCTGGATCACCAAGCCTTCAACAAACTCTAAAACTTGAGTATGTGTGTGTACGTCGACCATGAAGTCGCAAAACACCCTAGGTGTTTTGCTTGTTTCGATCGGACGAGAGAGAGAAGAAAACCGAGAGAGAGTGATGCGAGATCGAGAGGGAGAGAGCCGAGAGCAATGAGAGTGAGAGAGAGTGACGGCTAGGTTTAATCCTTTTTGTCTCATGTCTAATCCTTAAGGCTTAAGGATATTATATAGGGATTAACTTGGACCTAAGCCCGTTTAATTAAAAGCCCAACTGGTTTTAATTAAACTTTCATCTCTTCTCATATTAACCCCCTGGACTTTACTAATTAATTAACTATTAATTAACTTAGTCCATTAAATATTAAAACTTAATATTTAATTCTCATTAAATAATAAATAACTATTTATTATTTATTTCCTTTCTAATAATTAATACAAACTGATTAATTATTTATTTCTCTCTTTTCAATAATTAATACTACTGATTAATTATTTCGTCTTTCTCTTTAATAATTAATCTAACTGATTAATTATTTCCACACAGATTTATGGTGTAATCCAACTGTTCTGAATTGGGTGTGTAGCAGTGTGACCCTTTAGTCTCTTATAACATTGGATACAATGTGCCCATTAATTATCTCTGCACATAATCCAACAGACTCCCACTTGTGCAAGATAAGTAATAGTTACTGCACATTGTTAGCCTAAGGAGGTCCCTAGCCAGACACTTAGGATAACCAGGTCATAAGAACTCTTATACCCCAAAGTAACTTGTGATAAAACTTCATAAGCAACCTGCTTAGAAGTGGCATGTTATAAACTAACTGTTTATAAACTGAACTATCATAAACTCCCTGTTTATGAATGGGTACGTTTTTATATATACATATCTTGCATATATATAGGTTTGTCCCTTGCAGCGCGATATTTCAATTTTGAGCATGAGCATGGAGGAAGTCAACTCAGAGACTCAAGAATTTGTTCATGACATACTTGATTTCGAAACTGTGTGATAAACGACAAAGAACAGATCAGTTCGTTTGGGCACGGCCGTGCACTTACCAGTTTCTCTTATCAGTCAAGGGGCCCGAAATATCTCTTCTAAAAAGAAGGAGCAATTACCATCTTGCATATTTGCATTTGGAAATACGGCTCCCACTGAATCTAAACACACCCCTTATGACCACCCTGTTACGGCGTGGCGTTAGAGCTAGCTAAGAAGACAGTAGTTACCGCATCCCAAACCAAATACCTCAGGCATAAGGATAACCTATGTGCTTAATACTTTTGACATGAAACCACGAAGTATTATTCACAGTGGGTCAATCCAATATTCGTAAACCTAACGAATATCCGTCAATTTTGGTCCGCAAAAACCTTTTGCAGCTATATTCGACAAACTTTCGAATCTACCCCAAAATTACAATGACTTTATAGCCCTATCATAGTTCCCACCACGATAAGTAGTCACGGATGATATTTTGAATAAACCTAGTTTATTTCTGGATAAACCAAAACATACAAAATTGTGAAGAATAATGAAACTAATCTATACACCCTCCCATATTCCTCCCTGGAATAAAGGTGCATGATTTCTACCATTTCATTGACTCGATTCACGGTGTTTATCTGAATTACTTATTATTATACATTGTAACTTATCACGGATTACAAAGAAAATAATAGGGTTATAAACCATAAAACACAAGACTAGTACCCTGAAGTACTCTTTCTTGGTTTTACTAGAAATCGTTCTTGCAACCTAAGAACAATTCTAGATTTACTTATTTCATAAAATTCCTTAAACTTGGAGAAAACTGGAAAATAACTCCTTAGTTTCTGATTTTATAAAATAACTTTCCTATAATTAAAACTTTAATTACATTTGTAGATAGATTAAATCTTACTAGATTTATCCATTTGAAACGATAAGACTTTCTTACACCTACTTGTAAGAACTTTGAAATTAGATTCTCTGTGTATGCAAACACTAATCTAACATCATTACTAAGAACGTTAAAGAACATCCTATTTTATCATTTCTAACGTTAACCAACCAACAATATTTAATTAAGCTGACAAACTGAACATTTTAGAACGTATATAATTTCAGGTCATAACTTGACTCGAAATCTTGCAATGATATCTTTATTGAGTACCTCCCAATAAATCATGCATTCCATGGATTAGTTCTTTCTCAAGAACTTACTGTTTTAGATAGCTTCTAAAAGCATCCAATAATTATATACTCTAAAAGTTTGATTTTGTATTTATCATACTGGTTAACAACAACCTTTTATTAACTTTGATAAATACATTAGTCAGATGCTCCCACTATCTTTTATGAAAAAGTGCATTACTTTAAAACATTCCTTTAGGCTTTAGTCAATCCTTGACTACCATGCCTAAAACTTGTGTTCCAAACACATGTTTTAAAACTTAGTTTTTGCAAGAAATTCGTTTTATGAAACCAAGAACTTGGATCTTTACATATCCATCTTTCTAATTACAGAAAGTGGTTTCATCAAACTTGCCATGAGTGTAAAACACTTGTGAGGGCACTTTAAATTTCTTTCCAAAACATTTAGTATAAAACTCCCTTGATTACCATAATCATTTTTATACTTCCTTAAATGTTTTATCAAAAACTATTTTCACTTAGAAATAATAACTATCATTTCTATTTAGTTCAAGACTTTGAACATTCACTTTTCATAAATAACTTAAACACTTGTTAAATTAGAAAAACTATCTAATTTTATAAACAATACTTGTTTATTTAAGCGTTTGAAAAAGTGGAGCCAACATTTATATAACTACAACAAATCATAGCATAAGATTATTATGAATCACCAATCAAGTCAAGAATTGACTTATTGGTATTCTTTTAGTCACAACTGGACTAATCCTGATTCATAAAATAAGAACATGTGCACGGATATATAACTAAATAATTAAATTTCCATAAACTCAAAAGTATTCATAAACCAACAATATAAAAATTATTCAAATAAACTTTAAGAGTTTAATAAACTAGGAAATGTAAATATTAATAATATCCGCATGCTGCATGTGTGATCTCCTCATGCTGGGCCGTATCACTTTCCATCCCCTCCTGCAATAAACGATTGCAAGACGTTAGAATACTCGTAAAAAACTTTTACAAGTGGAAAGTGACAAAGAAGCTAATCACGCAATACCTGAGGAGCCAGACTTGCCTCCTGCCTCGTGATCTTTCGGACAATCTCGTTTCCAATGTCCGGCCTCGCCGCACCTGAAGCACCGATTCTCGGTCCTTGCCTTGTTTGGCTTCGGCTTCTTGCCCTTGTTATCGTTATTAGCCCTGGGTGCACTCTGGCTGGGTTGTGCCTTGCCCTTTCCCTTTCCCTTTCCGTTGCGCCCCTTCCTCTTCTTACGTCCACCATGTCCTACCATAAGAATGTCCTTAGACTTGGTCCCGATACTCTGCTCAGCTGTCTTGAGCATGGAGTGCAACTCAGCCACGGATTTCTCCATGTTGTTCATGTTGTAGTTGACTATAAAAGGCTTATAGTCATCCGACAACGAGTTGAGTATCGTATCCGTTGCTAGCTGCAACGGAACTGGGTGCCCAAGTCTCTCTAGGTGGTCCATGTAACCTTTCATTTTCATGACATGGTCACTGACCGAGGTCCCCTTAGCCATCTTGCACGAGTTAAATGCCCTAGTGGCATCATAACGCTCTGTGCGGGCTTGCTCCTGGAACATGTCCCTCAGCTGGCGGATCATGTCATATGCAGGAGTTTCCATCATGCTAGATTGCAACTCTGGACTCATAGTTGCAAGCATGAGGCAGCTAACATCCAAGGCGTCATTGGAGCGCTTCTGAAAAGCCTCCCTGACCTCTGCCCTGGCATTGCTGGCAGGGGGATTTCCTAGAGGTTGTTCTAGGACATGCCACTTTCTCTCGTGCCTCAACACGATCCGGAGATTTCTCTCCCATGTGAGAAAGTTGGACCCGGTGAGCTTATCCTTCTCAAGGATAGAGCGGAGAGAGAGGTTATTAGTACTAGTAACGTTGGTTGCCATCTACAAATTAAAACCCGGTTTAATTAGTAATTGCAAATAAACTTTCTAATCATATATCATTAAACCCATAAATAATATATATTAGACCTAGGATCCATATTTCACATACTTGACGCAAGGTTTGTGCACTTCCCGCCAAGTCATGCTATTTCTGGTAGGTAACACCCTTTAATCGTACCTAACTGATACGACTCCTAGAACCTCGTAGAGCACTTAGACCCAGTCAAGTATGTTTAAATCAACTCTAGTGCTTTTTGGGCCAGGACTCCCGATTATCACCAAAATAGATCGCACCACCTAAGACAGCATGAATTCTGGCCGGGACTCCCGATTATCGCAGAACCTTTCATGCCCCTTCCCGCAATGGTTTGAACCCGGATGCCCAAGGTTTGGGCACTTCCGACACCCGAGTACCGTTTAACAGTCAAGGTGTACCATTAGGTGGGTAGCACACTGATCTAAGATTTTTCTTGGGTTTTAATTAAGTTCAATAAAAACTTTATTTTCCAGTTTTTGAAAAACCATTTTAAAACTAACTGTTTTAAAAATACGATTTATATGTGTACCTGAACTAGGTGCACAAAACGGCTTTTATAAGTTCCAAACTTATAACCTTGACAAAACTTATAAATTTTAAAAATTTAATTAATACGACTACCAGACTGAAGTCATATCCCAGTTTGTCATAAAGCGCGTGGTTTTTCACTGTTCAATAACAGCCTGTTATTAAATCCATTTTGTAAATATAAGAAACACAACCACGCAGATATAAGAGTAAGCATATAAAACCCTATAGTTTTGCCAACTAATCCTAAGGTCAAACCTAAGGTCAAACCTAAGGACAAAGTGACTTGGATTCGCCTTTTTTGACATGCTGCTCCCACTAGCCTTGGCACCTCCCCGAAGTGTCCGTGCTTCACGTATAGAACACCATTTACGTAGTCATCTTCTTCGAGTCCATCTTGGTTGAGGGATTAAACTAACACTAGTCTATTACAAATACAATATTGAATGAGGTTGTAAGTGGCACGCAGGCCTCCCCGAACCAGTACAAAATTACAAATAAGAAAGGGATTGTAATTGGCGCGCAGGCCTTTCCAAAAACCAAAATAAAAGAAGAATAAGAAAAACGAGTCCTAAGTCGGCAAAACCATAGCTATCACAACCACGCAATTATATATAAGCATTATATATATAAAAGTCAACCACGCAGTTATAATAAAAGTAAACAATAAACTGTGCTGTTAAGCACACAACCTGATTTGTTTAAACTCTCTCATTTATCCTTTTGATTAATACCTATTAACCAAAATGAGAGTTATGATCTTCTAATTTATTTGACCAAACTAGTCTTTCAACAAAACTTAAAACCTTGACCTCATTCAAAACTTGAATGAAATCCTCACGTCGAGTTTTATTACTAGTTTTCCAAAAACTTAAAACCGACAACTTTGGTCAATTAAATACTATCTCATTTGTTTTTCCATAAAAATATATATAAACTTTATCCCCTTTTAGAATTTATTTAAAACGACTAAACTAGTCATAATAAATAAAAACTAAAATATATATTTTAACTTAAACTAATTAAAATATATAACACTCGCTTATATATTATCTTATTAATTTAAAAAAAAATAATATCCCTTTTGTTTTAATCGAGAAACTATCTGGGCCAACATCTCCTGGGCCAAGCACTACCTGGTCTGAAAACCCCGTTAACCCAAAAAACATTTGACCGAGACCTACTTGGTCCGCGACCCACTCGGGTTGAGAACTCACTGGGCCGAAAACCCCTTGGGCCGAGAACCCCCTGCTGGGCCGTGAGCTACTTCGACCGCAGCCCACTAAGCCGTAGGCCATCTTGGGCCGAAGCCCTTTGGACCGTGATGTTTTCGGTAAAACCATCTTGGGCCGCTAAAACCATTTTAGCGCCGCTAACGGTCACGGTAATGTTTTCGGTTCCCGTTTTTCGATCAATACAGTAATATTTTAAATTCTTTTTAATCTATTAAAAACTAACTGTTTTAATATACTGATTAAAAAACTGGATTTAATTCAAAAACGAAAAATTATTAACTATTAATATCAACAAAACTTGTTTTATTAATAACTAATAATCCTAAAAACTTGATTTCAACCTTTTTTAAACAAAAAGTTCAAAACTTGTTAAAATCTAGTTTTAGATAAAAAGTTTATCCCTTTTAACCGTTTAAACACAAACCTGGTTTAAAACTAATTGGTTAAAATCAAACCTTTTATGAACTGGATAAAAATAGAAAAACTTGTTTTTATCCCTATGGTTTTCAAAATTTAAATGGAGAAGAATAAGATGAAGAAGATCATATAACAATTAAACAAACCAACTAATTTGATTATCTAGGTTTTACTTATTAAACAAACTGTTTAATTTAATCTTAATTCAATCTTATTCTTATTTCAAAAATCATAATCCTTTTAACCATTCAAACTTACTGTTTGAATTTTCTAATTAATAGGATAAAACTGATAACAAAACAAACTGTTTTGCTACCTTCTTGATTTTTGAAAATACCAAGAACAAAAAAGAGAATCAAGAATAAAACATTAATCTAAAACAGATAGAAACTAGAAACTATGGATCATAGAGCCGAGGCTCTGATACCACTAAAGGGTTTTGATAACCTGACCAAACCACCATATGACACAAACTGGTCAAACCTGGGTTTGATTCCACTGGTTCAATCCTAAAAGCGGAACTGGATTGAACACAACACTCTAAACCCCAAAAAGGGTTAGGATCTTTTAACTAATACATGATCCACATAGTTTCTTGCAAAACAATCCATCAAAAGGTTATAGAATTATACCTGATCTGAAAAACTTCAGGATTTCTAAAGTAGTCCACCACTACTGCACCTCCGATTGAACTGGCTGCTAGACCGCTCCTGGATCACCAAGCCTTCAACAAACTCGAAAACTTGAGTATGTGTGTGTGTACGTCGACCATGAAGTCGCAAAACACCCTAGGTGTTTTGCTTGTTTCGATCGGACGAGAGAGAGAGAAGAAAACCGAGAGAGAGTGATGCGAGATCGAGAGGGAGAGAGCCGAGAGCAATGAGAGTGAGGGAGAGTGACGGCTAGGTTTAATTCTTTTTGTCTCATGTCTAATCCTTAAGGCTTAAGGATATTATATAGGGATTAACTTGGACCTAAACCCGTTTAATTAAAAGCCCAACTGGTTTTAATTAAATTTTCATCTCTTCTCATATTGACCCCATGGACTTTACTAATTAATTAACTATTAATTAACTTAGTCCGTTAAATATTAAAACTTAATATTTAATTCTCCTTAAATAATAAATAACTATTTATTATTTATTTCATTTCTAGTAATTAATACAAACTAATTAATTATTTATTTCTCTCTTTTCAATAATTAATACTACTGATTAATTATTTCGTCTTTCTTTTTAATAATTAATCTAACTGATTAATTATTTCCACACAGATTTATGGTGTAATCCAACTGTTCTGAATTGGGTGTGTAGCAGTGTGACTCTTTAGTCTCTTATAACATTGGATACAATGTGTCCATTAATTATCTCTGCACATAATCCAACAAATCCGTCGAGGACCTCCAGCTTCCCTTCCATTGTTTCGTTTTCCTCAACTCCCTCTTCGCCGTCGATGAACAGAACCGCCGTCACATACCGTCGCACACCACCATTACCCCTTCACTGTCGCATCAACCCCAGATGAAGGTTTGTTGTTCAATGACGTTTCTGATTTTCAGATTTGGTTTTCAAATCTAGGGTTTTGCAGCCAGCGATTTGAAGATCTTGGTTCAGATCTGGTTCTTGACGATGGTAGAAGTACGGTGGGGGTGGGTTTAGAAGTGGTGGTTGAGGAAGAAACCGATGATGAAACCGGTGGTGGGTTATGTGACCCGAGAGAGAGAGATAGAGAGAGAGGGTTTCATCTATTAAACAACTCAATCAAACCCTTTGTTCATCCATAAAACCCTGATTGTTGTTTGGTGTTTGCGTATGGTTTTCATCTGTGTATTTAATCATTCAAGAAAAAGCAATCCATTCCACCATCAAAGTCCTGACATGTGTTTAGAGAGAGAGAGAGAGAGAGGGGGTGAGTGAGAGAACTGGTCATGTGTTTAGAGAGAGAGAGAGAGAGGGTAAGGGAGACATGGACAGAGAGAAAGGGGGTAATCATTAAAAAATATAATTAACTCTAAAATTAATTAAGTAACAATTATTAAATCATTAATAATTAAAAAATGGTAAGAAAAATATTAATTAACTATTTTAATTACAAAATTGGTCCTTTAAACGTAAAAAGACCAAATTGCCCTTTGACCGTTAGTTGAATCTAACCACTGTTAGCCGAAAGGACCTATAGTGTAACAAATTTTTAAATAAAGTACTAAAATTGCAAGAATTTTGGCTAAAGGACCAATAGTGCAAAAGGCCCTAATCTAAAATGACGAACAATGTAATTAACTCTTGATTTTCTTCTAATTCAGCAAAACATATACAATTGCCCTCTTTTTTCTTTACTGAGTCTGATGATTAAACTGGTTTCATAGAAATAGGTTTTCAATTTTCAGTTTTATTGTTTATTACAAATGATCTGATATTCATTTTATTTTTGTATTTTTGGTGGTATTTAAATCTATCGTTTTTAGGTTATATGGTTTTAAATATGATATTAATGAGTAGATAGTCATCATCTAGGTTCAATAACTATAGAAAATTGGATGTATTCAATATAGAATACTGTAAAATTTATTATAAAACTCGTATATTATTATTGTGTTCAGTATTGCATTTTGTAAATTTATAACAAAACTCGTATTCATTACTGTTGTGTTCAATATTGTATATTGTAATTTTATCTTAAAACTAAAGGTTTAGGTGTATTCATTATCGAACACAGATAAAGATGAAAAATTCGTAAATATTTTGAGTGTTCACCGCTGAATTCTGTTAAATAAAATATTTACTAGTAAATTTTTTTATTTTAAGTAAAATTCAGGAGAGAGGAACATATTAGAGAGTGAAAAATTTTAGTTGACCATTATACCCTTTTAAATAAATAAAAAATAAAAAATATGATTAATATAGACCACTAGATTAAATAAGAATAAGTGGCTGAGATTGCTTCTCG
The DNA here is from genome assembly GCA_947179395.2 of Pulicaria dysenterica. Lineage (NCBI taxonomy): Eukaryota > Viridiplantae > Streptophyta > Magnoliopsida > Asterales > Asteraceae > Pulicaria > Pulicaria dysenterica. Next base: position 24,756,240 of record OX359290.1, on the reverse strand, counting down.
CGCTTTTCGCAAATAAGAAGCTTTTTGCATGAACCCTCCCCTATATATATATATATATATATATATGCAAAAGTTCAAACGAGAACTATTTTTCGTACGAGAACTGCGAGAACCAATCTGAGTCGTCCAATTCCCCCTCCTTTAATGTCATTGTCTACCCATGAATTCCTCACATGCACCATCCCACACTTGATCCCCTCCACTCTCTCCATCCATGAACTTCCCATATCCATGGAACGGCTAAGATTGGTTCTCGCAGTTCTCGTACGGAAAACAGTTATATATATATATATATATATATATATATATATATATATATATATATATATATATATATATAGGGGAATGTTCAAATGAGAATGAGAAATTAATTGAGAATGTGAGACTAAATCTTAGCCGTTTATTTTGTAAGTGAAATTCATGGATGGAGAGCGTGGGGTAATCGAGTGTGGCAGGGTGCATGTGAGGAATTCACGGGTGGACAATGACATTAAAGGAGGGGAATTGGACGGCTAAAATTAAGTCTCTCATTCTCAATTAAATTAAGGTTCTCATTTGAATCTTCCACTATATATATATATATATATATATATATATATATATATATATATATATATATATATATATAATCAGGATTAAATAAAAAGAGTTTTATGATAAAATAGAAAGTTTTTAAAAACAAAAATATTTCTCTCTCTTCTAATTACCCACTACTAATCCACGTTTCCTTTCATCAGATTCATATTTCATCCATTGTCCCAAATATAAACCATAAAATCCCACTCCCCCCAACCATGGCGTCTGCTTCCTGCCTCCATTGCGTAAACCCTAAAGAAATGCCGCCTCAACTTTTTCTGCCTTCTGACTCCCTCACATTCGACGATCGCCGGTCGCCCGTCACCGATCTCCGTCCGCACATCGTCCTTTTGCTGTCGCTGTGCACAGTCAACACGATACCGTCACATCCCCTGCAAGCTGCTTCATCCACCGCGCCACCGCCGTCGACAGTCGACACGATACCGTCATGTGCTATTTATCCAACATCGCCGCCGCTGGTTTGATTCTCCTCCGTTGCAGGTTTGAATCGCCATTTTCGAGACCCATGGTCCATCAACATGGAGGAAACGACCGATATCTAAAATTTAATGGAGGAAATAGTGCATCAATGTGGAGGAAACGGCCGGAATTGAGACCCATGGTTTCAATCGAGATGCACGTTTTCAGTAGAAACCCTCTCATATGTACAGTGCATCAGTAGAAACCTCATACAGTGCATCAGTAGAAACCTCACATCTGTCTCCCATGTTTTCTTTCAGATCTGTTGATGTGCTTCATTTTATTTCTTTTACTTATTAAGCATTCATCATGATATTATGTGTTTGATGAATCTTGTTGTAACCATCTCCATCAGTTGTTTATAGTATATCAGGAGAACCTTTTTTCAGTATGTGTGCATCAAAATAAATCTGACACATCAGTTATTCTGATCTGTTAATTGTAAATTTTTTAATTTTAAATTGTTAGATGTAATCGTTGATCGTGGATTACGAAATTTTAGGAGGTGGTAAATATTTAAAAGACTATTCTACCCTTTACTCCATTTTTTTATAATTAAATTAAAAAGAGAAAAAAAACAATGATCTCTTAGCCTAGTGGTTAAGGGTGAGGGGGAGACAAAACCTTCTAGGAGGTCCAGGGTTCAAACCTTGGCAATGGAGTTTAATTCTAACTTGGTGTTACTAACTTACTAACAATAACTTTGCCGTTAAAAAAAAAAATTAAAAAGAAAAAAACCAATTATATAGGAGCGGTTATTAGAAAATGAATGACTGAGATTTCTTATTACTTTTTATAGAATAAGATTATTTTTAGTGGATCCCTTCCCTATATATATATATATATATATATATATATAATCAGGATCAAATAAAAAGAGTTTTAGAGTAAAAAAGGTAAGATGGATTATAGGCTTGACACGTGTCATAACCATCAAAAGGGTAAATTAGTCACATAAAAAAATATACAAACTTTCTCTCTCTCCTCCCTAATACGCGTTACCCCTCTGTCTACCTCATTTCCGCCGGCGATCTAATCTTGGCCGCACTTTTCTCCAGCCACCGTTACCTAATGCGGCAGTCGCTACCCTCCATCGGTTCCCTTGTTGGCTACGTCCATCAGTACATCATCGACGACCATCTGTGTGAAAGCAAGGTCGGTTCTCTTGTCAGACGATGACCTTGTCGCTACCCTCCGCCGCTCGGCAAGGTCGGTTACCCATATCAGCCGCCTATTTATGAGAAAACTCTAGTTCGCCTTTTCCCGTCCCCTAAATCACATTTTCCGTCGATTCGTTTTTCCGACTACCGTTCAAGGTTTTCTCGCCGTTCGCCGCCGCTGCTTGATTAGCCCATCGCCGCTGCCACCGTTTGCGTGATGCTCTCTGTGCATCACCGACCGGATACACAGTCGCCGTCGTTCGCCGATCCCGGATGTACATCCCTCCACCGGTTCGAGATTCTTTTCTATCCGTTTTTTTTGCTTCTGTGATGCACAACCATGGATCTGGATGCACATTTGATTTTAGGGTTTCATTATATGTTGTGCACCAGATGCACAGTCGCCGTCGTTCGGCGATTCCGGATGTACATCCCTCAACTGGTTCGAGATTCTTTGGATTTTTTCGTGCATCAAGTTTTAGGTTTTTTTGTCTTTATTCGTTCATCTTACGCTTTGGGTTGTTTTTGAGCAACGATGAAGAAGAAAGTTTAGGGTTTTGTTGGTGTTGGTCGGTGGTGAAGAAGGCGGTGGCTTCAGTTGCCGGAAAATGAACGGTTGCAGTCTATGGGTTTGTTTACCGGAAAAGAAGGAAAAATTCTTTTTCTGTTTTCCTAAATTACCCTTTGATGTTTGAATCTGGAACGATAATTTAGTTGGTTTTTTGACTTTTTTTATTTGACTTTTGTTTGATCTGAAGGCTAGGATTTCTCCTTACCCTTTGTATTTTAAAACTCTTTTTACAATATCCTCACCCTATATATATATATATATATATATATATATATATATATATATGAGGTGTGACCAACTTTGTAGTCTTCATGCATGGGATTCGACTTAAGGGTGATTGTGAATTGCAACAGGCGAACTGCGTCGGGATCGCGTTGCGTCAAGATTGGTGACGCGTCGCTTCCGGCCTTGTTTCCGTGGTTTGGTTTTAAAGCTAGGTTCAACCTTAGGTGCTCTGACTTAGGCTAAATTCGACCCAAGAGAGATGTACGAGCTAGGGTCCGACTTAGGATTTAGAAGGTATGCGTGTCCCGCGACTTAAGGATTGGTTATCGGTATTAACTCAGCAGAATGTATTGTAGGTTCTGTCATCAGGAGTAGTGACAAAGCATTTCGGGATTCTTACTAAACCTGCTATGTCGTCAATAAGGTGAGTTACACTAACTTACTAATAGTTTTCCTGCAACGTGTAAGTGTTGTGATGTATTGTTATGTGTTTGGTATGCATATGATTGTAGTATGTGTTATGTGATAGTGTTGTGGTATGTTATTAGACGATTGTGCCTGCGTGGCCGGTCGGGGGTGATTGGCGATATCTAAAAGTGATACATGTGATAGTCGTAGCGGGCAGGGGCCTGTGTTAGGCATCAAGCGGGCGTAACCCGAGATGCGGTAATCGGCGAGGCCCAAGTTATATATTGTATGATAGCAGAATATGATTCCTGCGTGAGGGCGAGGCCTAAACTATACGTTTATGTGATTACATGATGGGATCCTGTGGAGGGTAAGGGTAGTGGTAATCCACTGAGCTGCTTGCTTACCCGTTGTTGTTGATATGTTTCAGGTCCTTCGGGAATTGCTTAGGGCAAGGCTTCGGCACAGCGGTAGTTGCAGCGTTCAAGTTTTTATTTAAACCCGAATAAAGACATTGCTTTGTTTAAACGCTTCCGTGACTTGGCACATCTTTTAATACTCTTCTCATTTGTCTGTAATTAAATATTTAGAATGCGTGGTTGATGTTTATATATATATATATATATATATATATATATATATATATATATAATTAAAATAAAATTGGAGCGTAACAACAACTCATTGAATCACAATTACAATATTTATTGAATGATTACTAGTGTGTAGTATATAGAGAAAATTATCTGTGCAAGAAGTGTGTTGAAATGATATATCGAGTATGCTTTTTAAACAAAAACCGACGAAAGCAGCTTATGGTCGACCATGGAGGCCTAATGATATATGCGTTTCTATGCATGTTTTACACGCCGAAATACTCCATTCTTAATCCATTTGATAGGTGATTGGTCTAATTAATGATCTAATTTGTTTAATATTCACCACGGAGGCTAAAAAGAGCTTACATTGAGAAATATGGGTGAAACAAGTGAAAAATGAAGAAAACTGAAGATTTGGTTTAAAAAACACCCCCTTACCCTTGCAAAGGTTTCCCTTTGCGACCGCAAGTAACCTCAAAAAAGAAAACTTCAGCTAACCAAATTCAGTGATCAAGGTTGAGTGACAAACATCCCTTGCGCCCGCAAAGTTTTTTCCTTGCGGCCCTAAGGGCACCTTATCCACAAACCGCACATTTTGCAACTTGCAGCTGGCATGTCACAGTTGCCCGCCCGCCTTGCGGCCGTAAAGGGCTTGTCTGCGGCCGTAAAGGACTTGTCTGCGGCTATAAAGACCCCTGTTACAGCAATTTAAATGACAGAATCTGTCCATTTACAAATGAGTTAGATTTTTTTACCTAATTCGGATTTTCACCTCCAAAACACTTTCCGAAGACCCCAAACACTCCAGGAGCTCAACTTGGTGATTTCTAAGGAGGGAGAGCTTGTAGAAGGCCAAAAACAACAGGTGGAAGATTGGATTTTAAAGATTATAGCTTTGGTATAATCTTTCCATTTGTATTTCTGATCATGTATCCATGTTCAACTGATGTTATTGTACTTATTTTAATGTTCATTAGATGCAAATCTAGGCGATTTGGTGTATTCATTGTTCAATTATGCTACATAAATGAATGAAGGACCACAAAATGCTTTTGAGAATGTTACGTGTTGAAATGAACTCACATGTATGCCATGGATAATCTGATTTTAGTGTTCATTGTGCATATTCACATGATTCATGTTTAAAGTGTGTTAACTTTGCTAGAAATGGTAGGTTGACATGTTCATATCCTTGGAAATCATGTGGCTTAATCTTGAATCCCATTGTGTGGTTTGAGTTTTGATTAGTTTATGACTTCATTGTACCCATCTGCATGTGTTTATAATTTTAGATGAAAGTCTAGATTATTTTGTGTTGTTGAATCTCTTTATGAAAACAATGAACTGTACTATTGGACTTGCCCTTGCGGCCACAAGGAGAAATCCTTACGGTCGCAAGGGTCCTTTTATGACAGATTGTTGTTTTTGCCTATTTTAACAGTTTTAACTACTTTTTCACCTTTTTGAGTTCTAAGGACTACTGGACATGCCATTTGAAAAGATGTGTGTTTATGTAGTCTGATTTGAACGCGATCTGGTGGATTTGTAGTTGAATTTTGATATGTTACTGCTTGCTTGATCATGTTTGATTGTTGAATCTGAGTCTCGATAACTTGATTGATGATTCGTTGCATGATAATGTGGCTTTGTTAAGTGTTAGAACATCATGTTTTGCGCTTAATATGCTTTAGTCTCAAGTTTCCATATTCTGATTTATGATGTAGTTATTGTCATGACTAGTTAGGATGATTCGAAAGCCTGAGTGAATCTTTACCTGTTTGTGCCTTCGGTGTTAATCTGATTTAGCTTCTTAGTTTAATTAGTTAATATTGTTAATCATTTCCCAAATTATATTGCTGATCACAATGATGATAGAGTATTGGCAGCTTTCTGTCCCCATGGATCAATATCCGGTCTTGCCGAGTCTATACTACTCATGACCAGGTCATACTTGCCTGATTCGTGTGTAATATATGTTTAGTATTATTGTTTTTATAAATTTAAAACGAGTGTGTGACAAAAGATTTTTACCCCTAAAAAACCGTCAGTTTGCCGCACACCACCAAACACAACTATACGTGACATTATAAATACATACAAAAGGGAGGAAAGATTTTTGTTTTATTATTATTATGGGTTAAGATACTTTCATGTTTAAGTCTAACATGACCCATCATGTTCTCTCACAAATATGATGGTGGGTCCCTTATATTAGTCAATAATTAGCCCCCTTTGTAGGGTCCACTTTCATATTTGTGAGAGAATATGATATATCATGTTTGCCCAAACATGAGAGGATCTTCACCCTATTTTTATTAGTAGTAGTAGTAGTAGTAGATTATTTATATTAAAAACAACTTAGTTTAATACAATAGTTGTTTATATTTATATGACCGAAGTCAAAGATAAAAATTGGAAGCCTTTTTAATTATTTTTATAGGGTTTTTTAATCGTATTTCATTAATAATTTAAATAACAATATAATCTTACAGTAGACGAGATATTATTTTTACCCGCTACGAAACGCGGGTAATATTTACTTGTTTTCTAATATGGACTTATGTATAGTCAATTACTCTCATATAGCTGCTATTTTCAGTCTAATACCCACAAAATCATCATCTCATTATACTTAACATTCTTGCATATCAGAGATAATTTATATTTAAGAACATGTTTAACAATTGGGTATTAACCTTGGATATTAATATAATCACGTGGATGGGAATTAGCAAACACACATTGTGTGTACTTTGAGTTTTGAGTTTGTAGAACCTTTCCTTCCCACCATAAAAGAAAAAAATAGTTTTCATATATACAAAACTTTTAATCTAGTGTATGGGTATTTTATCATTTTGGTTCCGGCGTTTTGCATACTTGAATATTTGAACACCTTGTAGAATTTATAGTTTGTTATCATGCAAATTTTATATTCTAATAAGCTATTTGACCAAACTTATTATTAATTAACTTGGATTCTTATAAGATTGTAATATCAATTACAAATATTAAGATTGTATAATTAAAACATTATCACTAATGTTTATATTTAAATTGGACTTTGATTGCACGAATAGACATCAAGGTATGTATCTAGAAACCCTACTCGTGTTTTCTTGTTTGTGTGAGTCGACCGAGAGTAACAGTGAATCATTGCAAGGTAGTGTTGGTCGAAGAACATATAGGTAGTAAGGACAGCTTGTTGTTGCATGTATAGTGGTTTTCGACAAGAACATGGTTGTCACGTATATTGTTGTTTATATCAAGTGTAAGGGGGTCGTAGGTAGGGGTTTGCGACAAGGGATGGCCGTTGTGCGGTATGTCTTGGCGACAACCGGTGATAGCTTTATGTTGAGTTTGTGAGTTGTAAAAGTTTATTTAGCTGTGACCTTTGTGTAGGTTAGCCATGTTAGTATAAGTAACTACTCATACGTGTGTTGTTTTCAAATTTCTAGTGTTTAAAGATATCAAGTGAGTACTTTATACTTGCAACCACTGTAGCATATATGTGTAGATGATGTATGCAGAATTACATGTTCAAATTGTGTTTGTGGTTATGTTCATCGTAACATTGCATATTGACGGTTTGTTATCAAACCATTGGGGTTGGTGGTCGTACTCATAGGCCCTTGACGTTTGCCGGGTAAATTATGATTGCTCTTCCAAATATGGTTGTGTCCTAAGTGTGCAACTTCGGTACAACTTCATGTTGTGTCCTGGTTGTGCAAGTTATCTTATTAACTCGTAGTGTTATGTGTAACTATAGATGTAAAGCTGTGCTTGCTAAGTTTTTGCTTAAGATGGTTTGTTACTCCATGTCCAGATGTTGGTTTAACAGTTCTAACAAATTATGATTTGAGATTTAATTTAGAAACATATATTTCTAAACCATTTAGTTTTAAGATGTTATATTGAGGTTATTGATATAGTTAAACAAGTGTTTTTGGTTGCTAAAGATTATGTTTTTAATTGTAAAAGTTTAGTTTGGAAAATTCAGGGATAATATTTAGTTACATACTTGTAAAAGAAAATTAATATTTCCTCTATATTATTTTTTACCCATTAAATAATAATATAAAACCATCTTGTTGCAAAAATAAAGTTAGCAAATGACATGCAACATACTTCTCTTTCTATTTTGAGGAGAGATGAAGCTGATGAGACTATGAGAACCCTCCACCTTCAAAAACAGAGAACGCATTGAACCTTATTAACTAAAATTAGAAACCAGTTTATATTCTAACCTTAAAAAATAGACAAACCTTAAAAGAAATTCGAAAAACAGCGCGCGTTTCAGATCATCAAATTGGAATCCTTTCGGTTGCGATAATAATTTCCTCTAATTTCAATGTCTCCCTTTGACAATCAATTAACCATCATTTTGATGACATCGTTGATAGATTACAGATAATCAAGTTACTGTGGCAACAATCGGAAGAGATTTTTAAGAAAGCTCTGGATTTAATTCCAGGGATTTCCTGGTATGCGCTTTTAATCCCTTAATCCTTTAGCATTTCCGTGTTTAATGCCATGATTCCGTGTTATTTTGTTTATTTCTTATGATCATTCATTAAAAAAATTGTAAAAACAAATCCATTTTCAGCCTTAAATTACCTTTAATTTGATTATGGTGTTTAATGAGGCAATTGGTGGGATGTTACAGTATTTAAGGCGAGGATAAATGGGTATAATTTGTTTGCTTAGAAGATGATATATATGATGGTATATAGGGATCAACTTGATCCAAATGGTAATAAGAAAGAGAAGAGGAAGATGGGTAGTAGATTGATTATCGACAGAAATAGATGATTATTTTGTGAATATGTGCAATCTGATTTGGTGTTCTTGATCTTCCTCCATGAATGATGCTTGAAATTTTGATTTTGGGGTCTTATGGTTCTAAAAACTTGAAGGGGTTGCTCTAAAAGCTTGATTTACAAGTCTATTTCAATCATCGAAACATACTTGCAAACTTTCGGACAAAATTTGCAAATTAGAGTGTAGTTTTTGTTGTGTCTATGATTTAATATTTCCTTTTTGTGATGAATTGAATTTCAGAAATCCAGTTAAAGGTGTTTGTTTAGAACCATTCTGGAATGGATGCAGTGAAAACTCTGGAAGAAAAGTCGACTACTAATGGTGAAGGATCAGCTAATCTGGTCTCCAATGGAGAATTAAAACCTCAAACCGAGGTGACGGAGATGAAAGCTAATAATGGTAGAGATGTTTCTGGTGGTTTAGTAGTTGAAAAAAATACATCAAAGGAACCAATAAACAAAGAAGAAGCCTCAACCGATCCAAAACCATTGGATTCTGTAATAGATGACCGGTTAAAATCTTTCCCAGAATCGCTCGTTCAGAAAACAGAAGAAGAACAGCCCATTGATCAATTGTCCAAAACAGAAATTGGTCCTACAGGTCAAAGTCATGTAAAAGAAGATGGACCTCCAGGTCAAGACCATGTCCACGAAGGTGGTTCTACGGATCAGATTCATGTTCAAGAAAATGGTACTAGAGGTCAAGACCATGTTCAAGAAGAGAGTCCTACGAGTCATGATCATGTTCAAGAAAATGTTCCTACGGGTCAAGAACATGTTCAAGAAGATGGTCTTACGGGTCAAGGCCATGTTCAAGAAGATGGTGCTACGGTTCAAGGTCATGTTCAAGAAGACGGTCTTACGTGTCAAGGCCGTGTTCAAGAAGATGGTCAAGATCATGTTCAAGAAGAGGGTCCTACTAGTCAAGACCTTGGTCAGGAAGATGGTCCTAATCGTCAAGACCATGTTCAGGAAGATGGTACTACTGGTCAAGACTATGTGCAAGAAGATGGTCCTATGGGTCAAGGCCATATTCAGGAAGAGGGTCCTATGAGTCAAGACCATGTTCAAGAAGACGGTTCTACGGGTCAACACCATGTTCAAGAGAATGATCCAACAAGTCAAGACCATTCTCAAAAAGATGGTGCTACGGGTCAAGGTCATGGTCATGAAGATGGTCCTACGGGTCAAGAATCAACTTCTGGACTTACAAATGGTGATATTTATAAACATGAAGAGAAATCCAGAAATGTTAATTGGAAGTTGGGGAAGGCTAGTTCTGATAAACAGTTCGAGAAATCTAATTATAGGATAGGAGATATTGATACCACTGCACCGTTTGAATCTGTTAAAGAAGCTGTTTCCATGTTCGGTGGAATCATAGACTGGAAAGCCCATAAAATTCAGGCAGCAGAGGTATAATGTTGATCATATATTCTATTAAACCATTAGTCCTAAACCGAATATGTTGATTTTGAAGTATATTTCCTGAAATAGAAATTTACTAAAAAAATTTACTTTAGAAAACTTGTTTCTAAACATTGTTTATGTGATGCAGAGACGAAAGTACATATCACAGGAACTTAGAAAAGCAAACGAAGAGATCCCATTGTTTAAAAAAAAGGCCGAGGCAGCAGAGGAATCAAAAAACCAGGTGTTAAAGGAATTAGACAACACGAAAAGGCTCATTGAAGAATTAAAACTAAATCTTGAGAGAGCACAAACAGAAGAACATCAAGCAAAAGAAGATGCAGAGCTTGCAAAATTAAGAGTAGAAGAAATGGAACAAGGGATTGCAGATAATTCTAGTGTTGCTGCCAAGGCACAATTAGAGGTTGCACAAGCAAGACACCAAGCTGCAGTTACAGAGCTCAAAAGTGTTAAAGTTCAGCTTGAAAATCTCCAAAAAGATTACAATTTATTGCTTTCTGATAGAGATTTAGCTATAAAGAATGCTAATGAAGCTATAGCTAATTCAAAAGAAATTGAGAAAACAGTAGAAGGATTAACTATAAAACTGATAACTACAAAAGAGGCGTTAGAATCTGCCCATGCTGCTCATTTGGAGGCTGAAGAACACAGAATGGGATTAACTATGGCACGAGAAGAGGACGAACTGAATTGGGAGAAAGAATTGAAGCAATCTGAAGAAGAATTAGAAAAAGTCGACCAACAAATAGTTGAAATTAAAGATCTTAAGTCAAAACTTGAGACTGCTTCAGTTTTGCTTCAGAATCTGAAAGCTGAATTAGGAGTTTACATGGAAGAAAACCATAAAGATATACAAGCAGCTGTTGAGGTAGCAAGGACGGACCTTGAAGAAGTGAAGAGAAACATCAAAAAAGCAACAGATGAAGTTAACAGTTTAAAACAGTCTGCAAATTCACTAAATTCTGAGCTAGAAAAAGAGAAAGAAACGCTTACTGCCATTAGGAAAAGGGAAGAAATGGCAGCAGTTGCAGTTGAATCTCTTGAAGCTGACTTAAAGAGAGCAATTTCAGAGGTATCATTGATTCAAACGAAAGAGAAGGAAGCACGAGAAAGAACTTTGGAACTCCCAAAGGAACTTGAGAAAGCAGCCAAAGAGGCCGATGAAGCTAAATCACGTGTTCGAAAAGCACACAAAGAGCTACAAAAAGCAAAACAAGCAGCAAAACAAGCAAAAGATGGCGAAGACACAATGACTAGTAAACTAAATGCTACTTTAAAGGAGATCGAGGCAGCACGTGCATCAGAAAGATTGGCTCTTGGAGCTATTAGTGCACTTCACGAGAGTGAGTCTGCTAGAAGCAACAAAAGTGAACCCGAATCAGGAGTTACACTTTCTTTAGAGGAATACTATGAATTAAGCAGAAAAGCTAAAGAAGCCGAGGATCAAGCTAACAATCGGGTGTCTCAAGCCATTTCCGAAATCGATTTAGCAAAAGAATCCGAATTGAAAGCTCAAAACAAGCTTGAACAAGTCAACTCTGATATAGCTTCAAAAAAAGAGCAACTTTCCATCGCTATGCAAAAAGCCGAGAAGGCCAAAGAAGGAAAGCTAGCAGTCGAACAGGAGCTTAGGGTATGGAGATCTGAGAGCGAGAAAAGAAGAAAAACCAAGGATGATGGTGGTAAGACAGCAAAAGGAAGTTCTGAAGGCAAAACTTCTGATAATTATAAGTCTGATTCAAAGAACGAAAGCAACAGCAACGGGATTGGATCTTCTCAAGCAAAGCCTCGCAAGAAAAAGAAACGATCATTGATCCCGAGAATATTCATGTTTTTTACCAGGAAGAAACATTCAAACAAGAACACAAGTAGTTGAGTGAGTCTCTTCATTGTAGATGTAACACATTATTGTTTATATATATATATGTAATTTATTCAAAAATCTATGATCACAAAAGTTACACAGTTTGAATAATTACATAAAATAACAAACAGTCACGGATTCTTCTCCCATACGCAATAGTTCTCCCCAGAAGTAGCGACCTGAAAGTTCTGAGGAATAAGATTTCCAAGATCATTCTTTGGTCCGATTTTGACAATGATTTTTTCATCAATCATTGCAACATAAAGTTCGGCTTCATAAGCTAATATCTTCACTTGACTCATAGCACTAATCCCGTTTCTAGCTCTAACCCCAGATAGTTTTGTGAGTCCATCCTTCATACCCCAATCGAAGAAGTGGTCGTAGAACTATGAAACACAGAAAGAAATCGTTTCACTAGTATTATCAATAAAAAGTCACAGCATTCTGCTGTTAAAAGTTGTAAAAGTTACTGATAACTTACTAATGATGGAATGCCTGGATGGGTGAGAATGTATGCATATCCTTGCATAACTTTATCAGAAGGAAATGGCCAAAGATTTTGAGTCGAGCCCGTGTCATGATTATCGATGAAAGTCACAGCATTCTGCGGTAAAACTCCAATCAGTCCGGGAGGTTTACCATTGGGATCAATTAGTCTCCATAACTCACCCTCCACTGCTGCTTGAAGTATCCCTTTTGTAGTAAAATCAAAAGCTGTCAATGAACCACCACCACCTTCTCCAACCCATTTCACAAGTGCATTTCGATGATCATCTTGATTGTATTCAGGCTTTCCATCTTGCCCGTAAGCTAATGGGCTCCAGTACTCGCCGACTGCAAAATCAGGAGACGTATTCCTCATATATATCTTGGTGATATTTGGAGAATACCCCTTTACAAAATCAAATCGCCACCCGTCAAATCCTATTTCAGTCTTTAGCCAGTTCAACCAATCTGATAACTCATTTTGGACTCTAAGGTTCAGATGATCGATATCTGGGGCTGGTTCAAAGTCTAGTCCAGAGTCTAGATTTCCATTGCCATCCGAATACTGCGTGTCATCTTTGCAAATGAGAGTCGGTCCCCAATCGAGGCGGTTGTCTGGAGTTCCGCCCTCAAAGATGCACCATTTTCCTCTTCCGTCTTGCTTTTCAGCTGTCCGGTGGTTTATAACTATGTCTGCAACCGCTTTTATTCCTTTGTTTTTGAGTGATTGGATCAAAGATTTTAGCTCAGCTTCGTTTCCATACTTGGATGTATCGAGATCATATAATCGTCCTGGCATATATCCTATAAACAATGGTGATGATCAGCAACAAAGAGGGGCTAATTAAGTAGGCCAATATAGTATTGATGCTTATGAATTATGATCATTTCTGTAACTAGGTGCTACTAACAGCAAGGATCATTTAATTTATATGGAAACCGTTTAAAAGAAACATAAATGCTAAAATGCTTTTATTTTAAGGGTCGAGGAATTATGTTTTTAAAAATCGTCTTAAGATTTTAACAAGCAGAGCTAGAGGAAGAGGATATGAAAACTAAAATCTCAAGCCCCTATAATTAATTCCCCAAAAGTATCCGGACACACCTATATCTTGTGGTTCATATAAGCCGGCTTGTCTCAAGATTACTGGAGGCCTAAAACGAACCTTAACTATGTTTCAATCGATATAATAGCCAAACTATTTAATTAGTCATTTTTTTGTGACATTGTCATTTTCCAATGATTATTTTACTTATTTCATTTTTTAAACACTTTATTCGCCCTATCAACATTTAGAAAATAATTTAATTTTTTAATATAGTTTAAGTATATCGATAAATTTATCATTCTCTAAATGAATAATTTCTATTAAAAGTTTTAACTCCGAAAATAAATCTATACCATTTATATAATAAAAGTCGTTGCTGCTTAAAGATATTTCAAGGTGTGTGTAGAATGTACGGGGCTTTAAAAATTTTGGGACCTGTAACTTTACCTTTGAGACGTACCTTGAAAAATCTTGTGGTCCAAATAAGTTAAGATTTACACACACACTAAGTCAAAAGTTCAAACAACAACTGTTTTTCGTATAAGAACTGCGAGAATCAATCTGAGCCATCTAATTCTCACTCCTTTAATGTCATCACCCACCCATGAATTCATCACATGCACCATGCGACACTTGATTTCCCCACGCTATACATCCATGAATTCCACTTATCAAATGAACGGCTAAGATTGTTTCTCGCAGTTTCCGTACGAAAAACAGTTCTCGTTTAAACTCTGTGTATATATATCTTATGAAGCTGTAGATTGAGAAGGTGGTGGGAGCCAAAGTAAGAGATATATACCTTCTGGTGCTGCAGACTGAGAAGGTGGTGGGAGCCAAATATGGGTAACTCCGGCACCGGCAAGGTCATCAATGGTGCTAAACAAATAATTGTACCATCCGCCTTGCTTCTTCCACGATTCCCAGTTGAAACCCTGTAAACATTATCCATAGTAAAAATTTAAAAATCTCTCGATTTCTATGATATTTGGTCGCTAAATCGTATACGTTTAAGGATGCGAATTGAAAGTAACCTGAAACAACAAAGTAGGAGGAGATTGGAGCGAGGTTAGATGAAAGCAGGAGATGAAGATATAGAAGCTAGTGACGAGGGCAGTTAGCATAAGCCGATTCATGTTTAGAGACGTCTGATTTAAGCAGATTGCAATATTAATTAAAGGGCTGGAATCAAACTTATATATGAATGAACTGGGATCAATTTGGGTGGCGTGATTGAAGAGTCTGATTTGTAAATTTTGATTAAGAATTCCAATTTTGGCGACGAAATTACGATTAAGAAGACGACCGTAAGATGTTTCAGCGTGCAAGAAACGGTCCTCAGTCTTCACTTTAGTGGCTTGTTAAAGATGTTGGTCTATAGCTGTACGTGGGGCCGCTTAGTAAGTTTGATGAAATTATATACTAAAGTTACTAAACTTTAATCATTAAAAGGAAAAAAAAACATGGGTGATAATGTATAGGTGGTAATTGTGTTGTATTCTGGTTAACAAGTTGTGGGTTAGCAGATCGTGACACAAACACGAATACAACCCGTGTAACCCGTTTAAATATACATGTTGGCGAGTTCGTGGATCATTTGCGGGTTGGCGGTTAAACAGGTCTAGTTTTACTAATTTTGCCCTTTAATTGTTTGTCAAAATACATAGTTCAAATGCAAACTACTAAATAAAGTTTAACCATACCTAGATAGTTTAACCCAAATGCAAAAACTTGATGATTCTAAAAACAATTAAGCTATAAATGATGAATCATTTATAATATGATTATGTTTACTTTTAGTAGTTCTAAATGGCGGAGGAACAAAAGGAAAATGATGGATTTGTTACTTATTAGGTTTATGAGAACTAAGAAATAAGATAAAAGCCCAATAGTCAAATAGGAAACGTGAAAAATATAAGGATATATAGAAAAATGAAGATATAAAAAATATACGGGTTGGCGGGTAGACCCAAAAATGACCTGCACCCGTTTATGCACAACCCAAACCCATTTATTTGCGTATCGGATTCGTGTCGTGTCGATAATTGTCATCCTAGGTGATAGACCAATAGTACTCGCCGATTAAACATGCTGGACTTTTTATGATACAATCTTCAAAACCAGAATGATTTGAATAAATTTAATCTTCTAATATAAACTAGATCAAATGTTCATGTAATACACTTTAATTTAAAAAAAATGATAAATATTAAATATCAGTATAAAAATAAATATCAAGTAATAATAAAACACGAAAGGTATGTGAATTAGAAAAATGGTGACAGACGGCGTCAACACTTAGATAGCGATGGAAGAGTCGACGCGAGGAGGAGGATAGTTGTGACAACGAAAACTTGGTATCATAACACAAAGAAAAATGATTGTAATTCTTACGATATTGATCATTATGTTACAGTTAGCGAAAAATAGTTAGCTATTTATTGGTTATAATTAAGAAGAATTCAAAATGATTATAAATTATTTTAAAATGATAAAACTAAGAATTTAGTTGAATATGTTACTTGTAAATTAGGGTGAGAAAAACGATATATAAAAATTTTATATGTTATATTTATTTTAAAATTTGATTACTTATATAACATATTTTTAAAATTTTAAAACTAATTTCATAATTAAATCTATAATACATAATTTATCAAATTCAAATTACAGATTTAATAATAAAAAAAATATAAAATAAACTTAATATTAATAGTTCTAAAAAAATCTAAGAACCCTTATACAAAAAATTTGTCTAACGTTTTATAATTTAAATTATTGATAAATGCTTATATTCACACATTTACATGACTAAATCTACAACACTTTGAATATATTCGTGTTTAAATGTTTAACAATGGACTTAATAGTGAAATGTTTGATAAAATATTATGTAACACCGTAAAATTCAAGTCATTTAAAAAAAATCACAACGGAAGTATTGCATCATAAAAATCATAAAGGAAGCAACACCACAACCTTAAAACACTGTATCACAAACAATATCTCATTTCATGTTACAAAATATTTCCCAAAGATGACTAATCATTTCTCAAAATCCAAAATATCAGAGCGACGGTCAAACTTCCCCTATACAACAACAACAGCAACCTACCGTGCCCTCAAAAACCTGCAAAACAGAGAATTAGGGTGGGTAATTAGCACTAAGCTAAGTGAATGGAAATCAATCACAAGCAACGATTAGCAGAACCACAATGTTCACATGATCCAACCATTACAAATGCCTCACAAACGGGTAACATCGAAACCCACAAAGGACCGGCGGTTCTTATTGATAATCGAACCTGCGACCAATGCCGGCCAAGCAATGATCTACCGATAGCCTTCTGCCAACTGGCACAGTTAAATCCCCTATATTACAACGAATGCAACAGATGATCTATAACCACCATCCAGAAGCATATAGCCCAGCCCAATTTTCGTTTAGCTGACCTCTGCCACAACCATCAGGCTCACAAGTTCATACCTTGATATTACCTATCAATCACTTTCTCGTAATCCATCATCAACCATCCATTCCAATAATCGGTCAAACAATCACATCAGACAAAACAGTCTATCACATGCTCAATCGTACACAAATTGAAGTAACCAAAATAGTTACAACTAACAACCACCAGTGAGTCAAAGTCCACTCAGCTCAGCCTCAAACTTTGTTCCACTCAGTTGTCTAATAACTGAGCCTTTGTTATTCATGAGAACACGATAACACACAAATCAGTTCTCCGTTCATAAATATATTCTTAAATATATGTATATCAATAATCATCATTGACGCGGTATAAATACTTATAACCGTTAAACATCTCATGGAATACGAACAAAATATAATAACACAATCGAGTACATATTTGGTATCAAACTCATGTACATTCTCATGTAAAGTTATCATCGATTACATACATACGCACATGCAAACTCGTAGTTAATTAGATACATGCATATTCACGTACTCAAAATCGACTCACATGCATACTAATATACCAACTCATCAAATCGATCCAAGTATGCTCATAAGCTAACATCATAAACGATAGAACATATATATATTGAAGTTAAAGTCCTTATCGATCTTATACAACATTAATATTAAAGCCCACTAACCCATCGATTAAATATATATATATTAGTAGGTACACACGGTTGATAAAATATACACACCCACACCTCCATCGATCTAATACATATATGTATAAATCAACAAGAAGCATCGATCCAATATATATACACACACACACACACACACACACACACACACACATATATATATATATTAATACACCAAGTCGATCCACACACACACACACACACACACACACACATATATATATATATATATATTGTAACACACAAGATATATCCAACACCTACACATTTAAAATTCAAGATCTATAGGAACAAGGTCTATCCACAAGATCTATAGGAACAAGGTCTATCCAACAAGATCTATAGGAACAAGATCTATAGGAAACAAGATCTATCCAACAAGATCTATAGCCTACTTCCACACACAAATCAAAATCTATAGGTTCATATATACTTCAAAAATTGATTCCATGTTTCTTTCTTTACTTCCTTCCATCAATCTTAAAAATATAATATACATTTATATACAATCTAAGCAAGCATGTCAATAAAGTCAAGGATGAGATAAGATTTTGTATTTTCCAAGTAACTGATCATCATTTCAATATTAAACTCATTAATATTCTTATCTTCATTTTCTTCTACAATTAAACATACGTACATATTATCTTTAACTCTTCATATCAACTTCAAGAGCTAAAAAACACACATGAATAAGCACCTTAATCCATAATTTCGATTTTCATATATGCATACTTTAAATCATGATTTTAACTCATAAACTCATAAAATTCATACCAAGCATGCTTTTTGACATCAAGAATACATAAATCCTCTTAAAATCAACAAATCAAGAAACTAACTTTTCAAGTTCTTCAAGAACACAATCACGGTGGTTCTTACTAAATTTTAGCATGATAGCAACTTAAAATCTTGATATTTAGTAACCATGAATCATGTTTCTACCTTGAGTTGAAATCTAACAACATAAAACTTTCAAAATGAAGATTCAAAATTACAAGTAGTAGCTTCTCTCTCAAAACACACCTTCAAATACACACACAAAAGAATACAAAACTACCACATGAAGGTATATAAATACCTTAATTTTTCGGCCCTTAAAACAAATACACAAACCTCAGTATTTAAAACGCTGCATTTGAATATACAATTTATCACGTAACCGACCATTTTCAATTAATAGATTACTAATAAAATAATATTTGGAATCCTCAATTTAAAACAAATCCAACGATACCATAAACGCATACTTTTAAATAACAAATAAGCAATTATTTGAATTACTTACGATGCAACTAGGCCCGGATTGAGGATGTTACATGTTATAATCCTGATAAGATGATTAATTCTCGTATTTTCTTTATACTTATAGGTTTGGCAAGTAATGGAGGATAGATGCAAGTCTTGGAGCACTGCCTATGCCATAAAGAATGCGCTAGTCATGAAGTGTAATGTGAAAGCTTCTTACTCCAAAAGTCTTAGATACCTCAATCTTTACTTTGCAAGAAAAGAAAAAAAGCTGAAAGTTTATGTGTGCATGTATCAATGAGAAGTACTTAACATGACTATCAAAATGAAAGGACCAATTATGTCAACTCAAATTCTTGAGGGTCCTATTGTTTGATAGTAATCAATATAAAACAAAAAAAATATATATGGATGGTGGTGAGCGGTGACATGTGATTTTAAGGGGACCAAAAAACAGAAAATTATTATAGGAAGAAAAAAACGTGGGGGTGAGCGGTTTTTGGGGACTGGACACAAACACAAAAGAGGATGAGAAAAAAAGTGAGAGAGAGGCTGGAATTTCAGTTCTCACACACGCACACAGAAAGAAAAGAGGAAGGAACAAGTTTTCTTTGGAGCTGTGCTGGTAAACTAGAAGTAAAAGAAGAAAGAGATCCTTTTGATTTGGGTATGAATTCAATCATGTGTGGCTAGTTTCTTCAATTTAACTCTAAGGTTTCAAGCAACTTCAATTTGTTTTTAGATAGTTGTTTAAGATTGTGTGTCTTAATCACTTGGTTATTTATGTAGTTTCTGTTCTTGAATGATTATTGCTATTCTTATATCTTCGCAATCTCATCAATTGTTTGAGATTTTGATAGCAAATTGTTATATTGATTCTTGAATTTGGAATTGTTTAAGAATTAAGTGAAGATTAACATGTTTGATTTTGTAGTAGATATCAGCTTCATGTTTTGTAATTAGATAAAACGATAAAAAGAAATAATCGAGCGTGCATGTTAATTCATTTGGAATCAAGTTCTATTAGAGCTTTATGCTAGCTTCATTTAGGACACTAAGAGCTTGTTTAAATCCATTTGAAGGCTACTATTTGTTTAGGACATAGTCACATGGTTTGCTGGTTACCCTACGATCTGCTCGGTACGAAGTGTACCAAAATGCGGTACGAGATCGAACCATTCACTATCTGATTCGCGAATTGGAACGCTAGGCAGGACGAACCAAATCAGCTTCCAATTTCGATTCTTATATATTGCAATCGCGAATGGGAACGTAAATACCTACTGAATCGAGGATTTAAATACACGAATTCGATGTTAATTGGAACATTCCAATGAACGACTCTGAAATTGACCGACTGTCAAAATGACACGAATTCGATGGCCTCTTAGCATTGAATAGCGAATGGAAACATAATTAAGAACTATTCAAACAAAATTAAGAACATCATTAAGAACAATTCATAGGCGGGAACACTTTCTCGATTAAATCCAGTGTCAAACTTCAATCGACATTCATGTTCTTAGGTCAAACTTCAAACGATTGTCAAATTCTATCTGCTATTACACTTTGTCGATTAAATCCAGTGTCAAACTTCAATTAGTAATTGAATCCAATGTTCACACCTTATCTGCTATTACAATGTCGATTAAATCTAGTATCGATTAAATCCAGTGACTTTGGTTTAAACTTCAAAGACTGTCAAATTTTATCTTCTATTACACTGTCAATTAAATCCAATGTTCACACCTTATCGATTAAGTCTTGTGACTGTTCAATTACTAATTCCCAATCCTATTTAAGAATTTACAATGTTGAATTTTTTCATATTCAGCATTAGTACGCACAACCTTTTCTACTCTTACCTTCCACTGTTCAATTACATTCTCTGTTTTTTTCTTCGGTCAAAATGGTTTTTGGTTCACAATCCTCTATGCCAGATACCTTAAATCCAGAAGAAAGTGACACACAAGGCTTTATTGAACAAGAAACTAAACAAGGTAGATCAATTATGAAGAAAAGGATGCAACGAAACCTCTTTTACAAGAAGTAACATTTGTTAGTGCTGGAAATAGTAAGATGGTTCAAAAATCTGGGTTTGTGAAGAATACAAGTTCTTACACTTGAATTCACACTCATTTTTTCGGTGCTCTGGAAAGAAGACTTAAATTAAGAGATGTCCTATTTTAATTAAAGATCGTGAGAAGTATGAAAGTTTGTTGAACAAAGTAAAACTAGCTAAAAGTGGTGGAATTTCCAAATCTTTGAAAAATTCTGTAATTACCAAAACAAAAACTTCAACTTCAAAAAAACAATTGAGGTAGCTTTTGGATTCATGCAAAGAAGTATAATTGATTTAAAAATTATAAAGGGGCTTTGTGCCTATGAAATTTCTTTTATTGTGTTACGAAATCCCTATTTTCTTGAAATGTTAAGTGCACTAAAGAAGGCACCTGATGGCTACAAGCCTCCATCGAGTGAAAAGGCAAGAACGGGTTTGCTAGATGAATATGTTAGGGATGTTGAGAAGGAACTAACTTTGTTTAAAGACACTTGGTATTCGCAGGGACTTTCAATTGTTTCTGATGGCTGGTCAAATGTTAAGCATAATCCGCTCATTAATGTTATTGCGGTAAATAGTATGGGTGCAATGTTCATGTAGAATTTTCATTAATACTACAGATTCCTAAATTATTAACAAAACTAAGTGGGTTTTTTAATATCTTTTGTACTATTATCAAGTGATTTCCTCCAATCACGTTTTTTATACATGTAAAGTATTTAGAGTCAAATGGAGTTATGGCATACCATATATATTCCACGATTTGTTCCTGTAATTATGTAATGTTCATGTATTTATGTATGTTCTCCTTTGCAATGAAATACAAGTTCCATTTTATCAAATTCTCTGATCCTTCATATGGTATCAAAGCCTTGCTCTCCTTAACATACATCTTGCTCTCCATCTTATTCCTCCTCACTAGAAAACCATGTCTAACGAAGAAAATCTCGTTATAAACCAAACAATGAAGGACCTCACAATCGTTTCCTTCCCGGGTACTCTTAAACTTACGACAACCAACTACCTAGGGTGGAAAACTCAAATTGAGGCCATTCTTCACGGCTTAGACCTGCACAAGTACATAAATGGCTCCTGGAAACCACCTCCTCCTACTGTTGCAGATGATGGTACAACCACACCACACAAGGATTTTCAGCAATGGTTTCGTCAAGATAGACTTCTGTTTGGTGCACTCGTAGGAAGCTTATCACCTCCGATTGTACCTCTCATAACCAACACGTCATCGTCGTATGAAGCATGGAAGATATTGGCCGGTACGTATGCTTCACCATCTCGTGGGCATATAAAACAATTGTAACACCGTCTAAGACAACTCTCAAAACACCCCACGCGATCCATTACAGAATACATGCTATGTATCAAATCTGTTGTTGACGAACTCGCTATTCTCGGGCAAAAGATGGATGATGAAGACGTCATTGACACCATTCTCAATGGACTTGACCAAACCACCTACAAGCCAATACTCGATGTCGTACATGCCCGAGATAACCCGATTTCCTTCACCGAGCTACACGAAAAACTCATAAACCATGAGTTATCCTTGGCTCAACAAGTCACCAACAACGGGATTCATCAACCAGCATTTGTTTTCTATGTTCAAAACAAAGGCAACAACAAATCTTGGAATACCTCACGTCAATCTAATTTAAGGTCATACAATGGAACTTCTAATTCTCAATCTCATGGCATCTTGCCCACTCCTAATGGGCCACAAATAACCAATGGAAATCGTCCATGTCTAGAAAATGCCAATGGTGTTATAAAAAAGGACACTCACTACACAATTGTGCTATTTTAAACAAACTAATCCAAATATTGTTGTTCCCTCTTATAACAAATTTTCACAGGTTAAAGGTGCTCAAGTCAATACAATGCATTCTACGAACAGCAACTCAACAAATTGGTTGTTTGATTCAGGAGCATCCTACCATGTAACAAATGACCTAAACAATCTCTCTCTCCATGCACCATATGACGGAACGGAAGAGCTTGTTATTGGTGATGGTTCGTGTTTACAAATAACTCATATTGGCTCTCTTACTATTCATACCCCTCACACCTCTTTTAAACTTAAAAATGTCTTATGCGTACCATCGATCCATATCCAAAAATATTATTTCTATATCTCGTCTTTGCATTGATAATAACATTCTAATTGTCATCTTCTCTTTTGTATTTGTATCAAGGATCGAGCCACTCAAACCCCACTTTTTCAAGGCTCGTCGATCAAAGGCATGTATGAATTACGATGTCCTCTTGAAGCTTCGGTTTTCTACATGCAATGAACCTCTCCCACAACTTGGCATCATCGTCTAGGTCATCCTAATAGAAATTTTTTTCAATTATTGTCTTCAGTTGTTTCCTTCACTCCTAACTATAATGAAAGTTGTACTGCTTGCCATATAAATAAAAGTCACCGTTTACCTTTTAATAAAACTTCCATCACCTCTACTGCACCACTCGATTTAATTTTCTCGGATGTATGGTGTTCTCCCATTGAGTCTTTTGACAACTACAAATATTATATAATATTCAATTCGTAGATCAATTTCACCAAATACATATGGCTATATCCTTTAAAACGAAAATCGGACCCTCTTTCTACATTCATAAGTTTTCATAATCTAGTAGAAAACTATTTCCACAAGAAAATAAAACAATTTTTTTCGGACAACGGTGGTGAATACATGAAACTCGCATCCCACTTTTCCGCTTGTGGCATATCTCATCTCACTTCACCACCACTTACACCAGAACATAATGGCTATGCCGAAAGATGTCATCGTCACATTGTAGAAACCGGTCTAGCTCTACTATCTCATGCTCACTTACCTATAAATTTCTGGCCCTTTGCTTTTACCACCGCAACTTATCTAATCAACCGACTCCCCACCCCAACTCTTCAAAATGCTTGCCCGTTCTTTAAACTCTTTAACAAACAACCTAACTACAACAAACTAAGAAGTTTTGGGTGCTTATGTTATCCATGGCTTCGTCCTTATTCTCCTCACAAACTACACCCTCGCTCTACTCGTATTTTTGTGGGTTACTCCCCCCACTCAAAGTGCATACTATACATACAACCCCACAACCTCCAAATTATACACTTCAAGACATGTAGTGTTCGTAGAAACTGAATTCCCAACCCCATACCCCTTTCAAAATTTTCGGTAATAGCCTGTTAAATCTAGAAAGCCTCTCAACCCTTTCCATAAACTTACTACCTCAAACTCACCATATCCATCACCTCCTCCAATTGGACCACACTATTTTTACCACACATTCGGCCCAATACCACCTCCCCACCATCAAACTTGGCCTACCATGATCCGACCCCAACGACCACAGCTCAAAATAACACCACCACATCCCACAATATAATACCAACACCATCCTCCTCTACTATGCTTCCTAATAATAACGACACCACCTCTCAAAATACACTACCATCCTCCACTTCTACTATCCCTCCTACTAACCACCAAACTTCAAAACCTAACACCTGGAATAATCCTAAACCAAATACTAAATACTACAATTCCGATTACCTCCTTTTCAATGCATCTGCTACTTATCCCACCGAACCTCCCACTATAACCCATGCTTTAAACAGTCCATCTTGGCGTCGTGCAATGCAAGATGAATTTGACGCCTTGGAACGAAACAAAACATGGCAACTTGTCCCATCCTCACTTGCACCTAACCTTGTTGGTTATAAATGGGTATTTCGAACCAAATATAAACCGGATGGATCAGTTGAACGTTTTAAGGCCTGTTTAGTTGCCAAAGGCTTCCATCAAAGACCGGGCATTGACTATGTTGAAACGTTTAATCCCGTAATCAAACTGACCACTCTAAGACTCATATTATCTCTTGCAATCTCACAAAAATGGTCCCTACGCCAATTAGATATTAACAACGCCTTCTTACAAGGTATTCTCAACGAGGATGTCTACATGTCTCAACCACCGGGTTTCGTCAATCCCTCACTACCAAATCATGTTTGCAAATTAAACAAAGCCATCTATGGTCTACGTCAAGCTTCACGTGCTTGGTACGACGAATAAAAACATATCTCATTACTCAAGGATTTCAACCAACAATATCTGACTCATCACTCTTTACCCTCAAAACCGGCTCCTCTCCAATCTACATTCTTGTATACGTAGATGATATCATTATCACGGGACCCTCACCCACTCTCCTAAACAACTTCATAAACCTCCTAGCTCCTAAATTTTCTCTCAAAGATCTAGGACAACTATCATATTTTCTTGGTATTCAAATCTTACCTCACCCTCTCAGCTCACTCCTCTCACAAAATAAATACATTCACGATCTTCTAACCCATGCCAATATGATTGAATGTAAACCGATGTCTACACCAATATCATGCTCCGAACCCTTGACGTTACATGGTGCTCCACCTCATTATTCTCCCATCGACTATAGAACTCTTGTTGGAGCTCTTCAATACCTATCCCTCACGAGACCCGACATATCTTTTACTATCAACCGTCTATACCAGTTTATGCATGCTCCAACTACACATCATTGGATTGCGTTAAACCGCCTTCTACGCTACCTTCAAGGAACCATCAATAATGGCATTCTCATACGAAGAACCTCTCCTCTCAATCTCCATGCATTCACAGATGCGGATTGGGCCGGTGATAAAGATAGCTACTGAAGTACAACAGGTTATATTGTTTATCTTGGTTCCAATCCCATTTCTTGGTGCTTAAAACGTGAAAGTACATTAGCTAGAAGTACCATTGAAGCTGAATTCAGGGCTATCGCTTCAAACGCTACATAAATCCAATGGCTAAATTCTCTCCTCACAGAACTTGGTTTTAACCTCCCTAAGGTTCCTACCATCTACTGTGATAATCTAAGTGCCACTACATATTCAGCCAACCCCATTTTTCACTCATGAATGAAACACTTAGCATTGGATTTTCATTTTGTGCGAGAAAAAGTTCAAGCTGGTACCTTAGGAGTAACGCACATAGCAGGTGACGATCAACTAGCCGACGTTCTTACGAAACCACTTCTACGACCCCGGTTCAACCTTCTTCTTTCCAAGATTGGACTCATCTCGAGAATGTCCATCTTGCGGGGGCATATCAAGTGATTTCCTCCAATCACGTTTTTTATTCATGTAAAGTATTTAGCAACATTATTATATTTAATTTTTTTATGATTAGTCAAATGGAGTTATGGAATACCATATATACTCCAAGATTTGTTCCCGTAATTATGTAATGTTCATGTATATATGTATGTTCTCCTTTGCAATGAAATACAAGTTCCATTTTATCAAATTTTTTGAATCCTTCATAACTATAACCGGTCTTTGCGGGGCCGGTTTTAAGGGGGAGTCAAGTCGCCAATTCTCGACAGGTATAAAAGATCACATCAACCTTTTCTCTTCTTGGTAGTATATGGCTATCACCTCACATCATGTATTAATATTTATTAAAGAAACAATGCATGTGATTGAAGTCTGCAAATAAATCAACTTTTGACAACATTTATATGAAGGAATCTTACTAAAAGCATGTAAACCAAATAACTCCTGCAGTGATCACGAGTTAGTTAATTTTTGTAATAATTCAATAGTGTTAAATATCATCTCCACACTAATCAATATTCAAACTCTCTCTCATGCATGCATACCAACGACATTTTTATTTATAACTCATTTCTCTGATTTGCATCTTACTTCAGAAGGCAGAAAGGAAAATCACTCAAGAAGGTTTAAAGGTTTGAAGCAACAATAAAGAAAGGGCAAAGTTATTGTTTGTTAAAAAATAAAATTGGTTCTAACAAAGGTGATTGTTATGTTTTTTCTCTATGGCAGACAACAATGGTGAATACTAGAATTACGCCAGTCAAGTTGAAAAGGACTTATTGTGGTTACGGAAAGATCACAGAGCGTATAAGTTGTTTAAAGGCGGGCTAGATGACGAACCTTTGGATGTCAGAAGATTTGACCAGAAATTATTGAAAAGTATCAAGAGGCATCTAATCCCTACGAAAGTGATGCAGCACATTCGGGACGCTGGATTTGGAGGTGTGTTTGACAGTGGTTACAAGCTACTTGGCCATAGTCTTATCACCGCACTTGTTGAGAGGTGGCGTCCAGAAACCCACACATTTCACTTAACTATTGGAGAGGTGGGTATAACCCTCCAAGATTTTCAGATTATGTGGGGTTACGTGTATCTGGTAATGTTGTTACAGGGATAGAAAGGAAGTCGAGTTATGAAATCATGTCAGCAATGTGTCATACATTGCTAGGACTTACACCAGAAACCGGTCATTTTCGAGATGGTAAGGTGAGAACTTCTTATTTATATAGGGAGTTAGATAGACTACCATTAGCAGAAAATGCTTCCGACGATGCGTGTATGCATAGAGCTCGTCTGTATATACTACTTTTGTTGGGTGGTGTCCTTTTTACAGATACGTCTGATAGCTATGTACATATGTGTTTGTTAAAGTTAATAAAAGACTTAGATATATGTAGCGAACTTAGTTGCGGGAGTGCTGATTTAGCATGTTTGTACAGAAACCTGTGCAAAGCAACATCACCGGAAGCAACACAAGTTGTAGGGATGATAATGTTGTTGCAACTATGGGCATGGTGTAGGTTGCCAGCCACTTCCCCAATTGCTCCAGAATTTGAAGTAGACTGAAATAATTCAAAAACCGAACCTTATAGTTTTAGGTAGGTTTAATTTGTGTAACAATTGTTTTTATTAACGTTAAGAAAAATAATTATATTCCTTTGTGTATTAAGGTGGAAGTGTCCACTTTGTTTTGGAGACAACGCTCGATACAACCTAAGTGTATCGGGAGAGACCGCAAGCGTTAGAAGAAAACGAGGTATTTTGAATTTTTTTTGTAGCAATTGGAAGACAATGCTAAACAATCAAACTATACGTTGTAGTTTTTCTTGATCCCTTACAAGGTTGTCTTGCCCTCACTGCCCGGACTGTGCAAACGAGATGCGTTACTTTGGTTGCAAGATACATTAATAATTTATTGGGAAGTTGTGGAGTGCCAACCCAGTAAGGCTTCTGCATGACACAAATAATCGTCGTTGGAGAAACCTAACGACAAATATTGCAGAGAGTTTGAACAATGCCCTGCAGGGAGCACAACTTCTTCCAATTAAAGCTTTTATTGATTTCACATTTAATAAAACAGTGCAAAATTTTAGAAAGCATATGGAAATTGCAACCAACTGCGAGACGCCACTACCCCCACGTGTGTGGCGTCTTTTCAACCTGTATGACCAATATGCCCAGCAACACGACATTGCAGAGTTTGACTACACATCCGTAGTATACAGAGTGGTGTCAAGTTGCAAACCAATGACACAGGTGGAAACCACTACATTGTCCAATATGGTGAACGTAAGTGTACGTGCGGGAAGTGGCAAGTACGACGGTTCCCATGTTCACATCGTATTGCTAGTTGTCGTCATAGGGGTGAAAACCCACACACACTTGTGAATAAAGTGTATACAACATGTACATACAAACGGCAATACCGTAGTGACTTTTCTCCGCTTCCTCATGTTTCCTATTGGAATGACCCAGGTTGGAGAATCAGAGCCAACACTTCAAGACTTTCAAAAACTAGAGGTAGGAGAAGGGCACGTAGAATAGGTAACGAGATGGACGCCTGTGATCCAAACGAACCAATTGTAAGAAGGTGTGGATTATGTAAGCAAAATGGTTATAACAAAACCACTTGCCCAAACACTCATCCTTAAAATATTAACCTTGTCATGTAATTTTATATTTTAAAATTTTAAAACTATTATGTAAGTTTATTTATCAAGTAATTTTATACACTATTACGATATTTTAAAATTCTAATTTTATATTCTTATATATTATGATATACTATGTTTTATGATATCCGTTTAAATAAAACAATAACCATATAACTATAAATATATATAAAATAACAATAATAATTTTGATCCTAAAATGACTGATTATTTAAACCATTTTATAAGAAATATTGATCTTCACAAATATTATCCACAATTTTATGTTTATATATTTGAAAGTATTTTAGGGAGTAAAGAATGATTTATCTGAGAACAAGATAAATTAGGGTTTTATGTGTACAACCGGGCTTAATAGATGCCGGTTTTATCTTCGAAATCAATGAAATCCATTGCAGCCAATCACAATTAAAGAATTATCCACAACCAATCACAATTAAAACCGGCCTCTTAAGAGCCTGTTTTTCCTTTACCACAATTCAAAATCGATTGGACTCTTGTAGATGGCGTTGACTTTCACCTTAAAACCGGCCCCTCAAAGGCCGGTTATAGTACAAAAGAAAAAAAAAACCCACTTAGTTTTGTTAATAATTTGGGAATCTGTAGTATTAATGAAAAAAATTCGTTCATGTACGCCGATGACTTTTCTGTAGTGGAAAAAATAGGAGTGTCAATTGCAAACTTTTTTCAAGGGGCAATTGAAACGGTATGACCAAGCAAGGTTCTTCAAGTTGTCACCGGCAACGCCGTGAATTGTAAAGTTGCCGGGTTTGTCTTCGGCGTTAAAGCATTGTGAAGTATTTTTAGAGAAAACTTAACTAAGACTAGATTTGCTTATGATGTTAAAAAGGAAAAAGAATTATTGCTATAACAAAAAACGAAAAAGATTTGTGAAGTATCTTAATCACTCTCAAATCTTAGCTATTTTTAGAGAAAACTCAAAGTTAGAGTTGTTAAAAGTAGCTAAGACCAGATTTTCTTAAGATGTTAAAAGCATTATTGCTATATCTAAACCAATTTATTTGATGGTTAAGTTTTGTGATGGTGAGGAGCCGGATAAAATGGGTAAAATATATGAGAAAAGGGCAACATGTTGGGAGAGATTAAAAACGTGATAAAAGATAATCAATTTTCTTCTTATTACCCTCAAATGAAAGTATTGTGTTAGCAAGATTAGAAAAGATGACCATTCAGTTGCATTGTTTGGGGTTTGCATTAACTCCACGATTTTATGATAAACATTATCTTGAAAAATTAGTCCGTGGTGGAATGGCAAGAAGAGCTCCAAATGTCGATAAAGAAGTTGTGATGGGTGTAATGAAAGCGTTGGATGGTGAAAACGAAGAGGAAGAACGTGCATTGCGAGAACCATTTGCTACTTTTCATATGAAAAAAGGACTTTATTCTATGCTAGCGACCCAAATGATACGGTGACGATGGATCCAATTGACCGTGGCCTACTTATGGTTCTGACACCCCGAACTTGCAGAAGTTACTAAAATGGTACTCTCACAACCAATTAGTAGTTCTTCGGCAGAGAGAAATTGGAGCACCTACTCGTATATTCACAATGTGAAGCAAAACCGGTTGAGTTGTTAAAGGGCTATAAAATTGATGTTTATTCATTCAAACATTCGTCTTTTATCACGTTATTCTGAAGGTTACAAATCAGGACCACACAAGAAATGGGACATTGATCCCGAATACACAAACTTGGAAGGCTCGAGTACAAGATTTGAAGAGATGCAGTAGGAAGATTTGGATGAATATGTTGTTGACAACGTGAAAGGAAAGACGCCGAGAGTAGATTGATAGAATATTTCTGGTTGGATTTTATAATGTGTTTTTTAATATGTTTTTTTGTTTTATCTTAACTTTTTTGGTAATCCGATTTTATTTTATGGGAAGTATGAAATTTATATCTTTGAGATAATATTAATTTAATTATATATTTTAGTATAAAGTACGTCGTACCTATGCCATTGGTATTTCTTACCGGAGGCTAATTGAAATGAACCTACCCCCATCGTACCGGAACTTAGAGACCTAGCGAACCACGTTCCTGTACCATAGCGTTCCGCGATCTATGTGATTATGGTTCGGGATCCTTATCTCTAAGCTTGTTAATGACCATAACAAATTTAATCAAGTGATGAGCTTATACAATATTGACAACAACCTTGGAAATTGAATAGCAATTGTGCCCTAGAGTTGAATTCTTTTACCTTAATTGTTTTTAAACAATTTCTCAGTTTAGTACATGTTCGACTGTAATTAATATAATAACATCTTTTATTTATGCATTCAAAAACATTCCCTTCAGTAATTTCGGTATATGTAGTTAAATTTAGTCCCTCCAACTTGCCACCGTTACTATATTCGGTTGTAGTTTCGTAGTATAGTTGGTATTATTATTTGGTGGTGGTTCGAGTGCGGCGACTGTGGTGGTGGCTTTGAAGGCGAAGCGGCGATGGTGCTTTGAAGAGGAGAGAACAATGGTGGTGGGTTGAAGGCGAAGAATGTGGTGGTCGTTGGAAGGCGACAGAGAGTTGATCGGGAGTGTGTGTGTAGGTTTGTTTAATCAGGGGAGATGAAGAGAAGGGGCCAGATCTTCATTAAGAAATCAGAAAATAAAAATAACGGGTTGTTTACAAGTTTTTAAAGGTAACTTGCATACAATGGGAAATATAAGAAAGTCGGTTGTATTTTTTTTTAATTTTAATGTTAGTTATATACAATAACAACTTAGTCAAAGTTCGTTATATTTTGATTCAGTTCATCCATCAATATATCTTTTCACTACAATTGCCAGGATTGCAAAATGTAACTTTCCAATTTTCATCATTAGTTTGTGAAACATTTTGGTTAATATGATAAAAATAAGGAATCAAATTTATTTCAATAATAATTTAAAACCAAGTATAAATATGACTTGAAGAGGTTTATGGTGATCTTCAAACTATTTGACCTATGTCCTTTTTATCTACATTTTTCTTATACCATTTAGAGATTATATATATATATATATATATATATATATATATATATATATATATATATATATATAACACAAGGTGACCTCATCATAAATAAATATGGGATTTATTCATGTATAATATCACACAAATCACATGAAACAAAATCAATAAAATTAACATATATTGTTAAGAATTTATTTCACTTTTGAAAGAAAAAGAATCCAACTCATTTGATTATCAATTAATCATATTGAATATGATCAAATTCATCTCTAACTGAAGTCCTATCACAGTATCATCAAAAGGACTATCTTCATAAAGTTTCCTTGCTTACATCTTTGAGGGTTTTGGAAAGATGTCAGGTGTGAATTTCTGGGCTGCACTCAAACTTCCCTTCACCTTCATTTTACCCCTGCACATATGAATCATGATTTGGGTGATAAAATTATAATAAAAAAACCTTACACTGGAAATGGGTACCTCATAAAAGCGATTTGAGGATTCATTTTCCCTGTGGCAATCTTGAAGAAATCAGCATCTGTAAAAGAAAATGTGGCATCTGGCTTTCCTCCTTCATATGGACCTGAGTAATTAAAAGAAAAGACGATTAACAACATGAAGGGGGTGTTTGCGTAAGCTTATACTAGTTTAATAACTTATTTTTCAGCTTACCAGCTTACTGAAAATAATCTAGCATATGAATAAGCTAAAACAAACGCCCCCAAAATAACATACCTTTGGTAACATCTCCTTTCTTCAAATTGACAACGAAAATCTCCTCGTTAAATCCAATTTTCTGCAAATTAACGAAGCAAAAGACGACACTTTCCTCAATTTGAATGCAAGTGATAATGAATTTGATCAATGAGATAAAATCAACAAAAAGTTCGGACCTTAGGAGCGATATTGATCTGATAAACAAGACCTATCTTTTTGGTGAGAGCTTTGCCGGCGTCGGTGGAAAAATGGGTCTTCATTTGGTCCATTAAGGCGGCGGATTTGAGGTCAGACGACGTCGCCATGGAAAGTGGTAGCGGTTTCCAGAGAAATGGAGTAGAAATTGAGCAGTGAATGAAGATGAAACATGAGACTCACGAGGAAGGGATAGTTCTGGTTTATATGATTAGGAGATGATTAGAAATGATTTGATTATTTGAAAGGGATGGAGATGAATCGAGGTCAACATTTCTGGTATTATCTTTTGTTTGTTTATGCTCTTGGCATTGGGAAGTGTTCCTTCTATCTAGTATCATCCACCATCTCAAGGCCATGCCTAGTGGATAACCCGAAGCCTTTCGGGAGCAAGAAAGATGGTTTGGGTAGGTTCTGGTTGACCGCTACGTCCTCCTTCGGGGTAGGAGATCGGTTTTCCGAACTTCGTAACTTATCCGATACTTTTTTATGTGTAATAAATAGTAGTACGAGAAAAAATATGGAGTTGTTTGGGTTAGACTATACTTGAGTTCCGAATAAAGTAGAAAAAAGGAGAAAACAATTTTGTGATGCTGTTATGATATTGGTTAATTTACGGCTAAAAAATGAGTTTTATCCATGCTTTGTATATAAAAGTGATTTAAAATTACCGATTGCAACAACTCCATGTAACACGCATAATAATTTATTGTTTTTTGAGAATTTGATTTTAAGCCAATAAAAATCCTCTTATTTAGCTGTAGAACAAAACATGCCCTTGACCTTCTTCTCTTGACTCTTGTTCTATACTGTTGGAATAAATGCCTTCAAATGGCAACCATCTAAAAGTTGGAGGGGTGTTTTTACCATATGATCAAAACTTGAATTAATTGGGATATATATCCCACTGCCATCGAGAATGAGATAAGCACAATAGATATGGTTTATCAATCTGAAGGTATCTTTGGTTATGGTTATGCATGAGGGGACAGATTCTGTTTTCCTCGCATACATACGCACGGCAGACAGAAACTTACGAAGAAAAATTAGGGTTTAATTTTTAATCACCATTTACCAAAAAAGCTTTGTAATTTGTTCTTCTTTCAAGCTTGTAAAAGCTACAGTATTATAGTGGATTGATTCTCGGCTTTTTTCCGCCTGGTTTTTCCGTTGGGTTTTTCACGTAATCTTTGTGTCTCTCACTTTTACTTATTTCAGTATTTTATTATTTGTGGTTAATTATTATTATTGGTTGATTGATCCTATTCCGCTAAAACTGATATTAGTTGGGTAACTTGGATCTTTGGAGGTTTTGATATTATCCTAATTCTAACCCTAGTCGTATAAAATAGATTAGGGGAGAAATTAGTGCCGTCAATTTTATCTCCGGTTTTTACTACAATTGGTATCAGAGCAATGTTGCTCTTGATATTGGTTTATTGAGATTAATTTTCTATCAAGTTAATTAACCATGTCTTCAATGAAGTATGATATTCTGTTGCTGGACTTGAACACTAGGTTTCCTTTATGCAAGTTAAGATGGGAGATATTCTGATTCAAATGGATTTACATGAGACACTTGTAGGCTTTGAGAAAATGCCAGCTTCATGGACCTAGGCTGAGAAACAGATAAAAGATCTAAAAGTTTCGTCTCAAATTCGTTTATATTTATCTAATGATGTTTTGCAACATGTGTTGAAGGAAAAATTTGCGGCTGCTTTATGGTTAAAGTTGAAGCAAATATTGATGACAAAGAGCTTACCCAACAAGTTGCATTTAAAGCAACGATTGTTCAATCTGAAGATGACTGAAGGGATTTATTTAACTAATCATATATCCATATTCGTTTATATTTATCTAATGATGTTTTGCAACATGTGTTGAAGGAAAATTTTGCGGCTGCTTTATGGTTAAAGTTGAAGCAAATATTGATGACAAAGAGCTTACCCAACAAGTTGCATTTAAAGCAACGATTGTTCAATCTGAAGATGACTAAAGGGAGTTATTTAAATAATCATATATCCATATTCAAAAAGTAAGTCAGTAACTTAGAGAATATGGATGTTGAGTATGATGACGAAGATTTGGCTCTGTTTTTTATTATCATCTTTGCCTGACTCTTACGCTCACTTTCGTGATACTATTATATACAGTCGTGACACTCTTGTACTGGATGAGGTTTTAGCTGCTTTGGATTTGAAAGAGAAGATGAAACAGATTACAGGTGGTGATTCAGGTGACACGAAAGCCGAAGGTTTAAATGCTAGAGGTAGATCAACTGAAAGAGGTAGTAACTCTCAATCCTGTAATAGGGTGAGATCTAAATCTATGGGCAAAAAAAAATTGTAATTATTGTCGTAAGAAAGGACACGTTATTGATGAATGCTTCAAATTGAAAATTAAAGAAAAAGAGAAAACAACAGCAAATGCTGGTCAAGCTAGTAAGTAAGGTGAAGCCGATGTACCTTAGGTTGGTTGTATTGGAGAACTTCTAACACTCTATCCAGATAATGTAAAATCTACTGGAGATTGGATATTTGATTCCGGTTGTACTTTTCATATGTGTCCCAACAAAAATTGGTTTTACATATTAGAAGAAGTTAATCAGGGTTATGTTAAGATGGGTAATAATTCTACATGTCCTGTTATCGGGCATGACTCTGTAAGGATCCGTATATTTGACGGAGTTATCCGAACCGTGAAAGATGTTAAATATGTTGCAGACCTCATACGTAACTTATTATCATTCAGTTCCTTTGATGAAAATGGGTATGAATTTGCTTGTAAAGGTGGAGTTATGAGGGTATTCAATAATGGTTCTGACATTCTAAGGGCCAAACGAATATTTCTAATCTCTATTTTCTCGACGGGAAACCAATTTCGAGTGATGCAACTGTTGTCTCAAAGTCCTTATCTGATCCAGATCATTCTCATCTTTGGCATCTTCGACTTGGCCATATGAGTTTTCAAGGCATGTCTGAATTAAGTCGAAGATGATTACTTGGAGGGCAAAACATTGTTGATCTAAAGTTTTGTGAAGACTTTGTTTACGGCAAATCTAAACGGGTGAGATTCATGAGTGGTATTCATACAACTAAAGGACCACTTGATTACGTTCAATCGGATTTATGGGACCGGCACGAGTTGTCTCGAAATGTGGAACTTCATATATGCTTACTATTGTTGATGAGTTCTCTCGCAAGGTATGGTCATTCTTTTTAAAGCATAAAGGAGATGTTTTTGTTACTTATAGAAATTGGAAAGTGCGGGTTGAAAAAAATCGGGATTGGAGGTAAAGTATCTTCGTACGGATAATGGACTTGAATTTTGTTCTAAAGAGTTTAATGCCTATTGCCGAAAGGAAGGCATCACTCGACATCGCACAGTGGTCCATACAACTTAACAAAATGGTGTAGCTGAAAGGATGAATCGTACCATTATGAAGAAGGTCCGTTGTATGCTTTCAAACTTCAAACTGCCAAAGTCCTTTTGGGCGGAGGCTGTTTCTACCCCTTGCTATGTTATCAACCGTTCACCATCACGATCAACTGAAAGGAAAACTCCGTTTGAGTTATGGTCGAAAATACATATTTGAAACCATTTGGTTGTCCAGCTTATGCACGTGTTGACAAAGGGAAGTTAGAATCGAGGGCAATAAAATGTGTATTTCTTGGGTACAATCCAAGGGTAAAAGGTTATAAACTATGGAGTTCTGGGTTGAAAAAGGTTATTATCTCGAGGGATGTTACTTTTGACGAGACCGCTTTGATTCAACGAGTTAATGACTCTTCTATCAATATGAAGGGATCATTAGAAGCAAGCAAGGAGAAGGCTCATGTGGAGGTGGAGCTACCTACCTCATATACTATTATTCCAAATACAGTTGAGCATCATCAACCTTCCTCGACTAATGAGTATGTTATTAGTGAAAATTCAACACCTTCACAATCACAGACTACTACTCCTAGCATTGCAAGAGATAGGTTGAGAATACAAATTGTACCTCGAAAGAGGTATGCTCAAGATGATTTTGTTGCATATGCCCTTACTCTTGCTGAAGACATTGAGTCTGTGTTGGAGCTAGTGAATTATGATTAGGCTATCAAGTCTGAAGACTTGAGTAATTGAATGATTGCTATGCATATGAGATGGAATCTTTGTATAAAATGACACTTAGGATTTAGTTCCTACTCCGAAAGGGAAAAAGCCAGTTAAATACAAGTGGGTCTACAAGCTCAAGGAACCTATTAACGAGATAAGAAACCAAGGTATAAAGATCGGTTAGTAGCTAAAGGTTACAGTCAGATTCCAGGTATTGATTATACTGATATATATTCTCCCGTGGTCAAACACACTTTTATTTGTGCATTATTGGGTTTAGTTGCTTCTAATGATTACGAGTTAGAGCAACTCGATATTACTACAACTTTCTTAAATGGTGAGCTTGAGGAAGATATATTTATGCAACATCTTGAGGGTTTCGTAGTTCCTGGAAAGGAGGAACATGTGTGTAAATTAAATAAATCTCTATACGCCTCAAGCAATCTCCTAGACAATGGTATAAGAGGTTTGATTTATTTATGGTTAGTCACAAATTCAACAGGTACACCTATGATAGCTGCGTTTATCATAAAAAGTGTGTCGATGGTTTAATGATCTACTTACTCTTATATGTGGATGACATATTGATCGCAACAAAAGATATGAAGGAGATTTCGAAATTAAAAGACTAGTTCAAAGCTAAGTTTAATATGAAGGACTTAGGAACTGCCAAAAAGATTTTGGGTATAGAAATTGTTCGTGACAGGAATTTTAGGACCTTGCATCTTTCTCAAAAGAGTTATATCGAGAAAGTCCTACACCGCTTCAATATGCATGAAGTAAAGCCTGTCAACACACCATTTGCAGCTCATTTCAAGTTAACATCTGCTTTAAGTCCTACTACTGAGATTAATATGGAGTATATGACACGTGTTCCATGCTCTAGTGCTGTTGGATCTTTGATATATGATATGATTTGCACGCGCCCTGATTTGGCTTATGCGGTTAGCATGGTTAGTAGATATATGGCGAACCCGGGGAAAGAACATTGGAATGCAGTTAAGTGGATCTTCCGTTATCTGCGAGGTACGTCTTCATTGTGTCTATGTTTGGTAAATCAAATGATAGGGTGCTTGGTTATGTTGATTTGGATTATGGCAAAGACTTAGATAAACGGAGATCTATCACGGCGTATGTTTTTACTTTGAATGGTTGTGCTATTAGTTGGAAATCCCATTTGCAGTCTACAGTCGCGTTGTCCTCTACTGAGGCAGAGTATATGGCGGTTATAGAAGCTATTAAGGAGGCTATTGTTAAGAAAAAGCATGGAGGCTAATGTACAAGTGATAGATGCATGCAAGTATTATTCAAGAAATTAGATACTTGATTTGGCACATGGACGTGGACTTATCCAAAAGAAAGGTTTGAATTAATTCAAGGATTGAATTAGTTATTCCTCAATGGAACACGTGGTGGGCTGGTGGCAACTTAATTGTTGCATGGAGTAGATATATTTGATGTTTTGAAATTCAAATGAGTAGATATGCATGCTTATCTCAATTTTTAGGCCGATGTAGTTTGTTACTTGTGTTTTTGTTCTCGTTTTGCTATTTGCTTGTGTTTGTGGTGGTTATTGTTTGGGTTCATTCCGCGTTTCCTTACAACTAGTATCAGAGCCAGACTGTTTGTGTGCTCAGTTGAAGCAATAGCAGAAGACGGGAAGATCAAGATCGACAAGTTTGAAGGCCACGATTTTGGTTTCTGGAAGATGCAAATCGAGGATTATTTGTATCATAAAAAATTACATCTACCGTTATCGGAGACGAAACCAGCAGATATGAAACAAGCAGATTGGGACTTGATGGATAGGCAGGCTCTTGGTGTGGTAAGGTTATCGTTGGTGAAAAACCTTCGGCTTCAAATAAGGTTTTCTTGATCCGACAGTTGGTGAATATGAAGATGAAGGAAGGGGCATGTGTTACTGATCACCTGAACGAGTTTAATTCGATACTCTCAAGGCTAGTATCAGTTGACATTAAATTCGATGGTCTGGCACGGTTATGGCAGTTAGTAGTTCATCTGGAACTACTAAGTTCACTTTTGAGGGGATTCGGGATTTGATTCTCGGAGAAGATATCTGTTGGTCCCGAATGGATACTACAACAACAAATGTTTGTAGAAGGGGGGGGGGGGGGTGGGGGTTGAATACAAACCTTAGCTTTTTTAAAATTTAAAAGACACACGGTTTACTTTTATATAATTCTTATTATTATGAATCAAGAATTACATGAACTAGATGCGGAAAATCTAAGTTCAATAAAAGGTGGCAACTAAACTGTCTAACACATAGACAAAGCTAATCTTAAACAACTTATGTCTAAGATGTTCAACACATGAACAAGTTTGTTTATACTGAAAGATAAATGCTAACTCTTCTATTCTCTCAACTAATGAGATATCAGTGTTCAACAGATCTATTCGATCCTTAGCATGTTTCCATGCATGAGTATATATAAGCAAATGGTATCCGGGTTGATGGAGTGGATAAGGAGACAAAAGTACTTGATTTAATAATATTATAATAGATAAAGTTAGTGGGTGAAAAGCAAATTCACTTTATACAGGAAGAGTGTAAAGTGAATGTACTATTCAGTAAAGTCAAATCCCACTATCTATTATTATATTATTAAGGTACTACCTTTTTGTCTAGAGAGAGTAAACTTCTCTTTCCATGCTTCTACTTTAATCAACACCATGCTTCTTGAAGACTTGACTTAACAAGTATAGAGTTGTCAGTCATACTTAGTTGTTGAAGCATATCTTCGAGATCTTCTCTTCTAAAGTATCTATCGCCTTTTCCAGGGGATCAAGATCAATCCTTTTTGTTTCTTTGCAGATCCAAAAAGAGCTTAGTACTTTTACAAAGATAGATCTAAAGGAATAATAGAACAACACATGTTCTGCCTTGGACTTAAGAAAATAATACGATGAAAAACTATTAACTAAGATACTGTATAAAGACTCAGCTAACAGACACTGAACTGCAAACATATTTTTGCTCAACTAAGGATAAATGTGAAAGACTCGGCTACTGAGGTATGCTCAGCTGATCAGAATTGCTCAGCTGATAATACATACTTCAGTGAGATTACATAAGCTATTCAACCTTCATGATCAGTAGATCCTAATGGCTCAGCTGATCATTGAGAGTGATAAGCTTACAAAGAAAAGATTAGATAAGTAAAGGATAGCTTATCTGATGGATGGGAGGCATCAGCTGATCAGAGTGATTGACTCAGCTGATCCGTTGTCTGCTCAGCTGATCCTGAAAGAACCCTCAGCTGATGGTTTTGGACCATCAACAGATGCTTTGTAGATGTTCAGCTGATGTTAGAAGTTGAAAAAAATTAAAGTAAAGTTATTTAAACCCCATTTTTTGGGGGGGCTTGAATGCCTTTGCATCAAGTTTTTTTTTCTTTTTTTTTTAAAAAAGGTGTTTGATTCACCATGACTTTTTTAAATATGCACCAAACTCTTTTAGGTCCATTTTTTGGGTTCTAAAATGTTTTTTTGTATACATGTAGTTTTTGGGTTGGTATATTTCTTCACTTGCGATATGTTTCGAGTTTAATAAGAAGATGGAAAGAAAGGAAATTCTGAGAGGATAAGAGTGAGGTAAATAAGCCTAAACTCTCACTTCATTTCCTCCTTTTTATTATTAAATGAAACTTAAGTACTCAACTCTTGTGGTTGTGTTTCTAAATCATTTTATTTCCTTCACTAAAAAATTCGATAATAAAGTGTTATTATAATTTAGTCCAAGGCTAATATATTACTTTTATTTTCCCCTTAATTCTTCCATCAATCTAACTATGCAAATGCAAAATTGTAAATTAATACTTCTGATCCAGATGTTGGTCAACTTTTGATTACTTTAAATTAAAATGGATGGCACTAATTAAATATGTATCAAAGTCAAAAATGATTTTGAGATCTTGATCTAATAATTATATATGATAGTGCCACATGAAAACTACATGAATTGTGGTCAGGAAATTTCCATTTGACCAAGGCCTTCTGCCCTCAGCTGGAGGGCACTCCCTCCGTCCCTTTGCCGATTTTATTGCCACACCGACTAATTATACACGTGGCATTAGTCCACAGGATGATTTATACATTTGGATTTCAAGTTTACTTTTTATATATCCTACTACTTTTACATATGATACAATGGTGTTTAGAAGCATAGACTAGGATGCACGTCATACGAGTTAACTTTGGTCCCGGTTTCTTTAATAATGCTAATATATTAATTGTAGATACCTCTAGAATAAAAATTGCATCACTAGAGGTGGTACAAGATGGCAATAATATAGAACAAAAGGTAGGAATCTTCTATCCTAGATGACTTAATTGTGGGGTAGGTTTCGTAAAGAAAATGATATATAAGTTTAGGGAATAATTGAAGTGGTGACATCTTCTTGCTTTCTATGTTCATAAGATCCAC
Organism: Pulicaria dysenterica; assembly: GCA_947179395.2. Classification (NCBI taxonomy): domain Eukaryota; kingdom Viridiplantae; phylum Streptophyta; class Magnoliopsida; order Asterales; family Asteraceae; genus Pulicaria; species Pulicaria dysenterica. The sequence goes on along the minus strand of OX359290.1, from coordinate 24,714,867 downwards.
CATATATTGCTATCTTTTCTTGAGTAGATTCTTTATTAAATCTTGCAGGAAGCCCATGAATTGGCACTGGAAATGGACCATACTGAATCCCACTTTCTGATCCCACCACTTCCCATCTGCAACCACAATCATAACGATCATAATTCGAGCACTTTGTGATAAATTCACTCTTTATGATTCAAAACATGCTGTTTAAGATATTGAATCTTTGAGCAACTTTTAAGGTTACTCTTATGCGAGCAGTAACGGATCCAGAAAATATATTTACTGGGTTCACCGGCACCTAGTTTCAGTAAAATGAAAGCGTACCTGTATTTAGTGACAAGATGGTGAACCATAATGAGCATTTCTAGCTTGGCAAGCTCACTTCCAGGACAAGCATGGACACCACTTCCAAATGGCATAAAGGTATTGGGTTTTGGGGCCACCTAAATACATAATAAGAAAGATTCAGGACATAATCATGCAAATTATAGCTTTTGAGAAGAACCCATTAATCAAATGTGTTTGATTTACCTCAAACCTTGAAGGGTTAAATTGTTGAGGATTGGGAAAGAATTCAGGATTGTGATGGATGTTCCTAAACAAAGGCATGACCTTCCAGCCTTTTGGTATTAGGTAGCCTGTTGGAAATTGTTTGGTACAATTTGTTAAACATCATAGTCTAATAAAGACAATTATAGGAATAATATCGACACGAATGTTGTTAAAACCGGAGGAAAGAACAATCGTAAGGAATAGAAACCTTGAAAACATTCATCCTCAAATGTTATCTTACCTTTGTATTGTACATCAGTAACCGCCTCTCGAAATGTAAACGAAATAATGCTTGCCATTCTTAAGCTCTCCAATATCACCTGAATGATCATAAATTCATAAGTACAATTTACAAAAGATCCAGAATTAAGATAAATACTTATGTTTCAATTTTTACACAGTAAAATACTGCATACCTATGATATTAACTTGTATATAGAAAGTCATACCTTGCTATAGATAAACATTTATTATTAAAAACTAGTAGTACATACCTTGTAAGTAATTGGCATTTTTCTAGTTTGAGCCCATGACAATTGAAGATTCCCATTATCATTATGCTGGTATATAACCTTCTGTTCAGCCTACAGAAACATAAAGTTGCAATTTTTTACATAAAATCTTTAATTTGATGCTAAAATCTGAGAGTCTCTTTAAAATGCAGCATCTTTAGATGTTAATTTACCTTTACAGTCTCTAGAAGTTTTGGATTATCATGCAGGTACTTTAGAATCCATGTCAATGCACTGGCTGTGGTATCTTGAGCAGCAAACAGAACTCCAATAATATTATCTGCAATCTGATCTTCACTCAAGATTCCATCTTTTTCATCTTTGGCATTCAGCAGACATCCCAACAGGTTTTTCTGTGTTGCCCTTTTTTCTTTCCTCTCAGAAATGATTTCAGTCAAAATCTTTTGAAGCCGTTTCCTGGCCTACAAAAAGTGCCGGTTTACGTTAACGCGTTAAAAACATCAAAATCCAGTTTCATTTTAGGTGTTTCGAATGCGAAAAAAGATATAAAAAAGGAGAATATATAGAATGTGATAAAAATATTTGGCTTACTAAGTATGCTCTTCTGAAGGGGGTGCCTGGTAGTTTTGTTGGGAATGAATTGTAGCCTTTGTCTAATATGTTGTAATTTTTCTTAAGTTGCTCTTTCTGGCCTGCCTCCAAGTGTCCCAATACTGCCAGTATTCCAACCTCAAAAGAGAGCTAAAATCACACCACAAAATGACCAAAATTCATTAAAATAAGGACAAAATTATAACTTTGATGTGAGTTTTTGTATAAACCCAAATGAGAAATGACACAAGAACAAAAACAAACAGAAAAGAACAAACCTTTTTCATCTCATGAAAGGTGTTAATCACTTGGCCACCTGACCATGAGTCCAAGGCAGAAACCGCTATTGCTTCAATATCGGGAACCAACCCACGAAGATTATCAAGCGATAACGCGCCTTGGACTAACTTTCTAACCCGAGCATGGTAATCGCCTTGATGGAAAAACAGTGCCAAAGGACCAATTAACTTCTCTTTGCTTTTAGGATAAGTTGGCTTGAACAAGTGAGCTTGGTTAACCAACACGAACCGGGCTGCCTCCGGGCTAGCCAACATGATGCTAGGACAACCCAAGATATGGGTCTTGAAAATTTCACCATACCTAAACAAACCCGCATGCAAAACAACACCCGAAAACATTAAAAATCACGACTATATAATCTAATGTCATTGAGTTAAACTTAATCTAACAAACCTTTTCTGTTTCTTAGAGAAGAAAACATTTGGATCTTGAGAATAGAGTTGAAGCGTTTCCCCAATATATGGCCAACCAAGTGATCCTGGAGGAAGATCAGCAGTTTCCCTTTGGTTCTTTCTTACAAAAATGTACCAAATAAGTGCAACAAGCAGAAACACAAACAAATGCAATATTAGCATCATGATTCCTTCCCTCTCCTCCATGTGTTTATGTATTAAAGTTTTAGTTGTTTCACGTACGTACCAAAACGTAAGTCTTTTGAATATGGCTTATGTGATGAATTGGTAGAGGGTTTATATAGAAAAGGAGTAGCTAAGTAGACCCACACATTAATTCAAAATCTCCAAGATTTTCAACATTTAATTATAATAAATATAGTTTATAAAATGAAACCCAATTATTGTTTTTCAATAAAAGAAAGACTCGAAATTTCCCGACAGATACCGACATATATTTATCATATTCAAACACTTTTTTATATACTTTTGACACTAATTAAGGTTACATGTGCTTATGATGACAAGTTGCTTATGTAATTCTATAATATTTAACATTAATTAAGGTAGCACCACCCAATACTAGTGTTGCTATATAAGGGAGATATGATTGATTCTAGTAGCATCTATATTTTAAATGTTTATATACTTGTAAACAAATACTTGAGGAGTATGTAAGAAATTTAATCCTTTACTTATTTAAGTTATATGATTTATGCTACTAGGTGTACCATACCTAATTTTCATATTTATTGTAGGTTTTCTTACCTAAAATATCAAGATATTCTTTTATTTGTTGCTATGTATCACTAGCTTGTTGTATTTATTAAATCAATAAAAAGATAATATTATGTACTTATGGTGCCACATGTTACTGAACAAAATAGCTTAAGTAAATGTGATCGAGTAGATATTTAATTGATTATGAGTTGAAATAAATCATTTCAGTACACTTATTTTTATTATTATTATTATTATTATTATTATTATTATTATTATTATTATTATTATTATTGTAACTTTTTTTATAAAGGAATTTTCATAGTTAGGGCTCCTTTCGGGGTGCGGAGTCTTTTTTACACGTGACCGTTTTTGAAGCATCCCCGTGGCTATCCCTGATTGAAACCTAGTGGGACTTGAACCCTTAACCTCCCTTATGGGGAGCAAGTGCCTTACTCACTAGGTCATTAGAAGATGGTTTATTATTATGGATTTTGATAACAACAGGATAAGAATAAAATAGTTTTTAAAATGATAATCTTGTTTTATGTATGGAAAGTTGAAAACTAATTAAAAGGTAATAATGAAATATATAGAAAGTTAATTATGAAGACATGAGTTGTGATTTCTATTTTTAAAACTGAAATTACCATTTATATGTATTAACCACAGTTCTAAGGGCTGTTATTATCATCTCCATAAATTACTATTATTATTATTATTATTATTATTATTTCATGATATATATATATATATATATATATATATATATATATAGTGTTAGGATCAAGGGAGAACGCTCTTAAATAGATAACAGAGAGAACACTTTTAAAACTTTGATTTCATTGATTAGATGGTTCAAAAATTGTCACAATTTATTTAGACATTTGATTCCATTGATCATCGGATTTAAAATATGTCACGTTTTTTTGATAATATGTTCGAATATAATCCTGATGCATCGATGCATACAAAAGTGTTATTTGATGAATCAATGCATCCAATTTTTAAATTGTTAATAATTATAGAAATAATTTTGATTTTAAGATTTTGGATGTAAAGTTGACTTTTGGGTAGCTATGGGTGAACATGAACGTAAAGAAGAAATAATAAATTACAAGTTTACACGTGTTCTCTCTGTTCTCTATTTAAAAGGGTTCTCCCTTGAACCTCACCCTATATATATATATATATATATATATATATATATAATTCAACATTTTTGTTATAATACGGATCACTTTTTTAGGTGACCTACCAGTGGAGGGTTTCATTTAACATTTTTGTAAAATGTATCATTTTATTTATTTCTATGAATTTATTTTATTATTTGGTTTTGTTTTTCCAGCTTTGATTTAATCTGTGGGTGAATATTCATATACCACCACTAGTGAAACCACAATCTCATTAGAGTATTATCAATCCGTCCTCCATATTTCTAATATACTATCAAATATGAAATTCATCTAATATCTTCTTGACCAAGAAAGGTTATATAATATAAAAAATAAAGAAAGAATGGGACCTTAATTACCAGTTCTCTTACCATTTAAGTGGTAGCTTCACCCACGCACCCCGTACATTTACCTTTGAATAAAACCTAAATTATGTTGGGGCTAGTATGTATTTTTATGTGGTGATGTCATTGCTGGTCAAGGCACAAACCAAGTAAACAACTCAATACAACAAAACAATATGCAATGACTAAATAAGAGTTTGAAAAACTAGGTTGCGAGTTTATAAAAGTTCAATTTCCTATATAACGACTATATATTTAAAACCATTTCTAAATATTGATGTAATTCTACAATATTGTGATATAAATAACCTAAAAACCACAATACAAATTGTTTGTCTCGTACGTATTACTACCAAACAATCAAGTAATTCTATTGTAGAAGGAGGATGTATACCATAAACACAAAGAATTGTACTATTTGAATGATTCTGACTTTAGGTTTAAATCATGAACAAAAGAATAAACTCGTTATGATTCCACCATGAGCTTGTCCTCTTCTTGCAAGAAAAAAAATATATCTTTACTTGTATCTGTTCTTTCTATTTTTAAACACACTTTGGATAATCTTGAGAGGGAGTCTACTGCTAATCTATACGTTATGTGAGGCATCAGTCTTTAGCATTATTGTTAGATGCTTTTGATCACCTCTCATGAACGGTCCTCATCATGTAACGGGGCACAAAGCCCACGACCAATGAGTACAGTATACGCTGTCGAGCATGCCGGGAAATCCGTGGTACTCTTCATGCGCAGTGTATAGCTTCTGAATATCGGTATAAGTAAGTTTCCATAAATAAACATAAAGATCAAGTACTCGTCAAGCGAGTCGGCGGCTACCTCGTACGCCAATTACCGAATAGCGGAAGTACACTTTTGTATGAAAGAAAAACCTCTTTTCCCTCTAGCATCGTAACGCTCTCTAAAATAATGAAAATCCGCTTGTAGATTGTTAATTATTCTTTCGAATAGTCATCTACTCATGCGGAACCGCCGTCTAAACAACTCTGCTGAATAACAGGGTTATCGCCAAAATATTACAATTAAGAACCACTCGTTTGCAGCTACCCGACCTCTATCGACGTTTCCACTTCCGATTCTGGTAAAGATAACTGTGTAGGAAGTCCCTTTGTAGAAATATCTGCATACTGATGAGCCAATGGAACATGCAGAACACGAACATGACCAAGGGCAACACGCTCCCTAACAAAATATAAATCTATTTCCACATGCTTGGTTCTTTGGTGCTGAACTGGGTTATGAGCTTGGGTCGGTTTGGGTCGGTTTTGACCCCAAACCAAACCGAACCGATATTTATCGGTTAAGGCATTTTTCAAACCGTTGGGTTATCGGTTTCTAATGTGACGGTTAACCGTTAATGATAGCGGTTCAGTTTCATTAACGGTTTTATTGGTTAACCGTTAAGTTAAGTTGGACCAACTTTTTGGGCTTCAATAAATCGTGAATTGGGCCACAAATTGTTTTATAATTAACATCTTTAGTAGCAAACAAGTCATTGGACTAAATAAAAACTATTTAATTTGAATTTTAGAAGGTAGTGGACTGGACCTCACATGAAAACAACCCAAGATTAATAATGTGGTTTTGTTTCCAAAATGTCAAACGGTCCAGCACGCAAAATAGTACCTAGCCCACAACCAAATTGCATACACAACTGAAATTTTTTCGAACCGAACAACTGAACCACGACGCAGACGTGGAGCAGAAGTCGAACGGAAGAACTGAAGAAGGGTGGCTAGAGTTTATGGTACACCGTCGCTTTAGGGAGAGGTAAAGAGCCGAGGCGGATCATGTTAGTTATAGGTATAAAATCAAAACTTAGGTGATGTTAACATTACGTTAATTTACTAACTTAGGTGGTTTGTGTGTGTAACATCACCTAACTTAGGTGATGTTAAAATTACGGATCATTTTCCCTTTAATAATTAAATATATAAAATAATAGATAATAAATCCTTATTGGTTCGGTTTCTTATCGGTTCGGTTATTGGTATAAAACCGAAACCGACCCAATAACTATCAGTTAATGAAATTTTAAAAACCGAACCGTCGGTTTTCATTTGGTTCGGTTTTAATGGTTCGGTTTTAACGGTTTTAATGGTTTCGGTTCGGTTTTTCGGTTAAGACGCGCACCCTACTTAGAAGCTAAATACATGGCACTGACATTATCACAAAAGACAACAGTGGCACGAGATAAGGGACAATGAAGCTCGAGGAGAAGATTGCGAAGCCAAGCGGCTTCAGCAACAACATTAGCTACCCCCGTACTCGGCTTCCGCACGGAAGGGTTTTTTTTATCATATAACTAATTCGAATATTGACCCAACTCAACTAGTTGATCATACCCGAACAGATAAACTAGATTAACCCCTTAAAGCAGAAACCGGGGTTAAAGTTCATCCCCAAAACCCGAGAGGGTAAGGATCTTTTAGGTACTAATCAAGAAAATCACGCGATATACACACATAAATACATATCGATATATACGTACATGTATATGAAGGAGAAGGATAAGAAAAATAATACCGAGATGCTCAAGTATAGTCCACCCGAAATGATGCAAATCGAGAACTCCTCTAGCAAAGGTCTTGCAATCAATCACCATACGAAAAACACGAACTCGTGTATGTGTGTGTGTACGTGTACGGTCGCCGGAAAGATGCCGGCGGCTTCTTTCTCTTTTCTTGCGTGGCCGACGGCGAAGGAGATGGAGGGAGAGAGGGCAAGGTAGCTAGGGTTATATGTTTTTCATCCACACTTTAATCCTTAAGCTAACCCTTTTATTTATACTAATCACCTTATGGGCTTTGATTAGTTTAAATAAAACCCAACTAATTAAGCCCAAATGTTTATTATTATTATTAGTTTATCATAGGCCCATTAAACCAATAAATCCTATTATACATATATAATTAACTATTATATATATATATATATATAATAATAATAATAATCCTTATCCGAAAATTCTATATGATTAAATACCTTAAATCAATAATTCAGATAATCTATAATTAATACATTATATATATTTATTTAACTAATAAATATATATATAAACACTTGTATCAATTATTGGCTTAATTAATCCTCTTTAATAAGTTAAGACGTAACTTATTATTACTGATTTATAATGGCAATTATAAATCCTTTCTCTCCGACTATGATTGCATAACTACTCGTATTACATGCACTCACAGGTGCGACCCTTGAGTGTCTTATGGTATTGGATGTGGCATCACTGGTTCTATAACTGTGCACATAATCCAACAGACTCCCACTTGTGCAAGTTCGTAACCAAGACTTGATGACACTGACCTAAAGAGGCCCCTAGACAGGCATTTAGGCTAACCAGGTCATAAGAACTCTTATACCCGGGTAAGGTGATAAGGAGAACAAAAAAAACTATCATAAAACATCTGTTTTACGAATGGGTATAATTTTTAAGGTTTGTCCCTTTGCAACACGATATTTCAATTTTGAGCATGAGCATGGAGAGTGTCAGCTCAAAATCTCAAGAATTATTTCATGACGTCCTTGATTTTAAACTGCGTGATAAACGACAAAGAACTGATCAGTTCGTTTGGGCACGACCGTGCACTTACCAGTTTTTAATCAGTCAAGGGGCCCAGAAATATCTCTCCTAAAAAATAGGTGCAAATACCTTCTTGCATATTTCCATTTGGCAATACAGCTCCCACCGAATCTAGACACGCCCCTTATGACCACCCTGTTACGGTGTGGCGTTAGAACGCACTAAGAAGACAATGGTTACCGCATCCCAAACAAATACCTCAGGTTTGAGGATAACCTTTGTTATAAATACTTTTGACACGAATCCACGAAGTATTTTTCACGGTGGGTCAATCCAATATTCGTAACTCTAACGAATATCCGTCAATTTTGGTCCGCAAAACACTTTTACAGCTATATTCGATATACCTTCGAATCTACCCCAAAATTACGATGAATTTACAACCCTACCAAGGTTCCCACCAAGATAAATAGTCACGGATAATGTTTTGAATAAACCAAGTTTATTATTGGATGAACGAAAACATACAAAATGGTGAAGAACAATGAAACTAATTTCTGCACCCTCTATATTCCACCCTGGAATAAAGATGCATAACTTCTACCATTTCATTGACTCGATCCACAATGTTTATCTGAATTACTTATTATTTTTTATTGTAACTTATCACGGATTACAAGGAAAAATAATATGATTATAAACCTAAAAAACTCAAGACTAGTACCTTGAAGTACTTTTTCTTGGTTTTGCTAGAAATTGTTTTTGCAACCTTTTTTTTAAAAAAATTCTTGACTTTCTTATTTTATAAATTCCTTAAACTTGGAGAACCGGAAATAACACCTTAGTTTCTGAATTTATAAAATAATCTCTTTATAACTAAAACTTTAATTACACTTGTAGATGTATTAAATCTTACTAGATTCATACTTTTGAAATGATAAATCTATTTACACATACTTGTAAACTTGAGATTAGATTCCTTGTGTACACTAACACTTATTCAATCAAATATCCTATTTTTTCATTTCTAACGTTAATCAACTATCAATATTAATTATTCCGACTTTTGAACCTTTTTAAACATATATAATTTTATTTAAGTCATAATTTGACTTAAAGTCTTGCAATGACATCTTTATTGAGCACCTCTCAATAAATCACGCGTTCCTCGGATTAGTCATTTTTCAAGAACTTATTATTTCAGAAAACTTCTAAAATCATCCGATAATTACATACTTTAAAAAGTTCATTCTTATATTTATCATACTAGTTAGATAAAAAATGATAACTTGATAAATATACTAGTCAGATCATCCCACTATCTTTTATGAAAAATGTGCATCACTTTAAAACACCATTTTTGACTTAGTCAATCTTTGACTAATATGCCTAAAACTTGTGTTTTAAACATTTGCTCTTAAACTTAGTTCTTATAAGAAATTTAATTGTTTTATGAAACCAAAACTTGGATTTCTCATATATCCATTTTTCCAATTACGTAATGTGGTTTCATTAAACCTAAGACGATTACAAGTATAAAACACTTGTAAAGGTATTTTAAATTCTTTACTTAAAACATATAGTATAAAAGGACTTTGATCATAATAACTATTATAATCATTTTATATTTTCTTAAATGTTTTATCCAAAAAACTTTTACCTAGAAATAATAACTGTTATTTCTTGTTTTAACATGTTCAATGCTTTGAACATAATTTTTCATAAAATCTTTAAATACTTATGAATTATAAAAGCTTTCTAATTTCATGACTTGTTTGTCTAAGTATTTATATACATAGTGAGATTAATATTTATGTAACTACAACAATTATTGCATAAGATCACTTATGAATCACCTATTAAGCCAAAACTTGACTTATTAGTAACTTTTAGTCACAACTAGACTAACTCGATTCATCAACAAACATACGTGCACGGATATAAACTAAAAATAATTTAAATTTTAAAGTTTAAACCATAATGTTAACCAAAAGGTTGAAACATGCCAATAATATCCAAAAACTTTAATTAAAAAAGTTTAATAACTAAAACTATGAATTATTAATTATCGGAAAAGCACGTGAGATCTCTAATGCCGGGCCGCTTCACTTTCCATTACCTCCTACAATAAACGATTGCAAAATATTAGAATACTCGTAAAAACTTTACAAGTGGAAAGTGACAAAGAAGTTAATTACACGATACCTGAGGAGTTAGTCTTGCCTCCTGCTTCGTGAAACTTCGGACAATCTTTCTTCTAGTGTCGGATCTCGCCACACTTGAAGCACCGATTCTCGGTGCTCGCTTTGTTTGGCTTTGACTTCTTGCCCTTGTTGTTATCATTAGTCTTCTGGGCTCGGTTTTACCCTTTCCCTTTCCGCTGCGCCCCTTTCTTTTCTTACTTCCACCATTGCCCACCATGAGGACATCCTTAGACTTGGTTCCGATACTCTGCTCTGCAGTCTTAAGCATAGAATGCAGTTCTGCCACGGATTTCTCCATGTTGTTCATGTTGTAGTTGACTATAAAAGGCTTATAGTCATCTGACAACGAGTTGAGTATCGTATCCGTTGCTAGCTGCAACGGTACTGGGGTCCAAGTCTTTCTAGGTGGTCCATATACCCTTTCATTTTCATGACATAGGCACTGACCGACATCCCCTTTGCCATCTTGCACGAGTTAAACGCCCTAGTAGCATCATAACGCTCTGTGCGGGCTTGCTCGTGGAACATATCCCGTAAATGGCGGATCATGTCATAAGCATGAGTCTCCATCATGCTTGTCTGCAACTCTGGACTCATTTTTGCAAGCATGAGGCATCAAAAGCGTCATTAGAGCGCTTTTGATAAGCCTCCCTGACATCTGCCCTAACGTTGTTAGCAAGGGGATTTCCTAGAGGTTGTTCTAGGACGTACCACTTTCTCTCGTTCCTTAGCACGATCCGGAGATTTCGCTCCCATGTGAGAAAGTTTGGTCCGGTGAGCTTATCCTTCTCTAGGATAGAGCGAAGTGAGCGGTTGTTAGTGTTGGTAACGTTGGTTTCCATCTACAAATTAAAACTTGGTTTAATTAGTAATTGCAAATAAACTTTTCTAACATATATTAATAAACCCTTAAATAATATATATCAGACCTAGGACCCATATTTCACAAACTTGACGCAAGGTTTGGACACTTCCTGCCAAGTCATGCTATTTCTGGTAGGTAACACCCTTTACCAATCGTACCTATCTGATACGACTCCTAGAACCTCATAAAGTACTTAGATAAAATCTAGTATGTAACTCTGCTCTAATGCATTTTGGGTCGGGACTCCCGATTATCACCAAAATATATCGCACCACCTAAGACAGTATGAATTCTGGTCGGGACTCCTGATTATCGCAAAATCTTTCATACCCTTTCCCGCAATGGTTTGAACCCGGATTCCCAAGGTTTGGGCACTTCCGACACCCGAGTACCGTTTAACAGCAAAGGTGTACCATTAGATGGGTAGCACACTGATCTAAGATTTTTATTGGGTTTTATAATTAAGTTTAAAAGAAAAAACTTAATTTTCCAGTTTTTGAAAAACCATTTTAAAACCGTCTGTTTTAATAAAATACGATTTATATGTGTACCTATATTAGGTGCACAAAACGGCCTTATAAGTTTAAAACTTATAATCTGGACAAAACTTTAAATTTACAAAAATTTAACTAATACGACTAACAAACTGAAGTCGTACTCTAGTTTGTCATAAATCGTGGTTTTTCCCTCTTTAATAATTGCCTATTATTAAACCTATTTATTTAGCATCACACACACACACACACACACACACACACACACACATATATATATATATATATATATATATATATATGAGTAAGAAATAAATGAACATAACCACGCAGATAATAAAAGAGGTATAGTCTTTGCCAATAGAAACCTAATGGTCAATCTAAGAACAAAACTAGTCTATCTTGTCTTGATGACCATCTTCAAATCTTCCACTAGATCTGACGTCTTCGGTTTTGTAGAAAAAACTTCCAACTTCGTGTTATTGGTCTTCTTGTCTTTTTGGTCTTCTTAAAAAATATAATAAATAAAATCCTATTCTATTATAATTACATAACAGAAAAGGGGTTGTAAGTGGCACGCAAGGCTCCCCAAAACCAAAAATAAAAAAGAAATAAAAAACACAACCACGGGTCTTAGTTTGGCAAAAACTAATATTAACATGTCACAACCAGAAGCAATAATATATAAGAACGATATATTAAAGCAACCACGCATATAATCATAAACAACAAATGCGAGCAACTAAAAAAAACTGTTAGTTTAATCTATTTCCGTTTGTAGCCTTGATTAATTGGTTATTAACCAGAAACGGAATTTTTTTAAAAGTTTTTCTATGTTATTTTAATTCACGATCAATACTAGTTATCCACGTAACTCGTGAACTACCATAGTTATACACAACTTGTATAATTATCCTAGTTGCAGTGTAAATTACAACTCACTTGATCTTAACAAAATAACAATTCTTGTTTGATTTCTAATATATATATATATATATATATATATATATATATATATATATATATATATATATATATATGTACACGTTTAAGAACCAATAGCCTATTCAAATATTTATCATATTCTAACTTGAATATAATAAAGATTCAGATCATATATCTTTAACTAGATATACGTAATTAATGCCTAAAACACACACACACACACACACACACACACACACACACACATATATATATATATATATATATATATATATATATATATATATATATATATATATATATATATATATAAATCATCTATATATTTTTATATTAATAATTAATAATCTTGTTAATTTATAACTATAAATTAACATACTAGTTCTTTTATCTAATAAATGGAAAAATAAACTTTTTGATTTTAAAACTTAAAACCGAAACACATTCATGACACACCGGGTCGATCTCCGAACACCAAAACTTGGGTCCGGATATAAATGGTCCTTGTATTGCATTTGGGCCAAAAGCCCAAAACATCAAAAACAACCAACTGGGCCGCACCAAGTGGGCCGTGGTCAACGGTTTTGGGCCGAGGCCCAAAAAACAAACACCCCACCGGGCCGAACACTTGTGGGCCGAGAACGAAAACCAAGCCGCCCTACCATGGGCTTGTCAACACCGCCGAGCAACCGGGCCACCACAACTGGGCCGCTGGTTGTGGTTGCCACCACTCCCGCCTCCGTCGCCGCCGCTGTCACCGTCGCCGGTGACCGCCGCCGGTAAACACACAATTTTTTTTTATTTTTCCGATTTCAATTAAATAAACATAATCAATAACCCTAAAAACTAATTTTAATTAATTAAAACCTAAAGTTTTAACTTTCTTGATTAAATTTAAATTTTTATTCAAAATCAATATTCTTTTATAACTATGAATATATTCATAAAATCGATTATTGAACACTATTAAAACTTATTTAAATCATTTAAACATAAAAATTGTTTTAAATACTTGATTTAATCCTTAAGTTTTAAATAAACTTTTTAATCAATTAAACTAACTAGTTTAATATCCTTAATCAAAAGATTGGAAAAACTTGGTTAAACAAACAAACTTGTTGTAGGACAGCTGGGGGACGGAGTTCTAAACTAAAGTAAAACACCCTTACGTTAGGACTGATCTAGGATGAGAAATAGTGCGGAATTTCTATTTCCCAAACCTCCTAAGGATTCTAAGATCTGCTTAGGTGTCCGGCACACAGTAACACTAAGAAACACACAGAGTAGAAACAAGAACAAACTCTAAGAACTCACACAGAGATGCTTAAGGCTGCCCTTGGATTCGAGATTAACACTAAGTTTGCGATATAGTAGGCTTAAGGTCATATAAGGTCGATTACGTAAGGCTCCCGGTTGATTTCTATCGATTCCTCGTTAATTACTTGATTACCCGCGAACTCTGTCGCTAAAATGAAGTTAATCAGTATTTATAGTGTAATTAATTTCACTACGCACTTGATGCAACACACTTCGCACGTAGCGAGTCCAGTACGCACGTACTGGTTGTTTTAATGATAATTAATTTAACTTTAACCGACCTTCTTCACTACGCGCGTAGTGAGTTCCACTACGCACGTAGTGACACTGACTTCGCACGTGGTGATTTCTCACACAAACTTAAACTTCCAAACACACATCAACACATGATTAAGTACTTGTAAGCTTAAGATCATCACAAAGAATCACTGAGAATATATACACATGCAAACAATTAATCAAAACACATTTGAATTAACATTTCATGTATGTATTTGATTGATAAGAACTAGGGATTCACAATTATGCACCAACAAACTCCCCCTAAGACCTAGTTCTATCAATAACCATTGCACTAAGCAAAAATTCCACAAAGTAAAATGCACAAAGCAAAATGCACACAGCAGAATGCACTAAGCAAAAGTTTGCACAAAGCAAAATTCATACAGCAAAATGCTAAACGAATACCTTTCGTCATGCCCTTACCTGCACTATGCACGATGTGAGCTGTAACTCGTGCTTAGTGGGGTTCCATTTCGCATGAAATGAGTTTCTCATCTGTGAACCTTAATTACTGTTAGTATTGCACTCAGCAATAAACTGTCAGTAACTTCAAGATCACTTATAAACATTTAAGCAAAACACATCAAAGTGAGATGAAGGAAATGTAAACAGAACAAATCACACTAAGAGAAAATAGAACATACTAAAACTCTTTTTGTATTTTTCTAAACAGAAACGAGATAGAAATGCAAACTATTAACAACTTATTTTTGGGAATCTAAATTCAACTATTTAAAAACTTAAAAATAAAAGACAGAAATGAAAATAACTGAAATGAAATTAACTCAGAATAAATTTGCAAAAGAAGTAAATTCCTGAAAATTAAATCTTTTTGTGAGAAGGTTCCAGTATGGAGTCAGTACTAGCTCGTCTATACTCAGTAATCATTCATTTCAGAACCTTTGGCATAAACATATTCTCTTAAATTCTGTCTGTCAACCTAACTTTTTTCAGATAATAACAGATTTTGTTTCAACATTTTCAGATTGTCTAGACTGGATACATGATTAAGACTATCTCTTTCAAAGTCTCACAGTATTTTGATTCACTCAGTAGGTTGCACAACTTAATTACCAAAACCACCATGCTTATGTGATATGTTAATTTGTCAACGCATTTTATGCTCTTTGACATGGAGGTCGATTTTTCACCTCTCTAGACATTTTTCTTGCTGAGCTTTTGTCAATGCATTTTATGCTCTTTGACAGTTTATCATAATAGATCAATGTATCTATATCTTTTGACATTCTCAAAATTGGGGTCAATTTTTCACCCTCTTTTACATATAGCTCAATGTCATTTAACACATTAGGCATGGCAACAGGTGTGTGCATCAAACTAAGTCATTCTCAACTGTTATTGACTTGTAGACTTGGAATGTCTCGATAGCTTAAATCTATGATTGATTTTCACATGCATAACCATTTATCAGTCTAGACTTTCCTTATATGTCTTACACACTATCTGTTTCTTATCTGATTCAACTAGATTTTCAGACAGTTTTCTCAAAAGTATGTATGTGTCTTCAGTTCTAATTTTACTAGACGACTTTGTATTGAGAACCAGTGTGCCATCACTCTCCATCTAGGTTGGATCAACTTCTTCCCTTTTTTTTTTTTTTTTTTTGTATTTTCTATGTTTTCTGATTTTTTTGTATTTTCTATGTTTTCTGATTTTTTTGTATTTTCTATGTTTTCTGATTTTTTTTGTATTTTCTATGTTGCACCTATCTCCCCCTAAAATACTAAAGAAAAAAATACCTAGAAAAATAGAAACGAAAAAACACACAGAAAATAAACACAAAGACAAAAGAAAAAAATTGGTCACATAGAAAATAGACACACAGTCACAAATACCTCACACTTGATTATAGCGGTTGACACCCTTCACATAGAAGAAAGAATTAGAAAGCATTAGGAACCCAAGCCCGAATAGTCATGGGTTTCCCGTCTTCTCCAATCACTGGAAGTTTCATCCAAGTTCCAGTCTTCTCAACAGCATTGCTGAACCTGTCACTCGAATCCTTAGGCATTTGAACACACAGTTTGTTAGTCCACTTAGAAGTCTGATTGAGCAAAAATTTTCTTTTGCTCGGGATTTTTAGATTTTCTTATGGTATCCCCGTTTGTCCTTTGATGCTGAACTGGAAGAGTTGAGTTTTGATTGTTTTTAGTAAACGTTTTATTCTTTTGATAAGTCTCAACTTTCCTGTTACAGCGCTGATGTGACTGCTGATCACACTCGTAACTGAGGTGACCAGGTCTCCTGCACACATAGCAAATCCTGTCTGGATATTGCTTACAGAACCTTTCGACATCCTTTGAGATCGATACCCTAACCCTTGATTTTTGGGTAAGATTTTGACCTCTTGGTATGGACGGGTATCAGGAGACTTTACACCCTCATTTTCAAATTTCCGAAGGGCATCGCGGATACGATGCATCAACGGATCTTTCACATTAGAACTTGCCAACAGTTCTCTTATGCCTGGTTCAGCCTTTTTAATTTCTTCTTGCTGAACCTCATTCTTCTGAGGCTCACCCACATTCTCATGTAACTTTAAATCCTCTTTTGGGGTTGATGCAGAAGATTCATCAACCTTTGTGAGTAGTGGGTCAGATTCAGAGTGAACATCATCATTCACCAGTTGATTTAACACTGGTGGTGGACATTTAGAGTATAACTTCTTGTTCTTTTCTGAATCGGTACCTTGACCTCTCTGATCGATTATGTACTCAAATAAGTAAGAAGACGTGGAATAACTTTTGAGTTTTTGACTCAGAGTCTCATAATCGACCTTTGAAGTAGCAAGATCTCGTTTCAGCTTATCAATCTCATTTATGTAAAACACTATAGCATCCTGTTTATTTAACAGAGTCACACCTAGTTCATGCACCTGTTTGCCTAAACTTTCATTCTTTTCTTTCAACTGTTTTTCTCTTTCTTTTATCAACAGGTTTTTATCTAACTTAGATGTGAGCTCTGAAATTGTAGACTTTAGGAACACTATCTGTTTTACATAATCATTACAAGAACCACAAGGTAAGCCAAAAGTACATACATTTTCCTCGGATGATTGACCACAACTGCACACCTTTTGGTTTGACTCATTGGCACGAACTTTCACTGGTGTCTTTTCTGCAGTTGGAACCGAGGCTGGTTCATCATCAATGCTGGCAATTGATTCTTCCTCACTTGAGTAACTTTCTGTCTCGGATTGTGAATCTTCGTTCAACACATGAACATTTGCCACATTAATATCAGCACCATCATTCCCAAATTGTACTGACCAGTCAATTCCCTCGTCCTTTTGAACAACTGCCATTGCCTTAGCCGGTTTTGGAGTTGATTCAGACTTTATGGTTGAAGAGGAAAATGATCTACTGCCAGGACTGGTTTTCAAAGGATACTTCGGTCCCATACTCTTCGGCTTATCACATTCTCGCGCGAAATGACCTTTTTCACCGCAGTTATAGCATGTTACCGCAGACTTATCAAAACCGAGTTTGGTATCCTTTGTAGCTGATATTTGCTTCCCTGTTCTTTTCTCATATGCTCTTGCCCTCCTGACTAAGTTAGCATATGACCAGAGGATATCTTGTCTCTCCATCTCATCGTCATCGATCTGGTCATAGTCCTCTTGTGTTAGATGAGCATTACCAATCTTCCCCTTCAGTAGATCATCATAAGAGGAGACTAGCGCACTTAGCATGCTCATATGTGTTGTTACTTCATCCGCACTCCCATACTTGAAATGCTCGGCATTGAATCCAGAAGTAGACACAGTATAGGATGGCCCAGAAGATGAAGCTTCAGATGTAGATCTGCCAGAATCATTTACATTACTCACATAGGCAGATTGTAAGGGGGCATTTGAAGAAGTGGATGACGATACAGGTGTTCCAGAGTAGTAGAGAGAAGGATTTTGTTGATAATCGGACATGGAATCCAAATTTTGTTCCTCCTGCTCTTACCCTTTCAACTTGGTGATGAAATCATTTAGATCCATCCCGTCAAAACCACCACTGTTCTTCAATATCATAATAAATGGCCGCCAGCTCTTGGGCAAAGCTTTTGCCAAAATTTCCACCTGCTGCTTCTCTGGAACAGTAACACCCAGCCTGTCCAGTTCACTAAGAAGATGATTATATCTTGTAATGAGAGAAGGAAGTTTTTCATCTCTAGTAGCCATGAAATGATCTAATTCCTTTCTCAATTGACTTGCTTTCAATTCCTTGATGGCGGCATTTCCCTCATTTCTCTTCTCTAGTGCTCTCCACAGGCTGTGGGAAGTTTTATATCTTCTGAATTGATGGAAGATCTCATTTGGAATGGCCTGGATTAGTTGAGCATAGGCCTTCTTCTCTGCATCATGACTGCTCTTCTGTTCAACAGTCATTCCATCATAGGGGGTTTCAATATTTCCCTCCCCCTTGGGAACCATATAATCGGTGCTTATTGCTCTCCGAAGTCTATAGTCAAGTCCATCGAGGAATATTTCGAACCTGGGCTTCCACATAGGATAGTCTTCCATGGTTAACAGTTTAGGTACTTTATTGGCACTACCCATTTCACTATCTAATAATAAGTTGTTTAAAACTGTTGTCTGTTTTGATGCCATTTCAGTAATCAAGAGCTGAGAACACACAGACTGAAATTAGGATTTTATAGACCACACAGATTCAATACGCACGGAGTGGGAAGGCACTTCGCACGAACACACAGCACAACGCACGAAGCACACAGTACTACGCACGGACAGGACACAACACGCACGGATGCTCCTACATACGAACTGGAACTCTACCACGCACGGATTGAGAACCTAGGACGCACGGAGTGCAGATGGTACGCACGAAGCAACAAAATAATTTTTTAAAGACAAAGTAAACCACACAGACTCAACTCGCACGAACTGGATACACCACGCACGCGTTGAGGACCTACAACGCACGTAATGAACACACAGCTTGACGAAGATTCTAGATGATCTACGACACACTTCGCACGCACAAAGCTTACTACGCACGCACTAAGGACTCACTTCGCACGAGTAAAATGCAAACAGATTAACGTAAAAACACGACCTTTTTAACGCAAAACGACCTATTTTCGACCTACTAACCGGTTTAAAACGACGAAAAGGACAAACACACAGGCCTAATCGACACCTAGATCACGAAATCCTAAAGGAAAAATGATCAATCAAAGCACAAGGCTCTGATACCACTTTGTAGGACCGCTGGGGGACGGGGTTCTAAACTAAACTAAAACACCCTTACGCTAGGACTGATCTAGGATGAGAAATAGTGCGGAATTTCTATTTCCCAAACCTCCTAAGGATTCTAAGATCTGCTTAGGTGTCCGGCACACAGTAACACTAAGAAACACACAGAGTAGAAACAAGAACAAACTCTAAGAACTAACACAGAGATGCTTAAGGCTTCCCTTGGATTCGAGATTAACACTAAGTTTGCGATATAGTAGGCTTAAGGTCATATAAGGTCGATTACGTAAGGCTCCCGGTTGATTTCTATCGATTCCTCGTTAATTACTTGATTACCCGCGAACTCTGTCGCTAAAATGAAGTTAATTAGTATTTATAATGTAATTAATTTCACTGCGCACGTGATGCAACACACTTCGCACGTAGCGAGTCCAGTACGCACGTACTGGTTGTTTTAATGATAATTAATTTAACTTTAACCGACCTTCTTCACTACGCGCGTAGTGAGTTCCACTACGCACGTAGTGACACTGACTTCGCACGTGGTGATTTCTCACACAAACTTAAACTTCCAAACACACATCAACACATGATTAAGTACTTGTAAGCTTAAGATCATCACAAAGAATCACTAAGAATATATACACATGCAAACAATTAATCAAAACACATTTGAATTAACATTTCATGTATGTATTTGATTGATAAGAACTAGGGATTCACAATTATGCACCAACACTTGTTTGTTCACCATATGGTCATCGATTTTCACAAGAACAAGAAGGAACAAGAAAAACTTTAATCAATTAAACAAACATCCTGGATTAACTTATTAGATACCCTCAGCCGAAGCTCTAATACCACTGAAGGTTTTTTTTATCATATAACTTATTCGAATATTTACCCAACTCAACAGGTTGATCATACCGAACCAATAAACTAGTCTAACCCCTTAAAGCTGAAACCGGGGTTAAAGTTCACCCCTAAAACCCGAGAGGGTAAGGATCTTTTGGGTACTAATCAAGCAAATCACGCGATATACACACATACATACATATCGATATATACGTACATGTATATGAAGGAGAAGGGTAATAAAAATAATACCGAGATGCTCATGTATAGTCCACCCGGGATGATGCAAATCGAGAACCCCTCTAGCAAAGGTCTTGCAATCAATCACCACACGAAAAACACGAACTCGTGTATGTGTGCTTGTGCATGTACGGTCGCCGGAAAGAAGCCGGCGGCTTCTTTCTCTTTTCTTGCGTGGCCGATGGCAAAGGAGAGGGAGGGAGAGAGGGCAAGGTAGCTAGGGTTATATGTTTTTCATCCACACTTTAATCCTTAAGCTAACCCTTTTATTTATACTAATCACCTTATGGGCTTTGATTAGTTTAAATAAAACCCAACTAATTAAGCCCAAATGTTTATTATTATTATTAGTTTATCATAGGCCCATTAAACTAATAAAGCCTATTATACATATATAATTAACTATTATATCTAATAATAATAATCCTTATCCGAAAATTCTATATGATTAAAAACCTTAAATCATAATTCAGATAATCTATAATTAATATATTATATATATTTATTTAACTAATAAATATATATATAAACACTTGTATCAATTATTGGCTTAATTAATCCTCTTTAATAAGTTAAGACGTAACTTATTATTACTGATTTATAATGATAATTATAAATCATTTCTCTCCGATTATGATTGCATAACTACTCGTATTGCATGCACTCACAGGTGCGACCCTTGAGTGTCTTATGGTATTGGATGTGGCATCACTAGTTCACTAACTGTGCACATAATCCAACACGCACTGGACCGAGAGACAACATGCTGTCAATTTGATGACCAGGAGACGATATTATCACCAAGATAGACACAAAACCCACAAGTCGACCGGCGGGTATCAGAACACCCAGCGCAATCGGCATCAGAATAAGAGATCAAACAATCAGCAACTGACTGACGAAGATGAATGTCATGCGAAAGAGTACCCTTAAGGTACCGAAGAATGCACTTAAGATCTAAAAAGTGAGGTTCACGGGGTCATGCATAAATAGACATACTTGCTTAACAACATAGGCTATGTCTGGGCGAGTGAATGTCAGATACTGAAGAGCTCCGGCAAGGCTTCGATAGAGTGTGGGATCATAAACCGGGTCCCCATCAGCGGAGAGTTTCGGTTTTGTGTCAGTCGGGGTGCTACAGGGATTGCAAGCCGACATATTAGCACGAGCTAGAATCTCCTGAGCAAAGGCAGTCTCGGACAAGAAAAGTCCGGAAGTACTGCGTTTGGCAAAAAATCCAAGAAAGAAAGACAAATAGAAGAAGATAAGCAATCTCTGAACCGTGATGAAAAATGAAAAGAGACAAGTCAGGTTTGCTACTACGAAATCCGAGAGATATTAAGAAGACAACAAAGCGTTGGTACCCGGCACGAGGGGCTTGTTTGAGGGTGAAGTGGTGGTGGATATTGTTGAAGAAACAGTGGCAGAATCAGTAGACATTGTGATAGGGTTAACGAAAAATGAAAAAAACTAATATAATATAGATAAGAAATAACAGGGAGAGTGCTCTACGTTGGGTAGAGGGAAAGTTAAGCACTATGGTGGCACATAGCAAGCAATCAACAGTAGCAGGGTCACGCAGCAGCCTGACTTTGGCAGCGATCAAAGCAGCAAGGGACAGGGTCGCGAAAATCACAGGCTACGGAAAAGAAGGGCAGTCGTACGATCGGTTGAGGGCAGCAGCAGCAGTCGTTCGAGTGAGGGCAGCAGCAACAGTCGACCGAGTGAGGGTCTAGCATGGAGTAGTGGAGCGATTGAGAGGAAGCGATGGCTTTTATCGAAGGCCTGGCTTGGAGCAGTCGGACGATTGAAAGGAAGCAATCGATGGACTGTCTATCGTGACGGCAGGGCAGGGTAGGGTCGCGGAAGACGACCTAGACGAGAAAAAAAACCTAAAGGAAGCAGAAAAAGGTTTTAGGATCGGTGGCTTGATACCATGATCGATAGTGGAAACCTCTTAGGGTTGCGTTGTATTGATATCATGAATATATAATGTACAAAGTTACATAAGGGACCCTAAACTATACAAAATGTTAAAAATAATATTCTAACAAAACCTACACTTTATATGGTCATTAGGTTTCGAATTTTATGTATACCTCTACTAGAGAGAATCAAGAAAAGAAAGTTGTTTGGAGGGAATTGTTTAATCCATCTCTTTTTAAGTTTCTATAAGAAGAATGCTAATCCCCAGATTCGCAATCCTATGTTTCCAACTTACAAATCATTGGATAATCCGAATAAAGCAACCGGACACTACAGATATATATGCATCCACAAAAATCGGTTCTTGATCGATGTCCTTTGATTTAATTTGCACCTTTGCATTCAATGATGCTAATTTTTGTGCATTTTTTCATAGAATATGTATGATTGTTTTTTAAGATAATTAACACGTACATTTTTTAAGTAGATATTATGAAAATTAAAGTGTCTTTATAAGGAGTGTTAAGGTGTTCTTCAAGTTAAGGGTTTAATAATTGTAAATTTGGTGGTTTGTGTTTTCTGTTTAATTAAAAATGCTTTATTCCCTTGATTGCATGTATCAGGTTTTGTTTCTCTTCTTTCTACCCAATTATCAAGATCCACCGGTGTTTGCTCTGCATTTCTTCGAGTCAAATGATCCTCAATGACTTGTGGAATAATTATATACCTTTATATAAGGATATAAACTAGGATTCTCATGTAACGTATTAATTTCTATCTCAAAGCACTCGCATTATATACTTCTAATCTAGGAAAGTATTTGACAAACAGTACGTTAGAGTGATCACCAAATGACCCACAGAATATAATGGAATTGAAGGAATATATAATGGTGTTTCCTCACCTAAGTGAATCTCATCATCTCATGCTTCAATACAAGCAAACATCATGCATGTCCAGTGCGTAGCTAGACCCCATAATTTGGTATACATACAAACACATGTCATTTGATTACACACTTCAACATTGGCCTAAGTTTACTTGTCACCATTGTAGCCCTAGAAGTCATTATCATCAACAAGAAATGGATGGGAGCAAAGGAGAAACAAAATCTTGCTGACGGGATGTCAGAATATATAATATTTCTACATACACAGTAAAGAAATTCTCCAAGTAACATCTATAAAGTTTTGTATGCATAATATATTACATATATTGAAATGAAAATGAAGGATACAACGTACGTGTAATATTTTGCATGGCCGATAGTACTACGGAACAAATTGATGTCCTAGATATTTGGCAGCATTAATAAATTAGTCACCAGGCAATGCAAAAATAATTGTTATATATAATGCAATGCAAAAAAGGGAGTATTTAATGATAAAGAAGTAAGCGGTTGTGGGTTGTTATTTTTGGTGGGACCACCGCCACGGACTCAACCTCATGGATGCCGCCAGGGGCAATACCGCTTGGAACCCTACGAGGGGCGTTACCTTTAATTAAACATGTGTTCCTAATATTAACTTAACTAAGTATGCACTCCCACAGCAAAAAAAATCAGGCATTAGAAACGGATTTCCTACATATTAAATTCTGTGGAAAATTTTCAACGAACTTTCCACGTATTTGAGTTAAAAAGCAAATCTTCAATGTATTTTTCCGACACAAAATTCGGTATTTCCTTGTAGTGTCCGCACTAGTTTATAGATAAGTCTAATTTTGGCTAATCTCACGTTAATCTTGATAATACTAAATGGTTTGATAACACTAAAATCAACAACATTCCTCCCACATTTTGGTGTAATCTATGATTAACTAAAAACGAACACGAAACTAAACTTACGCATAAATGAAAGTATAATTTCCGTATTAGTATAATACACATTCCAAATACTCGAGAATATGGATGTCGGATTGAACCTATCAATTCATTTGAGAAACTGAAGTTATATACATATGAGTATAAATACAAAGTTCTAATGTTTATACTTGACACTATTACATAGCCATGCATGTGTCTTTTCCGTTCACGCTCACACGGTAATCCTTTTCATTCATGCACCTGCAAATGCAGTTTTCAAGAAGAATCATTAAGAAAATATATTTCAACCTAACTAAATATGCGGTTCTAAGAACATACCTTGTGATGATCTAATAAATATGTTTCTAATTCCAAAAGCAAGCTTCCCACTGAATTAGAACTCCTAACATTAATGTAATAGGAGGGGGAATTTGGTATCTTATCTTAGATATATTAAACGGACGTTAAATCCCTCACTATAGGCGACTTGTTTATCAAGTCCCTAGACAACCCTTTTGTCAAGTGATCAACTAGATTATGTTGAGTCTGTATAAAACTAACATATATTGACCCAGAGGTGATAAGCTCACGTACCATACTATGCCTAACACCCAAATATCGCGACTTTCCATTATACACCTGACTATATGCATTAGCCAATGTAGCTACACTATCACATGGATAGAGACTCGAGATATTGGTTTTGGCTACGATGGAATCTCATAAATCAAATTTTGTAGCCACTCTACCTGTTTACCTGTAGCAGCAAGAGATACAATTCAGATTCCATTGTCGAATTATTGATGCAAGTTTTCTTCAATGTTGTGAGCTTTTCTTCTATGTGGATTGATACTCATGGTTGAGATTGTATATACATACTTGGTCTTGATCAACTAGGTATGACATGCTATGAACAGACGAGAGAGAATTTGAGAGTAATGAATATTTTCTTATTACTCAACAATGCTACCTTTACAATGTTTATATACATGAAGAAAGGAAGCTGAAACTAACAGAAAGGCTAACTAACTAATAACAGAATAACTAACTTAGAGAAGATTACATAAAGCCACAATTGATTAGGCTTCTATGATGAAGGATCCGTAACCCATGAGTTCCATTTCTGTGCACACAGTTGACTGAATGGTTTGACTTGTGCTCTGTAGTATATGGACCATTATCCCCCCCACAAGTTGGCAGTGAGTAAGGATTACTCATGCTCAACTTGGACAAACAAGAGTAGTGAGGGTTTTTAAGAAGAGCTTTGGTAAGAATGTCAGCCAGTTGATGTTTCGAAGGTATGAATACTGCTAAAATATCACCAGCCTTGATTTTATTTCGAACAAAGTGGCAGTCTATTTCGATGTGCTTAGTTCTAGCATGCTGGACAGGATTAGCTGCTAGAGCAATTGCTGAAACACTGTCACACATAATAGAAATAGGGGTAGGGACTTGTATATGGAGATCTTGGAGAAGACATCTGATCCAAGCAACCTCACAACTGCTGTCAGCTAAGGCACGGTACTCAGCCTCAGTAGAGGATCTGGACACAACCTGTTGTTTCTTTGATTGCCATGAAATGAGACTATTCCCAAGAAATATAGCAGAACCAGATACAGATTTTTGAGAATTGGGGCAGCTTGCCCAATCACTGTCACAGTAAACAGTAAGGTTTAAGTTGTTTTCAGTTGGGAAATAAAGTCCTTGACCTGGGCAAAGTTTGATGTAACGTAGACATCTCAGTAAGGCTTGCATATGGGTGGATTTTGGATTTTGAAGAAATTGACTCAGAGATTGAGCAGCATAGGAAAGGTCTGGTCTAGTTAGTGTAAGGTAGATAAGTTTACCTACTAATGTTCGATATATGGATGGATCAGGGAGTGGATCACCATCATCTAAAGTGAGTTTGATGTTAGGATCCAGTGGGGTAGATGCTGGTTTGGAATTCAAAACCACTGCTTGGGTGATAAGATAAATTGCATATTTTCGTTGGGACATAATCAAACCAGTTGAATTTTGAAGAATTTCAATACCAAGATAATAGTGAATAGATCCCAAGTCTTTAATGCTAAATTTGGCATGTAGCTGCACTTTGACTGAGTTGATGTGAGTTGGAGTGTTGCCAGTGACAATAATGTCATCAACATAAACCAGAAGTGTTGTAAAAATTTTCCCTTTGGTGTATGTGAATAAGGAGGTATCAACATGAATTTGCTTAAATTCCATAGACAATAAAAACTCAGTGAGCTTTTCAAACCATTGGCGATTTGCTTGTTTAAGGCCATAGAGAGACTTGGTGAGTTTACAAACACTGTTGGGAGGAAGGGATTTTGAGTAGCCTTGAGGGACTGTCATATAGAAATCCTCATGAAGATCCCCATGCAAGAAAGCATTATTTATGTCTAATTGTTGAATAGTCCAGTGTTTGTGAGTAGCAACAGCCAGTATAGTTCGGACTGTGACCATCTTGGCAACAGGAGCAAAGGTCTCCTTATAATCTATTCCTTCTATCTGATTAAAGCCTTTAGCAACAAGCCTGGCTTTGAACCTTTCAATAGAGCCATCTGCATGATACTTGACTCTAAGCACCCATTTACATCCGATTGCTTGTTTGTTTGGTGGAAGCTCAGTGATGTACCATGTATTATTTTGTTCAAGTGCAGTAATTTCCTTTTTCATAGCTTCAACCCACCTAGGGTCTTTGGCAGCTTGAATATATGATTGTGGTTCAGCAACCTGATCAACAGAATTGATGAAAGTGTTTGTGTGTGGTTGAAGATGAGTGTAGGTAGTGTAATGAGAATGATGATGTTTGTTGGTGGTGTTATGACAATAGTAATCCTGGAATTTGGTGGGTTTGACTTTGATCCTAGTTGACTGTCTAAGTGGTGGGTCAGATGTAGGAGGGATTGTGTGTGAAGATGGTGATGATGGTGGTGGTGATGGTGGTGGTGGTGGATTAGGTGAAGTAGTGGATTGAGATGGTGGTGATGTAGGTTGGGTTGGAATTGTAGTTGAGTTAAGAGGGGAAGTAGATGGAGGAATATGAGGATCTGTGAGTGAAGAAGTAAGTGAGTCATGATTGTGGTTATGGACAGGAACAGAGGGTTGAAAAGTTTCAGAATGAGATGTAGGTGATGAGTGAATGTGTGGTGTGGATGGGCGAGATGAAGCTGATTTGTGAGTAGAGAAAGGGAATTCTGTTTCATCAAAGGTTACATTCCTTGTGACTATTGATTTATGAGTGATTGGGTTATAAAGAATGTACCCTTTCTGAGTTTGAGGATAGCCAATCAGAATCATAGGTGTAGCTTTTGGATGTAGTTTATCTTTTGTGAGATTATAAGCAAAGGCTCTACATCCAATGACTCTTAAATGGCTAAGATCTGGTGGGGTATGATAAATCAACTCATAAGGACTTTTATAATGGAGAATCTTTGAAGGTAATCTGTTGATTAGATAGGTAGAAGTAAGAACACAATAACCCCATAAATGTTTAGGAATTTGTGCTTGAAATTGGATGGATCTAGCCATTTCTAGGAGGTGCCTGTGTTTCCTTTCCACCCTACCATTCTGCTGTGGGGTGTAGGGACAGGAGGTTTGATGGATAATTCCATTGTTTTGAAAGAATGTGTTAAGTGTTGAGTTGACAAATTCACTACCATTGTCACTCCTGATTGTTTTGATTTGTTTTTGGAACTGAGTTTGGACATACTTATGAAAGGTTTGTAAAGTGGATGATACATGATATTTATCAGGTATTAAGTATGTCCATGTAGCACGAGAATGGTCATCTACAATGGTTAGAAAGTATCTGCAATTATTGATAGTAGTGTGCTTATAGGGCCCCCACAAATCAACATGAATAAGATCAAAAATCTATGTAGCATGAGAATGACTAATAGGAAAAGGTAAGATGTGTTGTTTTGCTAAAGGACAGATAGTACATTTCAAGTCAAAATTACAAGGAATAGTAGAAGAAACAGATTTGATGTGCTTTAAAACTTGAATAGAGGGGTGACCCAGTCTTGTGTGCCAAAGATGAATGTTGCTGATGCTTGACAGAATTGTGTGTTGTTGTGATGATAAACTGGATGATGTTTGCAGTGTATAAAGTCCACCATGCATGTGACCATGAGTCAGTTGCCCATTATAGTCCTGAAGAAAGCAATCTCGATGAGTAAAAGTGATTGAAGTATGGGATGATTTGAGTATTTTACTTATCGAGATTAGATTATATTTGAATGATGGGAGATATAATACTTCATGTAAAGTAAGTGTTGGTGAGACATAGACAGACCCAGTGGTATGAACATCAACAGTGTGGCCATCTGGCAGAATAACATGTATTGGTGGGTGACAGGGTTTTGTGTTATGAATAGAAGGAAGGGATGTACATATGTGATCAGTTGCTCCACTATCAAGTATCCAAGTGTCCTTAGAACTAGAAATGTGTGAAGCTATAAAAGAAAATATACCTGCCATTTGAACAGTTGGATCCTTGTTTTGTAGCATAAGCATCACTTGGTTCAATTGATTTTGTAGTTGATCCATTCTCATATACACTGCAGAATCATTGTTCTCATTTGGTGGTAAATCATCCATAGGGGTGTCAGATGATGAATCCATACCCGTGACCATGTTAATAGTGGTCTTTCCCTATTTCCTGGTTGTTGTCTCTGTGAATGTGGAGTGAATTTATTGTGTAGTGGGTGAGAAGGTGGATACCCAACAAGTTTGTAGCACTCACTTTTTGTGTGACCTTCTCTATTGCAATAGGTGCATGTGACACCTTTTTTAAAACCAGATTTCTTTTGTATCCATTATAGGCTGTAGCATTTAATGTAGTAGGTACTATTGGAGGTTGCTTCTGAACAAATCAGCAACAACTTAACCTTTGTTGATTCAGTAGCAGATCTGTGGAAAGAACTACATGATCATTACTCACAACTCGACGGTCACAGGATCTATCAGGTCACAAACGAGATCGTTCAACTTCAACAAGGTAATCAAAATGTTGAGTCATACTATCAAAAATTGAAAGGTTTATGGGATGAAATGGATGCTGTGATACCATATGAACAGACGAGAGAGAATTTGAGAGTAATGAATATTTTCTTATTACTCAACAATGCTACCTTTACAATGTTTATATACATGAAGAAAGGAAGCTGAAACTAACAGAAAGGCTAACTAACTAATAACAGAATAACTAACTTAGAGAAGATTACATAAAGCCACAATTGATTAGGCTTCTATGATGAAGGATCCGTAACCCATGAGTTCCATTTCTCTGCACACAGTTGACTGAGTGGTTTGACTTGTGCTCTGTAGTATGTGGACCATTACATGCTCGTGAAACTAGGGTTTGAAAATGGCTTTTAGCGGTTTTCTATGTTAGATATAGAATTTATTTGCATTATGAGCAATCTATAATATGCTATGGATCCTTACTTTATGCACAATGTGAAGTAATTTATACTATCTTTCAAATAGGAGTAGGATTGAATATATGGACAAAAGATTTTAATTATAATGATATGAAGCTTTCGATATAAAGAACCTCATGTCAACTTTTCAATTATCATCAGATTTGGTCATTTGGACAAAGAATCCTAACGAACTTACGATTTTTATCACACTAACACAAACACACCAATCTTTTTTGGGAAAATGATAAATAAAAAAATAGAATACAACATATCATAATATTTTAAGCTAAGTGACCGTTCTTTTAGTTTGATATCAAACCTTCTCCTTCGATAGTTATTTTCAAGTTTATTTGTTAGTATATATTAATTAGATTAATTGTACATTAGTATAGAAATACCATAAATCAATCGAAAAATTAGGTTCCAACTAATATTTCAGTAGTCAAAGTTTCAACACCATTTCCAAAGAACAACAAACCGACTCTTAGCTAAAATATACTAGCGACTAACTAGTATAGTGCCAAGCAGTATACTAGGCATCCCTTAGTGGTTAGTGCCGCTTTTCCTTAAACGTTTGAACTTAAGCGTGTGTTCGCAAAAATGTGCATCAATATCATATTGATGTAAGATTTCTTACGGTTTATAAGTAATAAAGCTCACGGTTCTATTCTAAAACTTGTGCTATAAAATGAATTAAATGTATACGTCAAAGATGCACAATACTCCCTACAAGTCTAACTAATCGTTTTAAGAGTTAATTTCATAAATGATCGTATAACTATTCACGAATTACAGATTTGGTCCTTTAGCTACCATTTTGGTACAATCAGGGTTCTTTCTAACAATTTCTTTTATTAGGTCTATTAAGTGTCCTCATGTGCACTACACATGAGGGGATTTCTGTCCTTTTACCTTTTTATTAACTTTTTATTAATTTCCAATATTAGATTATTTGGGATTAAAAAATAAAAAAACAAAACTCTTAAAACACTTTCTCCTACTTAGTCTACCTCTAGCTCTCCCTCAGTATGTCCTCTCTTAATCTCTCTCTCATCTCTCTCACTTTGAATATATAACAACACTAGCTCTCCTTCATTATGCCATCTCTCAATCTCTCTCTTATCTCTCTCACTTTGAACATATAACAACACCGCTACACTTGCTCCGTCACCACCACACTAGCGTACCAACACCTGTCTTCTTCACTACGTATAGACCTGTCACCGCACCACAATAGATTAAGGTTTCTTCTTTTGTTCTAGAAACCCTAAAACAAATCTACCACCACATCGTCTTTTTGTTCTGGATTTAGGGTTTCTATTTTTGTGTTCTTTAAACCCACTAATGTCTCCATATGTGAAAAAGGAGGTGGAAAGGAGAGTGAAAAAGAGGGTTTTGATTTTAGGGTTTCGATTTTTGGGGATGGTGGTTCTAGATTGGAAAAGGATGAGGGTACGAGAGGAAGATAGAGATGATGATTTTGAATGTGATACTAAGAAAAAGGGTAATGAGGGAAGTGACAATATATGGTGGTGGGAGGTCTTAGGGTGGCGATAGTGATTGGGCGGCATGTGGCAGCATAGTGGTGGTGGGAGGCTGAGGAAGAAGTAGATGAGAGAGAGAGAGTGTGTGTGCGTGTGTATGTGTGTGAAAGGACAAAAATACCCACAAATGCAATGCATGTGATGAGGCTTAACAAACTTAATCAATAAAAATCTTGATAAAGGACTATGACTGCAACATAATGTTAAATAAAGGATCAAGCTTGCTACTTTTGAGAATATGACCAAATCTACAATTCGTAGATATTTAAATAACAATTATAAAATTAACAATTTTAATGATAAAAAATAAATAAAACCTCTATCTTAAATAAAAAATTCGAACCTAAAAAATTATATTTAATATAAAAATAAAAGTTTTGACATATTTTTATCATAATTTCCTTTTATAAAATGTTGGTTCGTTTTAAAAATATATATTGTTAAAACCATTATCTATATTTTCTCACATTTCAACCACACATATAAAAGTGCATAAAATGAAACGATCACGCGATTATAAAACGTTATATAGACTTTTTAACTAATGTAACACCCAGATTTTTGAAAGGTTATTTTAGTCATGAAATAAATCGAGTATCAAGATTTAAAGTGATAAGGGTGATCATATAGTTCAAACTATTAAGGATAAAAGAAGAACGGAGCAAATCATAAAGTTACTTACATAGTTGGTACGTTAAAGGATAAGATGTATTAATACCCACACACCTTTTCTTCCTATATAAAGCCCATTACCACCTCAAAACACAATTTAGTGTGTGGTGGAAATTGTGTGTGTTCTAGAGAGAAAGAGAGTAGAGAGAGAAACTCTACAATTTTAGTGAGAGAAAGTGGGATGAACACATAATTAAGCAAGATCAAGGTTATTTCAACTTCAAAAACATGATTTGGGAGCTTTTAATCATCATTTACAGATCTGGAAACACACACACTTAGTGTGTTTTCTTGGTGTGAGAGAGTTTAGAGGGAGAAAGTGTTTAAATCAAGGGTTTAATCGAAGATTTTTGCATGCATGTGAAGATCAAGTGTGTATCTTCTTCACGAACAAAATTTAGAATCATTTCTCCATCAATTTCAGATGTGGAAACACACACTTAGTTTGTGTTCTTGGTGTGAGAGAAATTAGCTGCAGAGAGAAAGTGTTAGAAATTGAAGATTAAGGAGAGATCTTGCCATGCATGTTGGAGATAATGATCTAGGAGCAAATATCAAGTGTTATTTCAAGCTAAACAAGTGTTAATCTTCAGGATCAAAGGTTAGAAATCCTTAATCCCTTGTGTTCTTATGATTCTAGAGAGAGAAAGTATGATTAAAGCTTTGATTTGAATTGCATGTTATGTTTTTATGTTAATCTGGAGTTTAGACACTTTGTACAACACTTAGAAGTGATTGCATATCGTTAATTTGAGCTTATATGAAGAAATTTGGTGATTTTAAGATGAAACTCGAAGTTGTGTGAGTATGTCAGAATTCGTGACACGACGCGTCAAAGGAATGGACGCGACGCGTCCGAGGTGGCAAAAGCATGAACTTGTGATTCACGGTGTTTTTTATGTATGGGTTGTTATTGTAGGCTATTAATCAGTGAAAGGAGTTTAGAAGATATATACATTAGTTGGAACTCAGGTGGATACCTCGAAACTGGTACTTGTGGATGTAAGCTAAATGATTACATGTTTAAATGTATTAAAATTACTGAAGAACTTATTATGATTATTTGAGAAACTTTTTGAGTACATTAAGTCAGAAATTTTGATTATGACTTATGTATTAAGATATTCTAGAATTATGTATAAAATATTACATAAAGAGAGAGAGAGAGAGAGAGAGAGAGAGAGAGAGATTAATTATGTATGCTACATGTTACAGAGTAGCAAATGAGTATTTGACATAAATAAAGTAGTTATCATTAAATATGTAACGCAAGTATTATACCAAAGTATATAATGTAAAGAAGGAATGGTTCAATACTTAAGTTGAGAATTAAAGAAGTAATATAGAGGAAGTATTTATATATGAAATTGATATACGGAAGTATGAGACATAATTATTAAAAGAAGAGAGCACGAACATAGTATCTTTTCAAATTATGAGATATTCGAATGATTATAAAGTAGATATTGAGAATACAATTATGAAAGTAGATAATATATCCAAAGAAACTATGAGTTTATATATATGTAAGAGATGTTTGTCATGAATCCACATAGAAAGTATTGAGTTAGATATAGGAAATGTAGAGATGAGACAAGTTTATAATTAATAGTACATTAGCGAGACTAATATGAGAAATTATATAAAGAGTATATGGTTGTGTTAAGAGCAAGTGTTATGTATTTAATAAAGCTTATTGAAGATTATATATGTAATTCATTTAATTTATATTTACAAGTATCAGAGTTTGAGTACTCACTGAGTTTTATAGCTCATTAGATACTTTTAACCCTTTATAAGGGTTTCTTAATGCGCAGATGATGATCCAGTGGATGAGCTCGAGTAGTGCAACAAAAAGTTCAGTTATGCTAGTTGTTGCCCGACTATTGAATAAAATATGTTTTCGAGTAAATGTATTTATCATTAAATGTTTTCAAGTATGACAAACTTGTTAAGTTTAAAGTACTAAATGAGTTTTATTATTGCTTCCGTTGTATTGTTTTGATAAAAGATTTGGTTGCACAAAATTTTATTTTAAAAATTTTAGAAAATCTGAATATTCTTATCTTGGAAGAAGGGGCGTTACAACTAATTATAATTTGGTCATTACGAGGCAATAGAACACTGAAGGTCCAAGTCTAAGAGACGACATGACATACAAATGGCGTTCTTGGTTGTCTCTAGAGATTTCACTCGTCTTAGCATTAAACAGTCTAGCATCTTAATATCTCACACGCCATGTTGGTTTCTGTGGATCTCGCTGCATCATAAAATTATGAAATACAAAAAAACTAATGCCGTTATAATTACACTCGAAAAAATATACGTGACACGTAAGTCTCCTCAAAGTTTAAAAAAAAAGAAAAAAACATAATGTAAGCAACCAAACACATATAGAGGCCGGCTAATATATGCAATGCAACCACATGCCAAAACATGAGTTATAACTAAAAACTATCATCGACTTATTTACAGTAAAACACGTACGATTACATGAAATACCGTATAAGTGATCGAACAAGTTAAATGCGACTAAAAATGGAATTCAACGTTCAGTTTTACTTGACCAATACTAAATATTCATAGGTCCAACGCATTAAAACTATATGAGCTAATGAGCCCATAAACATGGTCCGCCGTCCGCCCAATGTGCCTTGCTTATGCAACATTCTTTTCGGTTGAAAAACGCAAAGCCACGAGACTAGGTTCGCAAGCCGAAACTCTCTAACGAACTAACCGACCATTAGGATATACTAATACTCAGGGCCAGGATTTTTACGATCGGTGTCACCGTATAATAAGAAAAATAAAATTAGTTAAAATTAAGTATGTTTTTCGGGTTTTTTCCCCGGTTTACAGTTAATCAGACCGGTATTTTATAGCTAAAATCTAAAACAAAACACAATTTATATGAATCTATGATTATTTAAATTGTTATTTTTGTGTAAACTAAACTATTTTATGGTTATAAATTGAATATTGAACTATACTTTATTATTTTTTTTTAAAGTATCATATTTTATTAGGTTTTGTGGGCATCAAAAAATCACTCGTGACACCCCAAAATTTGACACGTGACAACGGCTCGAAAAAGTTATAATTTCCATATCATGTGCAAAATTGACTAGTGTCATGTGTCACCGACGGACAACACTTGGGTCCACCCCGCTAACGCCTCAATTTCGGTTTATGTCGGGTTCTTAGGTTCGTGTTGACCCATTTTCAATTAATCTTTTTCGTGTCAGGCAGAGAGCACTACCCTACCAGGCCTGGAAAACATAAGCTAAACCTAGAAACAGAAAGCGAGAAAAACGAAAAAAAATGAGTAAACTGTTAGCGGCGTTAGCGCCGCTAACTGTTTCGGCTTAGCACCGCTAACCGTGAATGGTTAGCGCCTCTAACTAACAGGCAGCGAATAGAAACTGTTCGTTTTGAGCCGAAACTCGCAGAAAAGCTAGTTTAAACTATAAATTAATATAATTATCTCAAATGAAACCGCACCCCGGCAGCGGTGCCAAAAACTTGATGTGCGTTTTACGTACTAGTTTTTTATTTATAAAACCGTGTTAATTTGTACCAAAAACGACACGAATAGGCAAGTGCACCTAATCGGTTTTTATAGTATATTTGATAAGCACGGGTGTCGAACACTTGGGGAACGAAATGATTTGATAATAATTATAAAAATTTAGAGATTAAACAAAATTAAACTACTAAAGCAAATAAACAAAGAAAGCAATAAAGGGGGATTTAAATTGAGTTTTAGAGATTACCAATGAACCAAATTCACCAACACAAACTTAATCAAGAACTAAAACAAGCAAAGTAAGCAAGTAGCAAAATAATCGGATTTTACTTATATGAAGAAAGACTTCCCTCCCTAGATTTGATTTCACCCTTTTCCAAGTCAACAATATTTCAAAGAATGTGTGCTATTTAACAATTAAGACCAATATCGATTCCAAAATTGATTAGACTCATGTTCAGAAAACTCTATAATTGTACTCATTAACAACCCTAATGGTCATAGGATTAATTAATTCGTCCAATTAGTCAATTAACTCGATTTATGAAAATCTTTAACCACAATGAGTTGCTAAATGCCACAAGTCATTAACCAACACACAAAGGTCATCATATGTTGAACCACATGCAAAAGATCCAATTTTTGGTTATCTAACCTAGGATTAATCAACCACTAGTCAATATCATCCAATGATCATAGACAATAAAGATCTAAGCTTTATGAAAAATAGATTGGTCATCAAACTTTTAACAAAACTCAGATTATAAACAACCCAAAAACAGATCTAAAGATGGATTATAAGTGATTGAAAGATTCATAACATTAACATGGATTAAAAGCACACAAACTCATTAAAATCATTAACTTGTTATTGGGTTCATCTCCTCTAGGGAGGAAAAACGAAATCTAGCCTAGCATGTTCATTCTAATACTCTGGAAATAATGAAAGAACAGAAACATGGTAGAATGGAATGAATAAACCGTAAAAGATGATGATGCTAAGCCTTCAATCTTCACTTCAAGCTTCAAATCCTCAAAGTAATGCTCCAAGCTGCCCTTGATCGATTCTGGAACTCTTCTAGGGTTGTATGACGGCTGAAAGTGGTGAAAAGGTTCCAGAAACGGAGAGGAATGCGATTATTTATAGATGAAAGATCCTGCGAGATAGCGCCGGTAACAAGGACTTAGCGCCGCTAACTATTAGTTAGCGCCGCTATCTATTTTTTATCCCAGATTCGTAGCAGATTTGAAATTCAAAAAATCCGGCCCTTATCTTCCCCGATCGCGGCGCTAACCCCTAAGGTTTAGCGCCGCTAACTTTTAACTTTAGCGCCGCTATCTACCCGATTCAATTTTTCCTTAGCTCTCCGACTTTTTAAGCCACACTTTACGTTGCCTTGTGCATTTTAGCCTGAAATAGATAAACAATGGTAAAGAGTACCTGTTTGACACAATATGAATCATATTCGGCTAAAAATACCCGGATATCGCGTAAAAATATATATATAAAAACATCGATATCAGCGCGCCTCTACTATGTACCAATAAGTAATAATATTAAACAACCAAAATAAAACCAAATTAATATATTATTAAATAAAGTTACGAAGTCAATCCAAAATATTAAAGTATTTCATAACAAGTAAACAAATGTTAAAGTATCAAAACCACATAGTCAACATAACAAATACCAAAATGATATAATTGTTTTAACATTAGATCTTTTATTGTTTATTAAGTTTTTAACTTTTGAAGGTTTTGTTCTTTTATTTAGTGGGTTTTATTACATAAGATGTAACTCTCTCATTTGAATTTACAATCTCCTTTTTGAAATTAAAATTTTAAGTATTAAAGAAAAGTTTATAAATTCATAGTTTAACCATAATACGAGTTATTTTCGAGTTGTCGGGTTAACCCTACCAACCCGCTTATTTCCGTATCAACTTCCGACGTGCATTAAATTAATCATCCAAATCCAAGCATAGATGCAGTATGAATCTATCAAAACTCCAAGAATTATTAAAAACCACCATCTTAATGATCTTATTTAACCTTCTCAAGGTCCAAAACCATAGTTCAATTACAATAAATGCAAACCAAACGCTTAGACCATCCAAAATTAAGCTCTATGCTCACTTGTTCTCACAATCTACCAAGAATCACCACAATTCTTTTATTCTCTCTGTTTACTCTCTATAACAGTAGAATGCATGAATGGGTAAGAGGGGGAGATAGAGAGTATATTATATCTTTCATCTTTGTGGCTACTAGATTAAGTGGGAAACAACATTTTTACAACTTTCACCTCAACTTTTCAACTTTACAAAGGAGCCGGTAGGATTACCAAGTTATACATCATATGTAAGAGCTGTACCTCTCCAAACGAACCCCACTAATATGAGTACGCATATATATAAGAAAATCTTACAAGCTTAAAAACTAGTACCGAAGCAACCTTAGAGTATTCAAAACCTAAAACAATCACATGTATCTACGACTTAAACCTTTGGATTCACATTTATACTTTTTTCAGATAAGAAAAATCTTTACATTACTTACGATTTTATATTATATAATTTCTGTAAAAATTGGTAAAATAAAATTATATATTGCCTCCATGGCTCCAGCCGGGACTGGGCCAAGATTAGTAATGGATCTGTGCATGGATCACCCGCCTCTTTGCCACCCTATTAATCTTTTCATTTATTTTAATATTGCCTCCAACAAAGTGTGTATATAAAGTCTATATTAATTTATTCATCTTATAAATGTATTTGATATTAATATCAATATTATTGACCTTATTATTCCACGAAACATCTAGCTTTGATAGTCTGTGACATATTGAGCCTCCTTTAAAATAACAATTAAATAATATAATCTTTGTCTATCAACCAAAACAAAACCTAAAAAAAGCTTTTTCATATTAGATTAAGATAGTAACTAGTCTAATGTTTAGACACATAAATTAATATTAAAGGTTTAAAGATTAAACTTTGAAATATGCTTTCTGATTGATGGTTTTGCGATAGTCTCAATTCTACTTTGAAATAGTCTCAATTCTACTTTGCACATGCTTTTAGTATTGCTCATATAAGCCTATGACTTTCGATGGAATCCATGTAGCGAACTTTCTGCCCAACCAATCCCAAACCAGTTGGCTTTAGGTGATTAGGTGTAGAACACCCCTCAGAGCTTACTTGTTCGAGTCCCAAAGGTCACATGGTTGACTTATAGTAATAGCCTTTTGGCTTTATTGTTGCTCTATTTTTTTTTCTTTTCTAATTTTCTCAAAATAGCAGGCACATGATTAGTAAAAGAGGAAATTCACACTCAGCCTATTTTTGTCGAGCTTAGATTCAGAAAGGGCTTAACCATTTATTAAAATTCAAAAATTAAAAGTTGGTTACCATAAATGGAACTTTCTCTGGAACGGTGAAAAGCCACAAAATATTATGCATAAACACTAAGTATAACCTCTGAACTTGTTCAAAATCAAACATTTGACACCTTCAACCAATACTTAACACTTACTCGAATGATGTTAAAATTTTAAAAATTATAGCCCAAATACCATCATAATTTAATCAAGGACAAATTAAGTTCAAGCTAGGAATCTTTTTCTAACCCTACCCCACACTTAAATTGTACAATGTCCCCATTGTACACAAAATCAAACACTAAGGTAGAAAAAGATTAGAAATAAACTCCCTGGGTATCAACACGGCAAACGGAGCAATAAAGAATTTCGCTGAACTGACTGCCAGCATATAAGCATGTACTCCATACATCAATCAAACAACCACTGAAAAATAAACAACTCAGAGCAAAGATCAGACAATTATCATAACATCAAAAGAGATATATACATCAAAGTTTAAATGTCTGAATACATCAAAATATAAAAGATCAGAGTGAAAGCATCAAGCATCATCATCATCATAGGACTCGTGCCCTCCATGCCCAGATGGTCCTGCCATGTCTGGATCAGGCGGTGTAGTTCGCGTCCTCCAATCTGGATACATAGGCGGCAAATCAGGCAGGGGAAGTGGGTTGCCCCCTGCTCTCTCTACAATACCAGATAGGCCGGCACCTATGGCCTGTATGTATGCCGTAAGGAGATGCTGATGGGTCCTCATATCATCCAAGTACTGACCTGCCTGGGCAACATTATGCTCCAACCTATCCACTCGGCTGTGGAGGCTATCATCCTCAGCCTGCTCTGGTGCTCGTCTCCTACGGTGCACCTGCCTCGCAGGCTGCTCCTGAGCAACCTCGGGCTCTACTCTAGCACCCTCTGCTGGTTGGGCCTCCGCTTGTACATCATACGGAACAACTCTGTAACGCCCGGTCGGCAGCTGCTCAATAACGCGCATAGTCTCTAGAAACGCAGCTCCGATGATCTTAGACTCGACCCGCACCAGGCGTCCCTCCTCTTGCTCAGTAAGGAGTCCATAAGATCGCGCAAGTACGGTGACAAACTGGCCACCAAATATGGGGCTGGCCTGTTTGTTCCCAACAGCCCGCCTAGCAAGATAGAATGCTAAATGATGAGGAATATCCAGGAGTAACTCTGGGTCTAAAATGGCGAACATGTAAAGCAGGTCAACACCGGTGACCTTCTCGCCGCCGCGGCGATAAGCAATGGTGGTACTGATGAGGCGGTGGATAAGACGGTGCACTGGCTGGCGGATGCTGCTCTCTATCGCCCGCTATGGGTTATAATCACCTTGGGCTATGGTTACCCAGAACTCAGCGACCCGGTATCTCTCCGGCGCCACCCGCTCGCATGCTGCCATGAAATTGGCGATGTAAGGGCTCTCTATCTCCTCCTTAGTGTATAAACCCATGCGGTGGCTAAACTCGACCAGATCGCACGTGCGACTCTGGCCTCCTAAGCGAAATGTCAAGAACCGCTGGTCGTGAATGTCTTCGACGGTGGTGTTGAACCGGACGGTGGCAAAGAACTCCAGACACAGCTCCCTATACACCGGCTCACGCGTGCGAAAAAGCCTCTTCCAAGCCCGACAAATGAATATGGGCTCTCCGTCGCTCCCACTGATATCCTGGCGCAGGAAAGCGCAAAGGGGAACAGTCAACCCTATGCTTTCGATCATCTCCTAGTCAAGTGCGTGTGGGAGGTCGACCTCCTTCGGTAGGAGTGAAGTCAACCGGGTGGTAAAGTCGAGGCGGACTCTGGATGAGAGGGTATCCGGGAAGACTAACCAAGGATGGTGAACCGGGGGATCTGGTGGAGCTGGCACCTCGGGAGCTGGTTGCCTACCTCGCTGTCCTCTACCGCGTGCAGTCATAATCTGCAGAAATTATAGAACCTAAATCAGTACGCAGATACGACTCTAAAAATAAGCATAACGCGAATGGTCTAGGCTGACAGAGAAAAAGAAAACAGGAAAAGGACTTAGCGGCGCTAACTCTCTGGACTTAGCGGCGCTAAACCAGATATGTTAGCGGCGCTAACCCTGAACGACGATGAACAGTAGCGGGGCTCAACAGATGGGTAAATCAACCCCATTTCGACCAAAAAAAAACGCAGATATGTTCTAGAGTTCATAAGATAGCAATAATTTCAAATTTAGACTCGTAGAAATACCCAAAAACCGAAAGTTCTAACTCGGGTTTGAAACTCGAAACCCTAACAATGGCACTCGACATATCAGAGCATGGATGGACCGATTTCTAAGCTCAATGGACAGATGAGACTCTAATAGCATGAACTAAACTCAGATACGAATCAAATCGACCAAACTAAGCTCGGGAACAAAAAACCCTAATTTTTTCGAGAATGCTTACCGGTGATGGTGGTCGGAGTCGGAACTGGATATCGGAGAGGTCGTCGGAGATGGTGGTGTCGCACGGTGGTCGATCGGTGGATGGCGGCGGAGTAGCGGTGGTGAGCGGTGGTGGTTCGCGAGTGGAGGGTTAGCGTCGGGAAGTTTGTTTGGGGAAAACGATAGGTCAAACCACGAGTCAAACGGTTTTAAAGTGTTCGACCGCGTTAGCGGCGCTAAAACAAGCTCGTTAGCGTCGCTAAACCAAAGAGGTTAGTGGCGCTAACCCCCAACTGTAGCAGATTTTCGATTTTGACGATTTGGCTCCCTTTTCTCGATAGTAACCATCTGAACATGACTTTTGCGAGATACCAGGGATGTATGATATGCATGAACAGGCTACGAACACCAAAAATGAAACAACTAACGAAAACGAAACCAACGAACGGAAAGAACGAAAAGAAAACCTAACTCACTTTCGTAGGAATCACGGTTGCATTTAGCGTATGCAACAAGCCTATAAACCCCTAGGTAGCCCAAGAGGACGAGTTGTAGTCTCGTGAGGGTTTCTAGGCAACACACCCACAAAGTTGGAACGAAAAACGGAAAAACAGAAAGAAAGGAAACCTAAAATACACACGGGTTGCCTCCCGCGAAGCGCTTCTTTAAGATGAGTCGTTAGCTGGACTCCCACCCCACACTTTAGGGGTCTGGCACGGTGAGGTTGATATCCTCACCTTCCCTCTCTTCGGGCATTGCTTCCAAGTAATGCTTTACTCGGTGCCCATTGACTTTGAAAGGAATTCCCTCGGTATTAAGTAATTCGATTGTGCCATAAGGGAATACCTTATATACCACGAATGGTCCATACCATCGGGTTTTGAGTTTACCAGGAAACAATTTCAACCGGGAGTTAAACAAGAGCACTTTATCCCCAGGTTCGAAGTGTTTGTTCCCTTTCAACTGAGCATCGTGCCATTTCTTTGTTTTGTCCTTATAGATCAAGGAATTCTCATAAGCTTCGTTTCTCAATTCATCTAGCTCGTTGAGCTGCAAGAAACGATGGTCATGTGCTTTGTCAAGATCGGGGTCGCAAGCTTTCAGTGCCCAGTATGCCTTATGCTCTACTTCCACAGGGAGATGACACGCATTACCATATATCAACCGAAAGGGTGTGGTACCCAAAGGTGTCTTGTAAGCTGTACGGAATGCCCGGAGCGCGTCATCGAGTTTATCTTACGATTCCCGTTTACCGACCGTTCAAGAATGCGTTTAAGTGCGCGGTTGGTAATCTCAGTTTGTCCGCTGGATTGAGGATGATAGGGTGTCGCGAATCTATGGTTGACACCATATTTTTGCAAAGCCTTCTCCAGTTGATTGTTAGCGAAATGTGTACCCCTATCACTAATTAAAGCTTTCGGGATACCAAACCGAGAAAAGAGTTTCTTCAGGAATTTCACCACGACACGGGCGTCATTAGTGGGTAAGGCTTGAACCTCAGCCCACTTCGACACATAGTCGACGGCTACTAAGATATATTTGTTTCCTCGGGATGAAGGAAATGGTCCACTGAAGTCGATACCCCACACATCAAAGATTTCGCAGACTTGGATGTTGTGGTGAGGCATCTCATTTTTGGAAGAGATATTACCGGCCCGTTGACATGCATCACACTCTTTCACCAGAGCATGCGCATCCTTAAAGATCGTGGGCCAATAGAATCTGGCTTCAAATACCTTCTTTGCGGTGTAGACCTCACCGTGGTGTCCCCCGGTGGGTCCACTGTGGCAATCCCTCAGTATTTCCCTCGCCTCTTCTCCCCAAATACACCGCCGTATCACGTTATCCGCACAGTTCCGAAACAGATAGGGGTCATCCCATAGGTAATATTTCACATCACTTCAAAATTTCTTCTTTTGCTGATGTGATATTCCATTAATGAGAACTCCCGCAGCAAGATAGTTCACGAAATCGGCAAACCAAGGAGGTTCGGTGCATACCCTCATCAGATACTCGTCAGGAAAATTGTCAAGGATATCCGGCTCGCGTAATTCCTCCAGATTCGGATTCTCCAGCCTCGATAAATGATCAGCTGCCACATTCTCAGCCCCCTTCTTGTCTCTGATATCGATATCAAATTCTTGCAGAAGCAAGATCCATCGGATGAGCCTCGCTTTGCGTCTTGTTTGCTAAACAAGTATTTCAAAGCAGCATGATCAGTGAAGACAATGGTTTTGGAGAGGACCAAGTAAGAGCGAAACTTGTCAAAGGCATAAACCACGGCTAGGAGTTCCTTCTCGGTTGTGGTGTAATTCTCTTGAGCCGGGTTTAGGGTTTTACTAGCATAGTAAATTGGTCGAAACTGATTGTCAACCCTTTGACCTAAGACAGCACCAACCGCAAAGTCGCTAGCATCGCACATGAGTTCGAAAGGCAGGGTGCAATCAGGAGCTACCATGATTGGTGCGGTGGTAAGTTTCTCTCTTAGGGTGTTGAAGGCCACTAAACACTCGTCAAAAAACTCAAATTTAGCATCCTTCAAAAGGAGTTGTGTCATAGGCCTTGTGATATTGGAAAAATCCTTTATGAAACGGCGGTAGAACCCCGCATGACCTAAGAAACTCCTCACCCCTTTCACATTAGTGGGTGGTGGTAGCTTAGATATCGTATCTATTTTGGCTCGATCCACCTCAATCCCAGCTTGTGAAACTTTGTGTCCCAACACTATACCTTCTCGTACCATGAAATGGCACTTTTCCCAGTTCAGCACAAGGTTGGTTTCTTCACATCGGGTAAGCATGTTGTCTAGATTGGCTAGACACGAATCGAACGAATCACTGAATACCGAAAAGTCATCCATGAACACTTCCATAAAATCCTTGACCATATCGTGGAATATGGCGGTCATACAACGTTGGAAGGTTGCTGTAGCATTGCAAAGTCCAAACGGCATCCTCCGGTAGGCAAATGTTCCATAAGGACATGTGAACGTCGTCTTTTCCTGGTCTTCGGGATTGATAGGAATCTGGAAGTAACCAGAAAACCCGTCGAGAAAACAGTAATAAGCATTACCAGAAAGGCGTTCAAGCATTTGATCAATGAACGGCAGGGGGAAGTGGTCTTTTCGAGTGGCATCATTCAATCAGCGATAATCGATGCATACC
This sequence comes from Pulicaria dysenterica, assembly GCA_947179395.2. Classification (NCBI taxonomy): domain Eukaryota; kingdom Viridiplantae; phylum Streptophyta; class Magnoliopsida; order Asterales; family Asteraceae; genus Pulicaria; species Pulicaria dysenterica. The sequence continues at coordinate 24,670,496 of OX359290.1, read as the reverse complement.
CGCCACCCGGTCACTGTACGAGTAGGAATGAGTTCATTCTTTTCGTTTGTGACCACTGTCATTCCTCCCTTCTTCGGAACCACGTAGATTGGGCTAACCCACGGGCTGTCGGAAATCGGGTAGATCATACCGGCATCCAAGAGTTTGACAACCTCTTTCTTCATAACCTCCTGCATTTTCGGATTCAGTCGGCGCTGAGGTTGAGCTACCGGTTTGGAATCATCCTCCATAAGAATTTTATGCGAACAAAATGACGGATTGATTCCGTTGATGTCGGAGATGGACCAGGCGATCACATTTCTCCTTTTCTTCAGCACATCAACCAATTTGATTTTATCAGACTCGGAGAGGGCCGATGATATGATGACGGGGAATTGAGAGTCTTCCTCCAAAAAGGCATACTCTAGATGCGGAGGTAGCACTTTCAGTTCAGACTGAGGTGTAAGACTAGGGGTAACCTCTTGTATTGTATCGGTTCCCACCTCAGCGATCTCAACTTGCGATGATTCAAGTGGTCGCGACGCGTTCATCGCAATGCGCACCGAATGGACGTGGATCAGGGGGTGTTTTACCACTCCTAGTAGACACAGCATTAATGGCAGCTTTTGGGTTGGTTTCGGTATTGCTCGGAAGAGTTCCAGGAAAGCGGTCTTGGAGAACTCGAGATATCTGCCCAACCTGGGTTTCGATGTTATGAATGGATGCCTGCTGATTCCTAAGCGCCGATTCAGTGGATGATCCGATCCTTTTCACTAACTCTTCAGTCTCCTTATGCCTCTGTTCGGATGCTGCTGCAAATCGGGAGAGCATACTCTCGAAATCATACTTCTTCTACGGCTCCCTTGGTGGGTCTTTTCTATAAAGCCCGGGACCTCGCTGCTTGTACTTAGCATCCATCTCCTTACGATACTCTGGATAGGGCTTCCAAGGACGATTGTGTAGGAGTGATGGGGAACACGTTCTTCATCAATCGGGGCGTCGTACCCGTTGTCGTAAACAGGGCAAGCAGACTCCTTAAGATTCCCGTCTTCATCATATGGGCAATCTTTCTGGAGATGTGGTACACTGCAGTTGTCACAACCAATCTGCATGGCACACATATTTTGTTGAACCTTCTTCACATCACGCCCCAACGCATCCAGTTTGGCATTTAGGGCGGCCAAGCTATCAGAGCTATTGGAATTGGAGGACGGCTTCTTACAAAAGGAAGGATCTCTCGCAGAGTGCCACTGATGGGAGTGCTGAGCCAACTCCTCGATGATGGCATACCCCTGTGCGGGGGTTTTCTTCGGTATCGGTCCTTGAGAGTCGACCATCTGTCTAGTGCAGACATTGATACCGTTGTAGAATGTCTGGACGACCTGGTGAGCATTTAAATCATGCTGAGGACAATTCTGGAGCATCTCCTTGTAGCGATCCCAAGCGTCGTAGAGAGTCTCATCATCCAATTGTGCAAAGTTCTGGATTTGCATTTTCATTTTTGCGATTTTGGAAGGAGGACTGAATTGTTTGATGAACTTTGTCTTGAGCACTTCCCATGTACGGATGGGTGGTTCGGATCTTAGCCAACTTTTGGCTGCGCCCTGGAGTGTTATCGGAAACACTCGCAGCATAACGGCGTCTTTGGTTACTCCTGGGATGTGGAAGTAATCAGCAATCTTGAGAACGGCCTCGACATGTTGCTTGGCATCCTCGTGATCCTTTCCGGTGAAAGGAGTTTCACGCAAGATATGAAGAAATTGCCCCTAGATCTCAAAGTTTGTTTGATCGGGAATAGCAGGGCGGTGAATACCGGCGGCGTTTCCTTCGCGAAGACGACTCGCATACTCCTCCAGGGACAAATTTTCCAAATCTTCAGCCATTTTTCGCAAGCGCTCTCTCTCACGTGCGACTCTTCTCAAACGTCGAAATTCTCGCTCGGGTTCTTCAAAAGGCTCGACTAGTTTGGGAGACGAGGCACGGGACATAAACTAAAGGCAAACCCTAAGGATGTCTAAAGGCAGAGAGCACTACCCTACCAGGCCTGGAAAACAGAAGCTAAACCTAGAAACAGAAAGCGAGAAAAACGAAAAAAAATGAGTAAACTGTTAGCGGCGTTAGCGCCGCTAACTGTTTCGGCTTAGCACCGCTAACCGTGAATGGTTAGCGCCTCTAACTAACAGGCAGCGAATAGAAACTGTTCGTTTTGAGCCGAAACTCGCAGAAAAGCTAGTTTAAACTATAAATTAATATAATTATCTCAAATGAAACCGCACCCCGGCAGCGGTGCCAAAAACTTGATGTGCGTTTTACGTACTAGTTTTTTATTTATAAAACCGTGTTAATTTGTACCAAAAACGACACGAATAGGCAAGTGCACCTAATCGGTTTTTATAGTATATTTGATAAGCACGGGTGTCGAACACTTGGGGAACGAAATGATTTGATAATAATTATAAAAATTTAGAGATTAAACAAAATTAAACTACTAAAGCAAATAAACAAAGAAAGCAATAAAGGGGGATTTAAATTGAGTTTTAGAGATTACCAATGAACCAAATTCACCAACACAAACTTAATCAAGAACTAAAACAAGCAAAGTAAGCAAGTAGCAAAATAATCGGATTTTACTTATATGAAGAAAGACTTCCCTCCCTAGATTTGATTTCACCCTTTTCCAAGTCAACAATATTTCAAAGAATGTGTGCTATTTAACAATTAAGACCAATATCGATTCCAAAATTGATTAGACTCATGTTCAGAAAACCCTATAATTGTACTCATTAACAACCCTAATGGTCATAGGATTAATTAATTCGTCCAATTAGTCAATTAACTCGATTTATGAAAATCTTTAACCACAATGAGTTGCTAAATGCCACAAGTCATTAACCAACACACAAAGGTCATCATATGTTGAACCACATGCAAAAGATCCAATTTTTGGTTATCTAACCTAGGATTAATCAACCACTAGTCAATATCATCCAATGATCATAGACAATAAAGATCTAAGCTTTATGAAAAATAGATTGGTCATCAAACTTTTAACAAAACTCAGATTATAAACAACCCAAAAACAGATCTAAAGATGGATTATAAGTGATTGAAAGATTCATAACATTAACATGGATTAAAAGCACACAAACTCATTAAAATCATTAACTTGTTATTGGGTTCATCTCCTCTAGGGAGGAAAAACGAAATCTAGCCTAGCATGTTCATTCTAATACTCTGGAAATAATGAAAGAACAGAAACATGGTAGAATGGAATGAATAAACCGTAAAAGATGATGATGCTAAGCCTTCAATCTTCACTTCAAGCTTCAAATCCTCAAAGTAATGCTCCAAGCTGCCCTTGATCGATTCTGGAACTCTTCTAGGGTTGTATGACGGCTGAAAGTGGTGAAAAGGTTCCAGAAACGGAGAGGAATGCGATTATTTATAGATGAAAGATCCTGCGAGATAGCGCCGGTAACAAGGACTTAGCGCCGCTAACTATTAGTTAGCGCCGCTATCTATTTTTTATCCCAGATTCGTAGCAGATTTGAAATTCAAAAAATCCGGCCCTTATCTTCCCCGATCGCGGCGCTAACCCCTAAGGTTTAGCGCCGCTAACTTTTAACTTTAGCGCCGCTATCTACCCGATTCAATTTTTCCTTAGCTCTCCGACTTTTTAAGCCACACTTTACGTTGCCTTGTGCATTTTAGCCTGAAATAGATAAACAATGGTAAAGAGTACCTGTTTGACACAATATGAATCATATTCGGCTAAAAATACCCGGATATCGCGTAAAAATATATATATAAAAACATCGATATCAGCGCGCCTCTACTATGTACCAATAAGTAATAATATTAAACAACCAAAATAAAACCAAATTAATATATTATTAAATAAAGTTACGAAGTCAATCCAAAATATTAAAGTATTTCATAACAAGTAAACAAATGTTAAAGTATCAAAACCACATAGTCAACATAACAAATACCAAAATGATATAATTGTTTTAACATTAGATCTTTTATTGTTTATTAAGTTTTTAACTTTTGAAGGTTTTGTTCTTTTATTTAGCGGGTTTTATTACATAATATTAAACTCTCTCATTTGAATTTACAATCTCCTTTTTGAAATTAAAATTTTAAGTATTAAAGAAAAGTTTATAAATTCATAGTTTAACCATAATACGAGTTATTTTCGAGTTGTCGGGTTAACCCTACCAACCCGCTTATTTCCGTATCAACTTCCGACGTGCATTAAATTAATCATCCAAATCCAAGCATAGATGCAGTATGAATCTATCAAAACTCCAAGAATTATTAAAAACCACCATCTTAATGATCTTATTTAACCTTCTCAAGGTCCAAAACCATAGTTCAATTACAATAAATGCAAACCAAACGCTTAGACCATCCAAAATTAAGCTCTATGCTCACTTGTTCTCACAATCTACCAAGAATCACCACAATTCTTTTATTCTCTCTGTTTACTCTCTATAACAGTAGAATGCATGAATGGGTAAGAGGGGGAGATAGAGAGTATATTATATCTTTCATCTTTGTGGCTACTAGATTAAGTGGGAAACAACATTTTTACAACTTTCACCTCAACTTTTCAACTTTACAAAGGAGCCGGTAGGATTACCAAGTTATACATCATATGTAAGAGCTGTACCTCTCCAAACGAACCCCACTAATATGAGTACGCATATATATAAGAAAATCTTACAAGCTTAAAAACTAGTACCGAAGCAACCTTAGAGTATTCAAAACCTAAAACAATCACATGTATCTACGACTTAAACCTTTGGATTCACATTTATACTTTTTTCAGATAAGAAAAATCTTTACATTACTTACGATTTTATATTATATAATTTCTGTAAAAATTGGTAAAATAAAATTATATATTGCCTCCATGGCTCCAGCCGGGACTGGGCCAAGATTAGTAATGGATCTGTGCATGGATCACCCGCCTCTTTGCCACCCTATTAATCTTTTCATTTATTTTAATATTGCCTCCAACAAAGTGTGTATATAAAGTCTATATTAATTTATTCATCTTATAAATGTATTTGATATTAATATCAATATTATTGACCTTATTATTCCACGAAACAACTAGCTTTGATAGTCTGTGACATATTGAGCCTCCTTTAAAATAACAATTAAATAATATAATCTTTGTCTATCAACCAAAACAAAACCTAAAAAAAGCTTTTTCATATTAGATTAAGATAGTAACTAGTCTAATGTTTAGACACATAAATTAATATTAAAGGTTTAAAGATTAAACTTTGAAATATGCTTTCTGAAGATAGTAACTAGTGCCGGTCGGTTAATGAACAAGTGACTTACAAAAAATAAAAATTAAAACATTCCTTCCCAGTAGAATGTTTTAATTAATGAAAAACTCTTACTTGAAGGCAATGAAGCAATATTGTATTATGAGTTGTGTTCAAGTCCATATAAAAAACATAGTCATGAAATTTTAATATTCAATCACATGTGATTCGGTATACAATCACATATGATTTGTAAAAACATCACATGTGAATTACCAAAATGCCACTCCGCACAAATGTTTGGAATTCAATCTAGACCATTGATGGGGCTGATCCAATGGCTAAAATTAGTCCCTTAAGTATGAACTATATTGAACATTTCTCATTGTATTATTCTTTGGAAAAAAGTACGTATTTTTCGATAAAGAGTGTGTTCGACGAAACTAGCGGATGCTGGGGTTGGGGCTGACTAATTGATAATCTCAAGTCTTATTCATAAGCTATTTGGAAAGACTTATTTTGGGGGATTATGAGGGATTATTTTTTTAATAATCCACTTAAGATTTTAACACCTTGAACTAGGATAGAGGGCTGGAAATTATGAAAACTGAAATCTCAAACCCCTATAATCCCTTATAACTTGTTGTCAAATACTCCCGAAGTTAGGAGTGATAAGCTTGTTGTCAAATACTCCCGAAGTTAGGAATTTATCACGGAGATATGATGGTAGCATATTAATTGGCTACCTTGAGAAATCATATTAATTGTTTTGAGAAATCTTGAAGTAGAAACTAGCTAACTGGTGGCTGCTTATAAGACATGATGCATTATATGATGAAGTTAAAGCTAGATTTAGATTTGGGGTCCATTAATTTCTGATATGGAATGTACAACCAAAGTAGTCCAGCTGTAAATGATCCAAAAAGTGAATGAATTATTATATGTATAGTGGTTCTTTACTAGCTAGGGGTATCTATCTATCTATATATAATATCTACAAGCAGCAATGAAATTATGCAGGCCAAGATAATGATTTTGACAGCTCCACTTGTTAATATTAGCTTTGCACTATTCACTAGACGGCTGTGATCAGCACTTCAGCAGTATCATATATGAATAATCTTTGTAGTCAATGCACGACATGTAATTAAGAGTGGTCATCTTGAATTTGCACATTTATGGATAAGAACTAGTCTAAGAATGTCTTAATTAAGGAGGCGTAATGTATGTGCAATATTTTGAAAGTCAATTTTGAACATGTTTCTAAGGTGGCTTACCCCTAGCTAGAAGATATATATAAACTTAGGTTGAAACTGACAGAATTTCACTGTTAGGACCAGGAAATAGTGACGGAACAAACATCTTCAAAGATCTTTAGAGGGCACGGACTAGTAGCCGTGAAGGGCCTTTTTTCTCCATCATGAAGACTGTGATGGCCCGCCATGGATCCATATCATGCTTCATCGTGCACCCAGCTTGTCATCGTTCCGTGTTCGATCGGCTTTTTTCGTCTCTCTCCCATCTTAATTTCTTAAAACTTTATTTATTCAAAGAAAAATGTTAAAGCATTTAGGTTGCGTTTGGTTGTGGAAAATTGTTTTCAGTTTTCTATAAAAAATTTCTAAAAAAGGGTGGAGTTTTCATTTTCAGTTTTAATAGAAAATGCGTTTCGTTAACAATGATGTAGTTTTCTTTTTCTATTTTTTGAAAAGAGTTTAGTTTCAAAAAGTGTATCTAACTTGTCACTTTTTGCTATTGTGTATAACCAATTTTGAAAACTACCATTTAATATATCTAACTTACCAAAACTACCATTTTATGTATCCAAAAACCTTCTAAACAAGTTGCAAGTAATTTTTTTAATTTTAATTTATTTCTAAATTCTAACTCACATTTATAACCTGCCATGTCATTATTTGCTATGCCATGTCATTATTTTCAACATATATGAAGAACATACACTCATCTGAAGAACATAAACCCTTAAACCAAAAACGCTAAGAACACCATCAAGAACATAAGAACACCATCAAGAACACAAAAACAACATGAAGAACATTATAAACCAGAAACCAAATCACAAGAAACCAAATCTGATGGTGGATCGAACAGAAATCAGAAACCAAATTGCTAACATGAAATACATCTATTAAACAGAAACCAAAACGTAATCTTAATCAGAAACCAAATCGCTAACAGATGACCAAATCTATAATCTGTAAACAAAAACCCTAAATGTATGAACAGAAAACAAAATCGCTAATCTGTAAAGAGAGAAACCCTAAATGAAATAGATCTCGTAAGATGAAGAAAACAGATCTGTACCAAACCCTAACTTGAAATCGCAGCCATGGTTGCCAAACGCAGCCATGAAACAAATCTGTAAACGCAAACAAACTGTCGAAACCCTAGATGGTGCCTGCATGGTTGCGATGAGATGGTGGCTGCCATAGTGGCGATGGAGATATGTGAAGAACCCTAATCGAACAGATTTGTGAAGAACCCAAGATGGTGGCTGCCATGCTCGTCGATGATGAACCAGATTGTGGCGATGGAGTTTGAAGCTGGTGGCGATGATGAACCCTAGATGAAACAGATGGTTTCTTAAATCGATGGAAACCCATCGAACATTGAAACCCACGCACAGATCCATGCTTAAAGTATCTGAATAAGTTATTTATTTATTTATTATTATTATTATTATTATTATTATTATTATATTTTTAGTTTTTGTTAAATACAAAATTACACATCATCACTCAAAACACATGCCACATTATCAAAACTGTGAGCCACATCACCCTTAACCTGCTATCACAGGTTAAGATACATTAAACGGTAGTTTTAAAAAGTTGAGTACACTAAATGGTAGTTTTGAAAATTGGATACACACAATAGCAAAAAGTGACAAGTTCGATACATTTTTTTGAAACTAAACCCTTTTGAAAATTAGAAAACATGTTTGGGTGTATTATTTTAATCTGCTTTCAGTTTTCATTTTTCAATTGTTGTTTGAAATAATACAACATTTAACATATCTAAACTTAAATTTAAAGAGAAATCCAATGTAGATCCAAATGAAACATAAAAATGTATTATCAACAAGTTTTTACTATTTAATGATATCAAGATCACGAACGTCTCTAGCGATGTCTTGTGGTATACTTTACCCACAACATATGAACAACTAAATCTCTAACTTGAAGCATTTCATCTTGAGCAGTCATATCTAAAGGAAAACCCACTTGAACCATGTTCAAACCTTCTTCAAGGTCTTGAAGATTTTCATTACCGTATGTAGTGAATAAATTATCTGCCCAATCTTCCATTCGTATGTAATTATGCAATGCACAACATGCATGTGGAATCAACAGTTGACGTCTCAATAGATAGTTTGGTATATCTTTCAAAATGTCAAATCTTGCTTTAAGAACACCGAATGCCCGCTCTATGATATTCCGAACAGATGAATGTACAAAGTTGAATAGTTCTTTCTTTCCTCTTACTCCACTAACACTCTCCCAATCAGATCGATGATATCTTTCACCACGATATGAAGCTAAAAAGCCCTTTAAATTTGGATACCTACTATCCGACAACATAGAAATAATGTGTAACCATATAATACAAAAATATATTTGAGTTAAATATTTAAAAAGTTGATTAAATAAATCAAGCAAAAGAAGAATTTGAGGCATCTTACCACCACTTGGCACTAGAAATTTGTTTTCAGGTCTCGTTACAGCATCATAAAATACACGAGAGTCATTGGTTGTTCCCTCCCAACCGGCATAAACAAAAGTGAACATCATATCATGTGAGCATATAGCCATCACATTTTGTGTTACAAGTACAACTTTTCTACCTCGAAATGACTTTTGGTTTGATGATGGGGCCCAACTGCTACATGAGTGCCATCTATAGTACCGATACAATTCTGCGTAGAAATTGTATATTTTTATTGTAAATTTTAACAAAGTGAGATTAATGACTTTTTTTATAGTTTGTTTGAATACCTTAGAAAATGGATACCATCTCGAATCTGCTCGAATTTCTGGTTGAACCTCATCTCTATCAACTGTTTTAACTACTGTAAGTGCAAAAGCCTTAAAGCTCTTAAGACCTTCTGAAACCAATAATGCACAGTCCAAGTAGAATGTTGAAAACGATCGGATATCATTCTTTGTCTTGTCTCATGGCATAGAATCCTTAAACTCATTGCCAAACCTTCTTCAACACTAACATCCCTACAATCTTGCAATAGATTCATCATCTTTAGTTTATCACACAAGTTCAAAAAAACATGTGGTTTCATCCTAATTGATTCATAACATTGGATAGGATGACCGCACAATATTTCTTTAATGTATTTTTTTCCACTTAGCATAGATGTCCTACAAGGAGTTCGATCAATAAAAGTCTTCTCATGCTTTATTATGAAAGCAAAAATTATCATATCTTCTAATTCATCATCTTCGTTTGAGGAGGAGCTACTATCGGGTGTATACGACATTCTAGGTTTTTTTCTGCATAATAAACATTGTGACATTAATAGGTTATGATCATATAAAAAAAGTCAAGTTCCATACGAGTCATCTAAATATGTCATAAAATGACATCAAGTTCATACATAAACATCAAACATACAAAAAAAAAAAAAATCAAACATAATAAGCTTTATTGAGTTTCATATGACATCCCTAAGTTGTAAAACAACTACTCATCTAAAGTTGCTAGCCATTCTTTCCTTCTATCCTCCGACATCATTTGAAACATCTTTCTCCAATTAATATCAGGAAAAAAAATAATGCTCTATTGTAAGATCTAGAACTAACACCGGGTATAACTTCCAGTGTAGTCATGCAATCACCAATGGTGTATTCCTCTAGTGCGGTAGTTACATCACTAGACTTTGATTTATATTACTCCGCTTTTGCTAAATCTCTCTCCTTTCTAGCAAGCATTGATTGTGAGAAGACCTCGATGAGGGTATCATATTTGGAGCTTCCAGAAGTATTTTCCACTCTTCTCATACCAGGTAAACCCTCTATTTCCTCTTATAACTTACGCTTGCCCTTCTGAGTTGATGAGCCATCAACCTCACTCTCACCTTGCCTAATATTACCAATCTCTAGATATTCGTCCTCAATTATACGCTCTTCTTGTGATGTCTAAGGTGCACAAGGTGAGGCATTATGAAAAGCACCAGAAGCAATAGAGTTACTAAATACAGGAGTCAATAACGAATAAATCTTGCAACCCTTCCTCTTGAATGCCTTGAAAATTTTATTCCGTTGCAAATATGTCATAGAAATAATTTGTTATTTATTATAATCAGCTAAACATAAAAATATCAAGATTAAGAATATACCTTATTAAGTTCATCCCAAACAGTCTCATTAGCAAACACTTGCCCTGATACCGAATCCCATGTCACACCAGTATTCCTAATCAATTCAGTAAACTTGGTATGCATTGATTTCAGACGTTGAAATTTTCCTTTCAACTTCTCAACACCTGTTGGTCAAATGATCTTATCAGTTGAGATTTGATGACACAGAGTTAAGTTTGTAAGATATGTTCTAAATACAACTTAAATAGAATTATAAAGCTTGAATCAGACTGAGCACTTATAGTATTTCAGACTGAGCATAAGCTGAGTATATGCTGAGCATATAGTTGATCATCTTAGACTATATCTTGGTCAGTTTATCAATATGGTTGATAAGCTGTGTGTGTCACCTAAGGTATAGATTGAGTATTCAGCTTGATGCGTTTCGAGCTGAGTGGCTCAGCTTATAGACTGAGTCAGCTCAACAGAGTTGCTAAGTAAGTTCTAGCGAACTCTTATGACTTCTAAGGACGAGTTAGTCATTATACATGTTTGTTTTCGAGTTTGTTCTCAAAGGACTCATCTTGATGAGTTTCAAGCTGAGTAACTCAGCCCGACTAAAAAAGCCAGTTTAAGAGAATTTAAATATGTTTTAAATTCCTTTTGCTCTCTATATCTACGACATGGATAAGAAGATTCCAGAATCATGATTGAAGATTCAAGACTCAAGATAGAAGATTCAAGATTCAAGATTTCGAGTTATCTATTAGTTTGTTAGCAGATTAGGATAAGCTCTAGTTTGTTAGGGTCCGTAGGAACAGGATTATAAATACTTATCTCTTGATAAGTTTAGAGGTACGAGTACCAGACTCTAATCTCACCTCAACCTATTCATTGTATGTGTTATGAATCTTGATACACTGTTTGTAAGTTCAACGTGATCAAGAAATTCACAGATTGCCAACATTGTTCGTGTGTTCGATCTTCACGTCTGTTGTGAAATTGGTAAGTATTCAATCTGTGAATAAATCATGTTTAGAGAGTCAGTTTGTATCTATAATCATAAGTTGATTATAGATAGCAAAGTTTGAGAGATTGAGAGATTTGATTTTTATTAGGTGTTTACATATCAAGTGTTGCTTACTTGATTGTTCCTGTAATCATCTTCTTATTAATGAAAGCATTCGATTTCATGTGGTTTGATTAGTGTAACACTTTTTATTGATTTTTTCAATTTTCCGCACAAAGTGTATTCAAACCCCCTTCTACACATTACTTGCTTGTTGATACTCTCACCAACGAACCAACAACTGGTATCAAAGCAGGCTGAACTATTCATAAGTTGAAGTTCAAGATTCTGAGAAAGTATAATATGTCTAGAAGCAACAATTCTTCAAAGGTTCCTCATATGGCTGCTAAAGGATGTCCCATATTTTATGGATCTGATTATCCTATGTGGAAATTCAGAGCCATGCTCTTCCTTAAGTCCATTGACATAAGAATGTATGATGTCATAACTCGTGGACCAATCATCCCCAAGATTCCTGCTGCTGTTAGTGATTAGCCTCCTGACAAGACTGAAAAGGAAGTTAAGAAGGCTTTGGCATCCTGTACGGAAGAGGATTGGAAATTGTATTTTCTGGATGACAAAGCAAAAAGTGTTCTGGCAAATGCCCTGACCAATGAGATCTTGCATACTGTGACTGGGTGTCAAACTACAAAAGAGATCTGGGATACTTTGAGTATTACATATGAGGGCACAGATCTGGTCAAGCAGCAAAAGAAGAATCATCTTAACAGATCTTATGCAAACTTCTTTTCCAAGAAGAATGAAACCTTGCCTGATTTGTCACAAGGTTTCACTGCTTGATTAATGACTTGCTAAGTGTAGGCATTAAAAAGGATGAAGCTGACCTAATACTGAAATTTCTGGATGTGTTGCCAGAAAATTTAATGAAGTGACCGTAGCACTAAGTGCTGGAGGTACATTATACATGTATAACCTACATTTCATATATGGGTTCTTGCTTAATCATGAACAGATCACATAACACAAGAAATATTCTCAAAAACAAATGAAGGACTCTCTTTATAAACATGAAACTGCATTAGTTGCAGAAAGAAAGAAAAAGAGTTCAAAAGGCTTCATTGTTGAATCTGAGATTGAGTCAGACTCTCAAGCTCACCAATCAGACTCAAGTGATACTGATGATGTTCAGATTATCACTGAACAAATGGCTATGCTTGCCAGAATACTGAGAAGAATTCAGAGGGGAAAAGGAAGATCTGACAGGGGCAAAGGAAAGAGTTCTTTTGATCCCAAGAAAGCTGTGTGCTACAACTGTCAGAAGAAGGGACACATTGCTGCTGAGTGCAGAATGAAGAAGGATGAAACAGCTTCAGTAGCGGACAAGAATGCTTACAGAGCTGATAAGTACAAGAAGAAATATAATCAACTCAAGAAAGGAAAGCCTGAAGACAAGTCCAATGCTAAAGGACTTTTTGTTGAAACTTGGGATATAGAATCATCTACCTCAGATGATGATGACAAGTGTCTGATGGCTCAAGAAGATGAAGAGTTTGAATTAGATGAAGTTGATTACGGTCTGTCTGAATCAACTTTTGAAGCTGACATGAAGGAAGCTGAGAAAAACAGCAAACTAAGTGACTGAGATCCTTCCTCCATGTACAAGGTTAGTAATTTCAACTCTTACACTGATGAAGAAAAAGGTGTTACATTTGGTTATTTGTTAAACGACATTAAGAGCAGCCTTAAGTCTCAAGATAACCTCAAAGCTGAAATCACTAAGCTCAAAAATGAGATTAAGGAAAATCAAACTCTCATTACTACTGGAAAGAAAGCACAATGTGATCTTGAATGTCAAAGACAAATTAATAAACTTCTAAGTGAAGAACTCCAGGAAGCCAAGGATAAAGTTGACCAACTTCAAAAGGTCACTGAATCCTGGTGTAAGTCATCAAGGCTTGCTGAACAGTGCATCAACCAGCAGATCCCTAAACAGGTAAAGGTTGTACTTGGAGATGACTATCAATCCGCAACTTATGCAGCTGATGATGATGAGATAGCAAGTACAGATTCTGAGGAAGATAGATAACTGATTAAGTCTCAGAAGTCAGCCTCAGAAAAGAGACATGATCCAAGCCTCAAATACAATAAGTTTGTAAAGGCAAAGATTCATGGCAATGAGTATTCAACATCTAAACAGTATAGTAAGTCTGTGCATGATATATTAGGCACTCAGCCTATTCAAAGAACATCTGTTATTGAAAGGTTGAATCCAAATCCTTTCAAAAGACATCACTCTCTATCTGGTTCAGAGAGAAGTTTCAAGAATAGGAAGACAACTGTAAGTCAGAGGTCATATCACAACAATGGTAAGTCCAAAGTTGTTGAAATTGGTAAGTCCAAAGAACTCAACAGTGGTAAGTCCAAAGCTGTTGAAACTGGTAAGTCCAGAAAACATGACAATGGTATGTCCAAAGTCAATGAAAAGAAGTTTGTTGGTCAAACTTTTGATCAAAAGGATAATAAACCTAGATCTGACAAAGGTAAGTCCAAAGTCAATGAGCATCAGGTGAATCAACTTGCAAAGAAAGATGAGAAATTATCCACATCCAATAATTCCAAAACTGAGAGCAAGTTCTCAAAAGGATTATCGGATTACCTACCCCCTGTAGTCATTGGTAGAAGGAAATGCTACAAGTGTGGAAGTAGAGTACATGAGGCCAAGGACTGTGACAGTGAAATCTTAAGGCCTGAGAAGGAACAAGCTGATCAGCCTACACAGGACTCAACACCTGCTCAAGCTGACCACTTAGTTCCACAAAATGAAACTGCTAAGTGCTCATCATCTGAACCTACTACAAAGTGGGTTCCCAAACAAAACTAATATGTTTAGTTTTCTTTTCATGTGCAGGGTTCAAGTAAATGGTACTTGGACAGTGGATGCTCAAGGCACATGACAGGGTGGAAAGGACTTCTAAGTGAATTCCAGGAAGATGAAGGTCCTAAAGTAACATTTGGTGATAACTCCCATGGAAGAACTAAAGGATATGGGAAGATGCATGCTGGCAAGGTGACTTTCCAGAAAGTTGCATATGTTAAAGGTCTTAAACACAATCTGATAAGTATCAGTCAACTGTGAAGACAATGTTGTTACTTTTAGGAAAAAGCAGGAACAATATACAATGCAAAGGGTAAGCCAGTGCTAATAGCAAAGAGAGAAAGAGATGTGTATCTAATTGATCTTAATTCTGCTGATCCCTATACTGAAACCTGCTTATATTCACAATTTGTTCCTAAGCTGAGTTGGCTATGGCATAAAAGGTTATCACATTTAAATTTCAAGAATATAAATATGCTATCCAATAAAGAGTTAGTCTCTAGATTGACAAAGATCACATTTGTCAAAGACAAATTGTGCTCAGCTTATGAACAAGGGAAATATCACAAA
The DNA here is from genome assembly GCA_947179395.2 of Pulicaria dysenterica. NCBI lineage: Eukaryota > Viridiplantae > Streptophyta > Magnoliopsida > Asterales > Asteraceae > Pulicaria > Pulicaria dysenterica. The sequence goes on along the minus strand of OX359290.1, from coordinate 24,655,425 downwards.
GGGTCTTTCAAGTCAAAGCAAAACTTTTTAATAACAGGCCCATTGCATATGTTGCACATGGATTTGTTTCGACCCATAAGTACTCCAAGCATGAGTGGCAAGAAGTACACCCTGGTGATAGTAGATGAGTTCTCTAGATTCACCTGGGTAATATTCCTTAAACCCAAAAGTGAAGCTGCCCTGGAGATAATAAGTTTTATCAAACAGGAAGAGTTGCAAAAAGGTAAGTCTGTTAAGCAACTCAGAAGTGATCATGGGATTGAGTTCAGAAACTCAACTCTAGAAGGATTTTGTGAACAAAAAGGAATATTACAAAATTTCTCCTCAGTAAGAACTCTTCAACAAAATGGAGTTGCTGAAAGGAGAAACAAATGCTTGATTGAGGCTGCTAGAACAATGCTGTGTGAGGCAGGATTGAAACTCTATTTTTAGGATGAAGCTGTAAGTATAGCATGTTATACCCAAAATAGATCAATCATAGTCAAAAGACATGACAAAACTGCATATGAAATGTATAAATCAAGAAAGCACAATATAGGTTACTTCCATGTCTTTGGTTCAAAATGTTATGTGCTGAATCAAAGAGATCAGCTCCATAAGTTGGAACCTAAAGTTGATCCTGGAATTTTTGTTGGTTATTCCTCAATCTCCAAGTCATACAGAGTGTATAACTCAAGGAGAAAGGCTATAGAAGAATCAATTCATGTCTCATTTGATGAAGACAATATTGATCAAGCTGACAAAAGTCAAGCTGACTCAGTCAGTCTTAGTGAGCTCGAAAAGCCGGAGGAAACCAAAATGTCAAATCCTATGTATGTCATAGATGATGACAGTGATGAAGATGTATGTACGTCTAAGAAATCATCACAAGCTCCAAGGGACTCTCAAGCTGAGAAAGATGATGAGTCCATTAATCCCTTTGGAGCTGATACTACTCAGACTGAAGATCTTAGTGATCAACAGTTTGATGACAATGCTGCAATTGAGACTGAGGATGTAAGTTCACCTCAGATCCCTTAATATCACTCAAGTCCAAAACCACAATCTTCTACTACAACATTTAAATTCCTCAAAGACCACATCCTCAAGATCAAGTAATTGGTAATGTTCAAGAAAGAGTAATTACTAGATCTAAGGCAACAATAAACTATGCTGCATACTTTGGTTTTCTATCTCAAATGGAACAAAGAAGACTGAAGAAGCCTTAGAGGATGAGGACTGGATTGAAGCTATGTAAGAGGAATTAAATGAGTTTGAGAGAAACAAGGTATGGAGTCTTGTCCCAGCCCCCAAAGATCATACAATTATAGGCACTAAGTGGATCTATAGAAACAAAATGGACAAGGATGGAGTGATTGTTAGGAACAAAGTCAAGCTAGTAGCACAAGGGTATAGACAATAAGAAGGAACCGATTATGATGAGACATTTGCCCCTGTTGCTAGAATTGAAGCCATTAGGCTGTTCTTAGCTTATGCACCATATAAAGACTTCAAGTCTACCAAATGGATGTGAAAAGTTCTTTCCTAAATGGAAAACTTCAGGAGGAAGTCTATGTGAAACAACCTCCTGGCTTTGTCAGTTCAAAGTATCTACATCATGTCTATAAGTTAGACAAGGCTTTGTATGGTCTTAAACAAGCTCCAAGAGCTTGGTATGATACCCTGTCCAAATATCTACAATCAATAGACTTTACCAGAGGTAGTATTGATAAGACACTCTTCATTTGAAAGAGTAAATGACAGGTGATTTTTGTACAAATCTATGTGGATGACATTATCTTTGGTTCTACAAATAAATCTCTGTGTGAATGGTTCTCCAAAGTTATGTCAAAAAGGTACAAGATGAGTATGATGGGTGAAATGACATATTTCCTAGGCTTGCAGATTCAACAAAAGCCTGATGGAATATTCATTAATCAAAGCAAGTATGTTCTTGATTTGATAAAGAAATATGGCTTTGATTCTAGTTCAACCATGAAAACACCCATGTCACCAGCTGTCAAGCTGAACAAGGACTCGGATGGAAAGTCTGTATGTCAATCTACCTATAGAGGAATGATAGGTTCATTACTCTACTTGACATCTAGTAGACCTGATATCATGTTTACTACATGTGTTTGTGCAAGATATCAGGCAGATCCTAAGGAATCACATCTTCAAGCTGTGAAAAGGATCTTTAGGTACCTTAAAGGTACACCAAATCTAGGTCTTTGGTATCCAAAGGACTCTGGATTTGAGTTAGTTGGTTTTTCAGATGTTGACTATGTTGGGTGCAAGTTAGACAGAAAATAAACAACAGGAGGATGTCAAGTGCTTGGAGGTAAGTTAGTAAGCTGGACTAGTAAGAAACAGAACTCAGTGGCTACTTCAACTACTGAAGCTGAGTATGTTGCTGCAGGAAGCTGTTGTGCTCAAATTCTGTGGATGCAACATCAGCTTCAAGACTTCGGTATGAATTTTAGGAAAACTCCTATCTTCTGTGATAACCAAAGTGCAATAGCTATTACTTATAATCCAGTCTTCCACTCAAGAACCAAACATATAGAAATTAGACATCACTTTATTAGATACATCGTGGAAAAAGGTAAAGTTGAAATAAATTTTATCTCAACAGATGATCAATTCGCAGATATCTTCACCAAACCTCTTGATGAGAAAAGGTTTTCATATCTGCTAAGTAAATTGGGTATGCTCAACCCCTAGATAAGATTCTAAAACTGAGTTTCAGCTTGACAAAGACTATATGTCATAAGCTGAGCATACAGTTTGTAGATATGTATTCATAAACTGTTCACTCGGTCAAGCTGAGTGATAAGTTCACACGTTTGGTTTGTTCCAAACATGTTTTAACTGCTAAGTGTGGTTAAACCCTAAACCATGTTTTAGTTACTATGTGTATTAATTCATGCGTCATTATATTTGAGTCAGTCTCAAATCACGTTTTATACCGATTACGTATTCGTGTAATACAACAGTGTAAATAATATTTTTGTAAGTCAAGAATGTTATTTTACAAACTTATCCGTTGGGATATGATGTGTTTCATCTTGTTTACTAGTTACATCTATCTGTAAGCTCGTTAGAGTAACGGATAAGTAGGGATTTCCAACGGTAACTTTTCTCTCTCCTCAAAAAGGTATATATATATCGTTTGTAACCGAAATTCAGACGTTTACGCTTACTAAACTTCTGACATACCCCATATACCTTCTAAAACCACCTATTTGCTAAGTTCATTTCACCGTTTTACTCAGTGCGAATTGCGTTCTGCTCAGTGCGAATTGCGTTTTACTCATTGTGAATCGACAACATTCTACGATGACGGAACCATTCAAAATCTTAGTGATCGAATGGTAAGTGGTGCTACCTTCAAGAACAACGGATTACCGTTGATTAAAATCAATAATCAACGAAGTTTCCTAGCAATCTCTGAACGTAAGAGAAACAGGGGCTACGAAGCGTGGGTGGATTATATCCGCAAATGCCCACTTGCATTCATTTTTACTGGAGCACCAATCCATGTGGTTCCTCAGCACTTACTGGAGTTCTGGTACACATGTGTTTTTGTCCAGGACAGCAGCGAAATCAGAGGCATGGTGCTGAATGGGGAGAGAACCATTGTTCTCACATTTCAATGGCTAAGGGAGGTTCTTCAACTTCCTCAAAATGATGTGTTCGAGCTGACTATGATGAGGAAGGTGGCATGGTCCGTCCTACCCAGAATGGGTCACCCACAAATAGAGGGTGTAATAAAAAAGGCCACCTTTCCAAGCGGATGTGGTTTTATGGTATCCACAGTGATCCGTTCACTTGGAACCAAGGTTGGAGGATTTTGACCAGGTCAATGAGTTCGAGATGCAGATGCTCTACAACATTTACTTTGCACGAAATCTGGATTATGCACTGCTCCTCTTCAACGAACTCAAGGTCCAAGTGATGAAGACCACGAGGGATCTTCATGTACCGTTTATAAGGTACATGTCCTTGGCATTTGAAGCTGAGCTAGGGACAACACTGTATGAAGCTGGTCAGGATTTGTTCCTCACACCAGCACTCAGCTCCAAGATGTTCAACATTGACATATTTCCAGAGCAAGAAGGCCTAAGTGAGCCTATGCAATGGATAGTTGAGAGGGCTTCATCTGAAAGTGAAGCTGAGGGGTCTACTCAAGGGGGAGCAGCTCAAGCTGACCCAGAGGTTCAAGCTGAGCACTATGCTCAAGCTGAGCTAGCAAATATTCAAGCTACTCCAGGTATGACTTCTCCACTTTCTTCTTCTTCTTACTTTTCTCCATCTTCTTTTGTAGATAAGACTGTGGTAAGCCCAACCCAGTCTCACCCATCTCCTCCACCTTATTTCCATCATAAAATCCACTCTGAAGCCATCCTTGGTGTGCCCACTACTACCAAGGAAACTATCCAAACCTATATTAGAAAAACTGCCAAAGGTGGTGCCACAACTAAAGGTACCAATGGAGCTGAAATCACATTGATTCCTTCACCGGCAGGAGTTGAGGGGGAGACACCTACTCTTCAAGTTCCAACCTCAAGGCTCATTCAAACCCAACAGCCTAACCTGGGTATGGTGACTACTCAGCCTACACTTACACGAGCCATGGGAGAGCCTACTACTGTGCCTGAGCAGACACACTCAGATAACATTGAAGATATGACTAATCCCCAGGGTCAATCACCCCCTCTCACCAATTAAGCCAACCACCTACTCAGACTCATCACGTTTTGAGCGCAATTACTTCTCTTCACTTCTCACACTCTCCAGCACGACCTGTCAATGATTCATCTCAATACCAAGGTGACTTACAGGGTCCAACTTCTGGTGCACATGACCTTGAGGGTATACACCAACCCTTGGATGATGCACGCAAATCCCAAACCTCTCAAGCTACCTTGGATGATTTATTTCTATTCTTTAAAGGTCATTTTGAAACACTGCATCTCAAGGGGAGAAAGGCCAAGAAGCATATGTTGCTGACGTTTGACTCCCTGGATGAAGAGGTACTTAGACTGAAATCTGCAGTGGCTGCTCTAACACAACAACAGACTTCGAACCCTATTGATGATGACAAAAAGGGGGAGAATGTTCAAGTGGCTAAAGCTGAGGCCCTGTTACTTCTTGCTAAGGGAGCAGAAAAGCCACATCAGGTTGAGGGGGAGATAGAGAAATAGAAAGAATCTAAAGCTAAGCTTACTGAAAAAGCCAAAGGAAAAAGATCTCAAGTAGTCAGCTCAGAGGATTCAAAAGCCCAAGGCAGAAGAGAAGAAAAATGATTCTTGGTGAATCAGACTCAGATGAAGATTCTGCAGATGGCATGACTTTGAAGGAAAGAGCTTCTCTGATAGCAATTAGAAGATTGGAACAACAAGACGCTGACCAGCTTGGGATGTCTGTGGATGAACTAAGAAGAAGACAAGTGGGTGTACAAACTGAGTTAGCAAATATTCAGAATGAGAAAGAAGCAAGGGAGAAGGTTTGTACTGAACAGATAAGAAAGCAGAATGAGGAGTTAGTCAGACTCAGACTGCCTATAGAGCCAAAGGAGGAATAAGTAGAGCTTGCTGTTGAAAATCAACCAGAGGAAGAAGACATTAATCAGTGTTATGTCAAGACACACTTCTCCTCTCGGATTAAAACACTTAAGCTGAGCACAGTCCAAGGGATCGTAATTCCAGAGTTAGTCCTAGAAAATGGTGAAACACCTTCCTTGGATTTGAATAAACTACACAAACTGGGATATGCTGAATGGAAGCAAGTAGCCATACTCATCAAGCAGATGGAAAAGTCTTCTGCTAGAAATCAAGTAAAGGATGAGATCTTAAGGCTGCTAGCAAGAGCTGATACAATGGAAATCATACCCAGGTCTGAGATCAAAACCCTACTTTCTTCTTTTCACAAGGTTGGAAAGAAAATTTTATCAAAGCCACCTGGATTACCAAAAAGGAGCAAGTACGATCTTGATCTTCCTGAAGGCATGGAGTTTAAAGAAAATACTTATGTTGAAAAGCCTCAGAAAGGATTTATGTACTTGGACAGTATTGGAGAAGAATGCTTCCAAGCTGATGCATCAATTTATATATGTGGGGTAGCTCAGGTGTTAGCTCTAAGATTATTAGTGGAGAAATTTGAACAAAATGCCAAGTTCAGATATAGACTAAACAGAGCGATCAGATCACAAAAGGATGAGCTTCAACATTTTCCAAATCTGTAAGAACTTCTTGAAGATATTAACAAGGAAATCAAAGAATTTGAAGAGTTGCATCCTGATCTTTTGTAATAGATTAGTTATATTTGTAATTATTAGATTAGTTCTAATAATATGTAAGCACTAAGTGTGCATGATCTAAGTGATCAAAATTTTGTATTATGATATGTTCAATTTAATGAATACAAGCATTGGTTTGATATGTTCAACTGTTTATGATATGTTCATATTTCTTAGTCTGATGAGTTCAGCTTGAATGAACCATTTGATTAGTTCGTGTTCATTAATATGATTGATTGGTATGTTCAACTTATAATTGATAAGTTCAATTAAAATTGATAAGTTCAATTAATATTTGATTATTTCAAAAATAAAATCTTAGTAAGTTTAAGATTTGAAACATAATTCTGTTTAACAAACTTAAGAACTGTTTGATGGTTTTGTCAGCATCAAATAGGGGGAGTTTGTTGGTCAAATGATCTTATCAGTTGAGATTTGATGAGACAGAGTTAAGTTTGTAAGATATGTTCTAAATACAACTTAAACAGAATTATGAAACTTAAATCAGACTGAGCACTTATAGTGTTTCAGACTGAACATAAGCTGAGTATAAGCTGAGCATATAGTTGATCAACTTAGACTATATCTTGGTCAGTTTATCATTATGGTTGATAAGCTGTGTGTGTCACCTAAGGTATAGATTGAGTATTCAGGTTGATGTGTTTGGAGCTGAGTGACTCAGCTTATAGACTGAGTCAGCTCAACAGAGTTGCTAAGTAAGTTCTAGCTAACTCTTATAACTTTTAAGGATGACTTAGTCATTATACATGTTTGTTTTCGAGTTTGTTCTCGAAGGACTCAGCTTGATGAGTTTCAAGCTGAGTAACTCAGCCCGACTAAAAAAGTTAGTTTAAGAGAATTTAAATATGTTTTAAATTCCTTTTACTCTCTATATCTACGATATGGATAAGAAGATTCCAGAATCAAGATTGAAGATTGAAGACTCAAGATAGAAGATTCAAGATTCAAGATTCCGAGTTATCCATTAGTTTGTTAGCAGATTAGGATAAGTTCTAGTTTGTTAGGGTCCGTAGGAACATGATTATAAATACTTATCTTCTGATAAGTTTAGAGGTACAAGTACCAGACTCTAATCTCACCTCAACCTATTCATTGTATGTGTTACGAATCTTGATACACCGTTTGTAAGTTCAACGTGATCAAGAAATTCACAGATTGCCAACATTGTTCGTGTGTTCGATCTTCACGTCTGTTGTGAAGTTGGTAAGTATTCCATCTGTGAATAAATCATGTTTAGAGAGTCAGTTTGTATCTATAATCATAAGTTGATTATAGATAGCAAAGTTTGAGAGATTGAGATATTTGATTTATATTAGATGTTTACATATCAAGTGTTGCTTACTTGATTGTTCCTGTAATCATCTTCTTATTAATGAAAGCATTCGATTTCATGTGGTTTGATTAGTGTAACATTTTTTATTGATTTGTTCAATTTTCCGTATAAAGGGTATTCAAACCCCCTTCTACACATTACTTGCTTGTTGATACTCTCACCAAGGGACCAACAACACCATATCTTAAACCATATTTCATGAAATTTTGTTCATCCATATTTGCCCAATCAGTAACTTTGAAAATTGGGGCCCCATTCGGATCTTTCTAAACTCTTTCGGCCAATATCTCTAAAAAGAACTTCTCACAATATTCTGGCTAATCCATAGCATCACTATTGTGTTCACCCATCTATATTTCACTCATATTTATATTACTTTATCCAATTTTAACAGAATTGAACATTTAGAAGTCGACTAGTAAGGTAAAATTTATAAAGAGATATTTAAAGATTATTTAAGAGTGTTCGTTATGAAACCATGGACTAATAAAAAGTAGTAACGATTATTATAAAACCAATAAAGTTTATCATTACGCAAAAAAATGGTTATGAAATGAGGATAGTAAAATCGAATCATACCCATAATTTAAGGATATCGTAACCTTAATTCTTAAGCACTTCTAAAGTAATCCCATGAGTAGTTACTCATTTCACTACATTGTAAAATTTGATATCTTAAAATTGGTAAGATAATAGCACTTCATTTCTCTTCGTATGACTAACTAGTAATACTAACTTAAATAATGACAAGAGTATTCTATCAAAGATATGGGAGAAATCAATTAATAAATATAGGTATAGAGTTTATACTATCCAAATTGCTTTCTATAGTGGAGGCTGTGATTTATGACCATAATAATAAAATTCCTATTAAATAAATAAAGCCCTTCTTTGTATACATACATAGAAACAAAATGTATGGGAAAGGTAGCCACTTTAATAAAGCAAGATTACAAACAAGACATCTCTGCACTTGTAGTCTACAAAAAAATGAATACTATACATGCTTTCAAAAGGTGCGGTTTTTTGTGGCAATTAGTAACACCAATTTTATTTTATTTTTTTGAAACGTTTTTCTGGCAGTGACCCATTGTCAGATAGACGGTTTTTAAAATGATAACGTAGATTTATAGCCAATAATTATATTTGTGATGTGACGTTAACTGGTAAGAGATTTCAATTCTACTTGGCACGTGCAATGGGTTCATTCATGATTTAAAGCCCTGACTATAAAAATTAATTTCAATAATTATTTAATTATCAATGTTTAAGTTCCATTTTACTGTAGCCATCAAATTTTTTTATTAAATAATTTTACCATAAATGTTTAATTTGTTATAATTTAAACCTTAAAATCTTTTTCAAATGGTTTAAAACTTAAATATGTTAGTTTTTTTTAGAAACTTAACAAAACTTAAGGGGTTAAACCATTTTCTAACAAAGTTAAAAGGGTTTAATCATTTGAGCTAACTTTAAGGTTAAAACTAAAAATAATATATAACTTTGAGAATTAAATCGTAATTAATTTAAACTTTATGGTAAAACCATTTAAGAAAAACTTTAATGGTTATGTGAAGCAGAGGCTTCAATGAGAGAATTGTATGATATCTTTTCATCTTCCCCATTGAAAACGTTGCTATATATACAAAGAAAACAACAAGAAAGTAACGATAATAAGGGAACTTAATCTTGACCACAAAATTTTTGCCTATAATAAAGGAAGGAAAATATACAAAATATATATTGAAGGATTGACACTATCACTTCTAGAAAATATACTCTCGATAACACTCCCCTCAAGGTGGAGAATGAATGTCGGTTGATTATTCCCAACCTTGCTAAGAGTGCTACGAAAGACTCTTCCACAAACTGCTTTAGTCAAGATATCTACGAGTTGATCTTTTGATGATACAAACCGAAGTTCCACTGTCCCCTTTTCAAGATGGTCTTTAATTAAGTCTCTATCAACCTCCACATGTTTGTGCTGTCATGTTGAACATGATTATTTGAAATCTTCACCGTTGCCTGGTTATCACAATGTAGTTTCATTGACTCATCGTGATTAATTCCAAGGTCTTGTAAAATTATCTTAATCCAAAACCATTCCCCGAAACTCTGCTTCGGCACTTGATCTTGCAAGAACCCTTTGCTTCTTTCTTCTCCATGTAACTAAATTGCCTCCTATAAACATGAAGTATCCAGAAGTAGACTTCCCAGTCCGCATCGGTATACCCACTAACCTCCCCATTCTGCTTTTTCACAAAAAATAATCCATTCCCAGGTGAAGACTTCAGATACTTCAATATCTTATACACTGCCTTCATGTGATCTTCAGTAGGAGCATGCATAAATTGGTTTAGAACACTCACAGCATATGCTATATCCAGTATCGTGTGCGACACGTAAATTAGCTTCCCAACTAGCCTTTGATACCTTTCTTTGTTTGTTGGAATATGATCCGGAAGAATCTCAAAACCATGAGTCATTACTGCAGTGTATCTACACGATAGTCAAGCATACATGTTTCTATCAACATATCTAAGACGTACTTTGGTTGACACATTGATATTCCTTGTTTTGATCGAGCAACTTTGATACCCAAGAAGTATTTTGTAACGTACGGAATTCATGGAATTTTTTTACAATATTTTTTAGAAGGAATAAATATATTGTGGATTTTAAATGATAATTATAGAGTAGTATTATAAAAAGAAAGGAATCAAAGTTGGCGAAATAAAAAAAAGAAAAACAAATAAATTTGGCCGCCGAGGATCGTGACGAGACAACCACATCATCTCGTCGCGACGTATTGCATGCAGGACACATGTGTTTACATGTGTCAGTGGTTTTGCATGTGTCAAGCATCACTTAAGGTGGGCGGTCACGGCGTGACACTGCCCAGGACGCAGTGCGACGGGGATGTTTGGCAACTTATAAATAGTGCTTCCACTTCATTTGTTTCACACAACTTGTTTCTTTTGTTGGTCCCGAATGGATACTACAACAACAAATGTTTGTAAAAGGGGGGGTTGAATACAAACTTTAGCATATTAAAATTTAAGAGAAACAAGGTTTACTTTTATATAATTCTTATTGATGTAAATCAAGAATTACATGAACTAGATGCGGAAAATCTAAGTTCAATAAAAGGTGACAACTAAATTCGTCTAACACATAGACTAAGATAATCTCAAACAACTTATGTCTAAGATGTTCAACACATGAGCAAGTTTGTTACACTGAAAGTAAAATGCTAACTCTTCTAATTCTCAACAGATGAGATTTCAGTGTTTAACTATCTATTCGCATACTTAGCATGTTTGCATGCATGTGTATATATAAGCAATATGGTGTCCGGGTTGATGGAGTGAAGAATTAGACAAATGTACTTGCTTTAATAATATTATAATATATAAAGTTAGTGAGTGAAAAGTAAGTTCACTTTATACACAAAGTGTGTAAAGTGAATGTACTATCTAGTAAAGTATAAAACCACTATCTATTATTATATTATTAAAGTACTACATTTATGTCTTGGGAGAGTAAACTTCTCTTTCCATGCTTGTACTTTTATCAACACCATGATTCTTGAAGACTTGACTTAACCAAGTATAGAGTTACTAGCCATACTTAGTTTTTGAAGCATATCTTCGAGATCTTCTTTTCTAAAGTATCTTTCTCCTTTTCCAGAGGATAAAGATCTCTCCTTTTTGTCTCTTTGCAGATACAAAAAGTGCTAAGTACTTTTACAAAAAAGGATCTAACGCATAATATGAACAACACATGTTCTGCATTTGACTTAAGAAAAATATTACAATGAAAAATTATTAACTGAGATATCGTATAAAGACTCAGCTAACAGACACTGAACTGCAAACATAATTTTTTTCAGCTAAGGATAAATGTGAAAGACTCAGCTACTCAGATTTGCTCAGCTGATCAAATTGCTCAGCTAATAATACAAATCAGAGTACAGCTAATAAACTGATTAAACTAAACTATCAGCTGATCCCAAGAGCTCAGCTAATCGTTTGAGTATGATCAGCTTATAAAGAAAGGATTGGAAAAGTAACAAATACCTTATCTGACAGATGGAAGGCATCAGCTGATCAATGTGATTTTGTCAGCTGATCCGTGACTGCTCAGCTGATCTTGAAGCTTTCTTCAGCTGAGACCATCAGCTGATCCATTTTGGTGCTCAGCTGATGCTTCTTGACTGATCCTTTTTTTCTTAGCTGATCTTCCTGAAACTGGTCCTTTGGCTGATACTCAGTGTTCAGCTGACACTTTTGTTCTTCAGCTGACATTTCTAACTTACAAATTTCTTTAAGTCTAACATGAAAAACAACACATGTTTTTCATTTATCCAAGAACAAAACCGAATATGTAGTTTTGTTAGCATCAAATCATATTTTAATTAATAGACAGGTTTGATTTAGGTTTGATATTGCTATCTCCCCAACAATCTCCCCCTATTTGATGATGACAAAACCTTATCTTGTTTAAGAAGAATCAATTTGACTCGGATTTGTAAAATTAAAACTTTTAAGTGCATTTTGGTTACCTAGCTATCTGTTTTTGGTAACTCTTTAAAATATGTTCCCTGATATTCTGTTTTTGGGAATCTTTTCATTTATGAAGTACCATTGTTCTGTTTTTGTGGTATCTTTTCTATCCTTTTTCTGTTTTTAGGATTTTTGATTTTCTATATTTACACTAGGTGAGCTATCTATAAAGAATCATCTATACTAGCAGTTTAGCTAAGTAGTCCATGATCAAAGTTTCAAGCTTGATTACAAAACAAGTAATTACAGTAGAATTTGTACAGAGTAAACAAACTAAGAGTTTAAACTAAATACAGAAGTTGAACTATTCTATGAATTGAAAAATACAACTAATCTAGTTATGAATTATCAGTTGTCTTCCCACCAAGGTTCTTCTTTGACTTTAAAAGTTCTGATCTTTGGATTTTCAGCTAGAAGTTGACCAGCTCTTGATTTTATCAATTGTTCAAAATGCTTACTTCCTGTCAAATCTCTTATAGCCATCACAGCATGAAATATAAGTTCTTTTTGAGATTTACCTATCTCATATTCTCTCAGAAATCTCCAATTACCAGCTCTGTTCATGAAGAACATTCCTCTTTCAGGTTCAGTTATGTACCTGAACATTTCAGGATGAGTAGTGGGAGGAAGAGCAGTGTTTAGATATTCATAAGCAGGAAGATAGGGATGATCAGGATTGAGAATGATTTGTTCAGCAGCAACAAAAGCTTTTGAAGTCTTCTTGAAGGCATCTTCAATCAAGTTGATGTGTTCTATGAACCGATCATGTGTGAAGAGCCTGTGGCATACTGACATTCGGATCCAGTATTCAAACTTTTCCATGAACCTTTGAACAATCTCACTTTTGGACTTTAGGAGATGGTACAAGATCTCAATCATCTCAAAGAAGGAGAGCGGTTTGCAGTGATGTAGATAAGTATCTTCATAAGTGTTTCTCTCATCTCTTCTAACTACTCTGAGATAAGGACCTTCATCTGTACCTCTATAAGAAGTGACCCTTGAAATGATGTCTGCAAATCTTCTATTTACCAAGTTTTGCTTGTTAGCCCAAAACTCCTTGGATTGCCTTTCCGTTTGCTGAGCAATGCTTCCAAAGTTAAAGTTGTGCAAAGCTTGAATAGCTTCTTTGTGAGTTTTTCCTCTTTTAAGAGTTTTCTTGGCAGAAGGGTCGTCTTGCTATTGTGCAGCTTGTACTTGATGTGTCTGAGAGGACAGCATGATCAATTCTTCTTCTTGTATCTCTCTCAGCTCATCATCAGTAGCACCAATGATTGCAGCAAGATCTTCAGGAGTAGTGAAATCATGATGCCTTTCCTTGGCTTTTAAAACATCTTTAATAGAGGTGCCAAGTGCAACAGCTAATTCACTTAACTCTCTGAGACTCTCATCTTCTTGTTGAAGTTCTTCCTCTCTTCTTTCTTTTGCTTCAATCTCCTCAGCAGACATTATTTTTTTTCCTTTTCTCCTTGATGTACTGCTGGGATATGGTTGACTTGGTTGAACTGGAGAGGAATCTTGGCCTGTTGGAGCTGTTGTAGAGAGAATCTACTTTTTCAAGTTGAGCAGAGAGGACAGAGGCAAGTCATCTTCATTATCATCATCAGAGTCTTCTGATGGTACTTGGATTAGGGCACATGATTCACCTTGCCTTGACTTTTTGGTACTCTTCCTTCTGGCCATTTGTTTTAGCCTTCTTTTAGGCCTCTGCTCATCTTGAGCAGATTGCTCCCCCTTAGATGGATTATCCCCCTCAGCAGTTGATTGGTTTTGAATTTCTACTTCATTGAGGGCTGATGATTCTGCTGCTCTTTCTGCTGCTTTTAGAGCTTCAACTTGAGCAGTATATAAATCACATGCTGCTCTGACAGAGGCTGGAGATAAAGAGCTAGAGCTTGAGGAACCTGACTTCTCCCACTTTTTGTCATCATCAAATGTAGGGAAGACAGTAGGCTTAGCAGGAGCACCAGGGGTGAAAAAGGAATAAGGTGATGTAGAAGGTGTAGAAGTAGAGTGTGGTATGTTTGAGGGTGAAGGAGAGGCAGTAGGGATAGGAGGCTGAGTGAAAGGTGAAGATGGGGCTTTTTAGTGAGATGGGATAGGTGAGAAGGAAGGAATAAAGGTAGAGGTAAGAGGTCTAAGCCTAGTGATAGCATCAGTCACATTGGTAAACTCTTTAAGAGTTTCTATGTGCTTTTGCCTAGAATAATGGCTTAATTTGGTGACCTCATCATCTATGGTTTTAAGGAGGGAAGGAACTCTAAGAAGAGAGTCAGGAATGGATACAGAGATGTTAGGAGGGGAAGGTCTGAGATTTTGAAGTTGGGTAAGAAGGTTTGAAATGGTTTGGTTGAGAGAAGTAAGTGTTTGGTTTGAAATGGTAGGAGATGAGGTAGGAACAGAAGCAGAGGATTGGGACAACAGTTGATCCAATTTGGTAAGATTTGGAGAAAGATCAACTGGGGCAGGGTTAGGTTGGGGTGGGGTTTGAGTTTGAGAGGCTTTAAGTTGCTGAACCTCTTAGGTTAGAGATAAGAGTTGAGCTTCTGTTTTTGTCTTTAAAGAAGTAAAAGAGGCATGAAGGCTATCCATCTTTTGAGAGATAGATAGGAGGTGTTGAAGGATTTGAGGAGAGGGTTTAGAAGAGGTAGAGGGAATGGGTTGTACTGGGAGTGATTGAGAAAGATTGCCAATTTCAGAAATGCATTGAGGTCCCTCACCTAAACCATGGTGTATAGGCCTAAGATCACTGGGATCAGAAGTTGTACCCTGTACCAATGGCTGGTTTATGCCACTAGCATTGACAGGTAATGCACTAGCAGGTGTTAGAAGTGAATCAAATGTGGGTGCAAGTATGTGAGTGTGAGTGAGGGTTGCACTCAGTGGGGTTTCCCTTATTACATCAGTAAGCTGTTGGGAGCTTACCAAAGGAAAGGCAGACTCAATATAGGTATAGACACAGTATGACCTTGGGAGAAGGTCTGTCTTTCAATGGTATCACCTTGTTAGGAGGGTGACCCAGATTGTAGGAGTCCCATATTTACAAATGTGACCTGTTGTGAGGGCACATCCACTAGCAATTGGGTAAAAGAAACTTCCATTTCCTCCCCCTCAACATAAGAGGGAACTATTGGTGTTGAGGTCAGAGGTGTGGATTACACTACCTCAGAGACTTGTTTAAAAGGCACAAGCTCTTGTGACCTTGGTTCTGTATGGGTGTAGGTAGGAGTAGAACTAGTGACTGTTGGAAGTGCACTAGAGCTTGGCTGTTGTGAGGGTGTTACAACTGGAAGAGAGGACGGGTTCTCACTTGTGGGGTTTACCAAATGAGTGTCCTCAAGGGTAGTATAAATTATACCTGAGATGTGCTAATTTTTGCTATTCTCAATCAGTTGAATGAGATTGTCAGAGATGGTATCATCCTCAGCATCATCACCATCAGCTGCACCTCTACTTTGTTGATATTGTGTTGTGCTAGAACTGGTACTGACAGGGAATTCAGTCAATGGCATCGCAATTTGAGAAGATGAGGTGGTGGAGACTTGAACAGTTTCAACAGGAACATAACCACCATCACCACCATAGAAATCATCTTCCACCACTATCAGCACAACATCATCCACATCCTCTTGGTTATCTTGATCCTCTAGAGTAGCATGATCATCTTGATGGACACCCTCAGATCTAACAGATCCTTCACTAACAGGATTATCAGCAAGCAACACCTCATTCAAAACAACATCCTCTATTGGATGTTCAGCAACAATCACTTCATCATCTATTGGTTCACCCATTACATCCTTCTTCAACCACAAGTTCTGCTGGTTGTTCAGCTATTACTTCCTCATCCACAACCACATGCTCCTCCTCCTCCTCATTACCACTATCCTCTGCATCATCAATCAACTCCTGCATTTCTGGAGTGAGAGCATGACCAGTATCCTCCCTTATCAAATGAAACACCTTTTGACCCATCTGTGGGATTGGCATTGTGTTAAGTGTGACATTTAGATGTGTGTATGACTCCCATTGCAGAGCTTGAAGTGCAACCAAGCTAAGATATCTAATGTAGGGTACATGGGTACTTGTGGTCTTTTTATCAGTGGCCAAGGTGATCTTATCAACCAACTCAGTAAAGATTACCTGAGCGAAGTCCACATTCCTTCCAGTTACCAATGCATGAAGGACCATCAGTTCAGTCTGATTGAGTAGGTCATGGCTCCCTGACTTGTGACTAAAGCATCGTATTATGACACTTGCCAAATATTTCCAAGGGTGACCCCAAACTGACAGTTTGTATCTCCCGTGAGACACAGGTTCATTGTAGCCAATTAGTGGCAGAACCTACAGGGTTTGATCAGCAGTGGCAAATGGTCGGTATGGGGCAAAATTGGGTATGGATATGGCTTCTCTAAGGGTTTCAACAGAAATGATAATGGGGGTTTCGTTATTTTGGATAGTGTAGGTAATGGTTTGGTTATTTGGATGGTACCTAGCAGTGTACCACATCTCCCCAATAATGAATGCGAGGGAAGATGAAAAGAGGGTGAGCAGAAAGGCAAGGAAACAGGGGATGTGCTCTTATGAAGTTAACCATGAGTTCAAAGCCCTGGTTTGCCTTGGATTGTGGGATATCAGTGTTTATTAGGATGTTGTTTGGGGTAATGGTGAAGGGAGAGTTAAGGATAACATTCTCACCTAGAATAGCATTTGGAACCTTAGTAGGGTTGAACATCACCATTGTTGTAGAGCTTGATTTCACAGAGACGAAGATACTTGAGAGCAGTGGAAGAGAAGGATTTCGTAAGATAGAAGTTTTGAGAATTTTGAAAGCATAAGAATTGAAAACCGCTCAAATCATCATTTATATCTTTTAGGAAAATCAAAATTGACAGAGGTTAACTTTTTGAAAAAATAACTGTCATGTCTGCCAAAAAGAAGCTTTTAACGGAGTGCAATATAATACACGGACAATAAACGGATAAAGATAAAGAATTAAATACAACCTAGGAACGATATAAATACAAATGAGAAATTAATAAAATATTTGTGTGGACACGAGTTTGACTCTGAGGGCCATCAGCTGAAGAAATGAAGTGTATCAGCTAAAGGAATTAAAGGTATAAGCTAATGGAGTTGAAAGTATCAGCTGATCAGTTAAGGAAGAGCAACAAGCATCAGCTGATGAATTTATTTAGCTGAGCTTCTAGTCATTAGCTGAAGGTTGATCAGCTGAGGGATTGTATCAGCGGATGGGAATCAGCTGACAGAATTCCCTTAGCTGATTCAATATCAGTAAGAAAAAGAGAAGCTTAGATAATTATGTCATGCAGCAAACACACAAAAAAATGAAATTATTTTCTCACACAAGCTAACTACCTAGGAAAGCAATATTTTACAAATTTAACATGCCAAGTTTGGATATTAGGAAGTTGAACCGAGACTCATCCAAAGGTTTTGTAAAAAGATCAGCTAATTGAAAATCAGTGCTAATGTAGTGCATGGATACTTTATTTTTCTGCACATTATCTCTTAAAAAGTGATGTCTGGTTTCAATATGCTTTGTTTTGGAATGTAAAACTGGATTGTTAGAGATGGAAATGGCACTAGTGTTGTCACAAAGAATTGGTGAGTTTTCAAACTGTATGTCATAATCAAGTAGTTGGTTTTGCAGCTATAAGAGTTGAGCACAACAACTTCCAACAGCAATATATTCTGCCTCAGCTGTAGAAGTTGAAACTGAGTTCTGCTTATTGCTTGACCAACTGACTAACCTTCCACCTAATAACTGACAACCACCAGATGTACTCTTTCTGTCCAATACGCAACCTGCAAAATCAGAATCAGTGTATCCAACTAACTCAAAATCTGAGTCCTTGGGGTTACCTAGATTAGGAGTTCCTTTAAGATACCTGAAAATTCTTTTTACTGCAGCTAAGTGAGATTCTTTGGGATCAGCTTGATATCTAGCATAGAGACATGTTGAAAACATAATATCGGGTCTGCTTGCAGTAAGGTACAAAAGTGACCCTATCATACCTCTATAAGCTGTAATGTTTACTGATTTACCATCAGTATCCTTTTCAAGCTTTAAAGCAGTGGACATAGGTGCTTTCATTGAAGAACAATTTTCAAACTCAAATTTCTTAAGTAAGTCATTTACATACTTTGTTTGATGAATGAAAATTCCATCATCCTCTTGTTTAATTTGAAGACCTAGAAAATAGTTTAGTTCACCCATCATACTCATCTGATAATTTTCAGACATGAGTTTAGAAAACTTTTTGCAAAGGTCAACATTTGTAGACCCAAATATTATGTCATCTACATATATCTGCACTAGGATAACATCACCTTTGAATTTTCTAATAAACAAAGTGTTATCTATGCTTCCTCTAATAAATCCTTTAGTGGTTATAAAAGAAGATAGGGTATCATACCAGGCTCTTAGTGCTTGCTTAAGACCATATAAAGCTTTGTTTATGAAGTACACATGGTCAGGCTTACTTGCATCCTCAAAGCAAGGAGGTTGTTTGACATACACCTCTTTCTTCAATTCACCATTGAGGAAGGCAATCTTAACATCCATTTGAAACACCTTGAAGTCTTTGAAGGCAGCATAAGCTAGAAACAATCTTATTGCTTCAAGTCCTACAACAGGGGCAAAGGTTTCATCAAAGTCAATACCTTCTTCTTGAAAATATCCCTATGCTACTAGTCTAGCTTTGTTTCTGATGATCAGCCCTTGTACATCCATCTTATTTCTGAACACCCACTTGGTACCAATGATGGATTTATCTTTTGGTCTTGGTACCAAAGTCCAAGCATTGTTCCTGGTGAATTCAGCCAATTCTTTTTGCATGGCATTCACCCAGTAGGAATCTTGTAGAGCTTCATCAACCTTCTTTGGTTCAATCATAGAGACAAAACCTGTATACAAACAGAAATTTCATGCTTTTGATTTGGTTAGTACAGGGTCTGCTATGTTACCTATGACCAGATCATGAGGATGATCTGTGAGGTCTTTGTAGGCATTTTGGATTGAGAGAGGTGTTTGGATTTCGGGAGTTGAAGATCCTCTGTTATGAAGTGCTGATGTAGCTTCTGAATGATCAGCTGAGGTATCTTCAAGTTGACAATCAGTGGACAACTCTACTGATGATGGAATTTATGTTAAGGAATTAGAATTCATTGATGATGAGTCAACAACTACATCATTCAGTAGGAGAAGTGGGTTTGATAGGGTAGGCTATGCATTAGATTGATTTTGGATAGGAACAGGTTCATCGAATTCATTTTGATCAGCTGATGGTATGTGATCAGCTGAGAGGAGTGGATCAGCTGGCATAGGGACAGTTTCATCAGTGTGCAGCAGATCATTAAATTCCTCTCCTGAAATATGATTAGAAGAACTGGAGCAACAAAGTCATTTTCATTAAAACTTACATTGATAGATTCTTCAATGACCTTTGTTTAGAGGTTGTAAACTCTGTAGGCCTTTGATATTACTGAGTAACCCACAAAGACACCTTCATCAGCTTTAGGAGCAAACTTTTGCAACTGATCTTTCTGATTCGGTACAAAACACTCACATCCAAAGATGTGCAAGAAGCTGATGTTTAGCTTCCTTCCCTTTAGCACCTCATAAGGAGTTTTGTTGTGCCTCTTGATTACTAGGGATCTGTTCTGAGTAAAACAAGCACAGCTGACAGCTTCAGCCCAGAAGTTGAATCCTAACCCACTTTCACACAGCATGGTTCTGGCAGCTTCAATTAAAGTTTTGTTCCTTCTTTTAGCTACCCCATTCTGTTGTGGAGTTCTTGGTGCAGAGAAGTTTTTAGATATTCCTTTTTCATCATAGAAACCTTCCAGAGTTTCATTTTTAAACTCAGTTCCATGATCACTTCTCAGCATTTTAACCAGATTGCCATTCAATACTTCCATCTTCTTGATAAAGCTAATTATCTCTTTAGCAGCCTCACTCTTTGCTTTAAGGAAGATAATCCAAGTATATCTTGAGAATTCATCAACAAAAACTAGTGCGTACTTACTTCCACCAATACTTGCAGTAGCAACAGGACCAAATAAATCCATGTGCAGCATGTAGAATGGTTCAGTAACGGAGAAGGCTTGCTTAGATGGAAAAGATGTCTTGTGATGCTTTCCCTTCTCACAGGTAGAGCAAGGTTTAGGCTTAACATAAGTCAGTGAAGGTAGTCCTCCTGACACTAGATCACCCTTGCTCAGCTTGTTGATATTTTTGAAGTTTAAATGAGAAAGCCTTTTGTGCCATAACCAGTTTGTGTTAATTACAGATTTTGTATACAAACAGGTTAACTTATATGGATCACCAGAGGACATATCAAGAGTATATACATCCTTGGTTCTCTTTGCACAAATAATTGTTTCACCTTCTTGATTTAATTTGGAACCACCTGTCTTAGTAAGGAGGACCTTGTGATCACCATCACATAACTGACTTATACTAATGAGATTGTACTTGAGTCCTTTAACATATGATACCCTGGACAAGGTTAAGTTCCTATTATGAAGTTCACCATAGCCTTTTGTTTGCCCACAGTTGTTATCACCAAAGGCCACTCTTGGACCCTTTTCCTTCTTGTAGTTACTAAGCAAAGCTTTACAACCTGTCATAGTTCTTGAACATCCACTGTCAAGATACCATGTGTTCAGACCTTGCATAGATAAAATTGAAAGAAGGTTAGTGACACTTGGGCATCCACAGTTAAGTAGACCCCTGTGGATTGCACCTAGCAATCCACTTCATATTAGGTTGTATATGTATGAAAGAAACAACTGTGCTATCAAAATCAGTCCGCTGTCTTGGGTTACCTTCAAGAGAACACTTACTTGCCTTATGTTCTTTGCTCCCACATTTGTAACATTTTTGATTTTTGGAGCCTTTAACATGTTTTGGTAATTGCCCATGAGATGTCTTAACTATCTTCTGATGACTATGGTTCATCAGCTGACAGATTTCACCATTCAGCTGTTGCAACTGATTCTGTAAACTAATAAGGTCTTTGTTTACAGTCACCTTAGGTTCACACTTAGTTAAAATAAGTTTTTGATCAGAATTAGGGGTGGCAGACTTAGACTTTATGAGAACATTAAGTCCATTTCTCTTGGTTTCCTTTATTGAAAGAGTTTGAAGTGATACATGATCAGCTAAACAATTTACAGAGGATTTTTGATCAGCTGACATGCTATCAGCTGAGCAACTATCATCTGTTCTTTGATTAGCTGATTGAGGATCATCAGCTAATGATATGCCAGTTAGCTGAGTACTTATATTTGATGTATCAGCTTTCAAGGTTTGACAACATAATGTCTCTTTGGTATCAACAAATGATTCCATTCCTTTACTGACTTCCTTTAACATAGAATTTTCAGTACTTTTGCTTTCTGACAACACAATAGAATTTGAACCAACTTTTGAAGTGGTTAAGTCCTTCAGCTGAGTACATTTACTTTTGACAAATCTGTTAGTGATAATACTTTTTCCTTTTACAATTTTTCGAAAAGTAAGAGGTAATATATCAGCCTTTTCTAAGATATTTATGTCCTTGCTAAAATCAACACAATTAGCAGCTTGGGAATAATTTCCACCAATAATAGCTTGAACTTGTTTTGGAATCTGCTCATTGACACACTGAGTGGTCTTCTCAGCAGACACACACCAAGATTTAACTACTTTTTGAAGGTCATTAAACTTTATTGTTGCTTCATTGGTTTCTTTTACCAAGATCTGATTAAGTATCTTTTGATTAGCTAAATCATATTCCAGTTTTGTCATTTGTTTCAGTTTCTCATCTTTAAGACTTAACTTCTCTTTTAGTGATTCTATTTCAAATTTTAGCTTCTTTTCTCTTTGAATATTTGACTGAAACTCAACACACAGATAATCAAACATAGTGTTCTTTTCATTATCTTCATAATTAATAAATTTTCCAACCTGATACATAGAAGAAGGATCCCAGTCAGGAGAAGTACAAGCTTTAGCAGCTTTCCTCATGTCCTTATCAAAGGAACTTGTACTTTCTATGTTGGCCATCAAGCTGAGCTGCGCAGTAAGGACCTCATCTTCATCACTTGAGAGATCTTCGTCAGCCCAATCTTCTTCTTCAGCCACCAACACCCTGTTCTGAGCTTTCTTCTTTTTCTTGTCAAGGATAGCAGCAAGAAGCTTCTTATAGTTAGCTTCATAATCAATCTTGCTATCTGAGCTTGAGGAACCCTTGAACCCTGTGTTTCCTCTAGACTTGCACTCACTGGCATAATGACCAGTCTTGCTACAATAGAAACAACCTTCAGAAGCCTTTGATTTAAACTTGGCTTTTTCTTCTTTAAAGGGTTTCTTCTGAAACCTCTTGACACCCTTTCTTTTCAAGAAAGGTTTGAACCTTTTAACCAACATGGCAGCTTGCTCAACAGCAGCTTCAATGCTGTCCATGTCCTCCAGATCTTCATCCCCATCAGCCACTTGCTCTTCATCAGAAGGCTCCTCCTCTTCCTCTTCACTGGACTCATCCACTACTGCAGCAAAACTCCTAGATCTTGTATCCTTAGACACAAGGTCGTTTGATAGAGCTTTTTCACCCTCCCTCATATCCTTGGTAGAGAGTTTCCTTTGCTTCACTGATTGTTCACGGTTCATGAGGTTTCCATACAAACCAACCATTGTCAGACCCTTTATCTTCTCAACATGTTTAAGCACAGTGATAAAATGATCCCAAGATTCTGGGAGAGAGTCTAGAAACTTGTTTACAAGTTCGTTGTTGCTATTGGGAACATCTGCCCTTCTTAAGTCATTAATAAGGCAGTTAAACCTGGTGTAGGTCTGGGTAAGACTTTCACCTTTATGAGCAAAAAAGAACTCATATTCTCTAACCAAAAGGAGTTTCTTGTTCTCCTGCACTTCTTCAGTGCCTTCATATGCAACAATCAAAGTATCTAGCATCTCCTTTACAGATTTGCAGTTGAGAACTTGATGATAGACATCCTTTGGGAGTGTTGAGACTAAGGCTGTCCTGGCTTTGACATCAAGATTAACCAACCTTTTGTCTTCATCAGACCATTGATGAATAGCTTTGACAACATATCTATGTACTGCAGGAGTTGTATCAGTGGCAGTAGTGACTTCCACAGTGGAGGAAGGAACATATGGACCTTCTGTAACAGTCTTGAGCATCACATCATCAAGGTTGGACATGTAGAGAAGAACTCTACTCTTCCAGAGGGAAACGTTTTCCCCATCAAACATTGGACACCTTGTGAGTGAGCCATTGTTGGAAGAACTGTTAGAAGCAGCAGCAGGAGTGGCCATTTTGTAATGTGGGGTAGAAGCAGTTGAAGAGAAAGTAAAACAGATCTTAGATATGAATTATCTAGCCTGCTCTGATACCAGTTGTTGGTCCCGAATGGATACTACAACAACAAATGTTTGTAGAAGGGGGTGTTGAATACAAACTTTAGCAGATTAAAATTTAAGAGACACAAGGTTTACTTTTATATAATTCTTATTGATGTAAATCATGAATTACATGAACTAGATGTGGAAAATATAAGTTCAATAAAAGGTGGCAACTAAATTCGTCTAACACATAGACTAAGCTAATCTCAAACAACTTATGTATAAGATGTTCAACACATGAACAAGTTTGTTACACTGAAAGTAAAATGCTAACTCTTCTAATTCTCAATAGATGAGATTTCAGTGTTTAACTATCTATTCGCATACTTAGCATGTTTGCATGCATGTGTATATATAAGCAATATGGTGTCCGGGTTGATGGAGTGGAGAAGTGGACACAGGTACTTGATTTAATAATAGTATAATAGATAAAGTTAGTGGGTGAAAAGTAAGTTCACTTTATACACAAAGTGTGTAAAGTGAATGTACTATCTGGTAAAGTATAAACCCATTATCTATTATTATACTATTAAAGTACTACCTTTATGTCTTGGGAGAGTAAACTTCTCTTTCCATGCTTGTACTTTTATCAACACCATGCTTCTTGAAGACTTGACTTAACCAAGTATAGAGTTGCCAGCCATACTTAGTTTTTGAAGCATATCTTCGAGATCTTCTTTTCTAAAGTATCTTTCTCCTTTTCCAGAGGATAAAGATTTATCCTTTTTGTCTCTTTGTAGATACAAAAAGTGCTAAGTACTTTTACAAAGAAGGATCTAAGGCATAATATGAACAACACATGTTCTGCCTTTGACTTAAGAAAAATATTACAATAAAAAACTATTAACTGAGATATCGTATAAAAACTCAGCTAACAGACACTGAACTGCAAACATAATTTTGCTCAGCTAAGGATAAATGTGAAAGACTCAGCTACTCAGATTTGCTCAGCTAATCGAATTGCTCAGCTAATAATACAAATCAGAGTACAGCTAATAAACTGATTAAACTAAACTATCAGCTGATCCCAAGAGCTCAGCTAATCGTTTGAGTATGATCAGCTTATAAAGAAAGGATTGGAAAAGTAACAAATACCTTATCTGACAGATGGGAGGCATCAACTGATCAATGTGATTTTGTTAGCTGATCCGTGACTGCTCAGCTGATCTTGAAGCTTTCTTCAGCTGATGGTTTTAGACCATCAGCTGATCCATTTTGGTGCTCAGCTGATGCTTCTTGACTGATCCTTTTCTTCTTAGCTGATCTTTTCTAAAGCTGGTCCTTTAGCTGATACTCAGTATTCAGCTGACACTTTTGTTCTTCAGCTGACATTTCTTACTTACAAATTTCTTTAAGTCTAACATGAAAAACAACACATATTTTTCATTTATCCAAGAACAAAACAGAATATGTGGTTTTGTTAGCATCAAATCCTATTTTAATTAATAGACAGGTTTGATTTAGGTTTGATATTGCTATCTCCCCAACATCTTTCTCTACCGAAACTCTACCATGTTTTATATTTTTCAAGGCTTTTAAGCATGTGTTAGAGTGAGGGCTTAGTTGGTGCGTGTTTGTGATGCTCGAGAAGTTCGGTAACTTGATTTCGAGCTAGTTTGCGACGTGGGCTTTGTTTTTGGAGATCTTGAGGAACATTTTGGAGTGTATAAGATTTGATATCAACGATCCATGCGTAAAGCTCGTTAGATCTACATTTCGAGTTGATTACTTGTCCGGTTTGAGGCAAGCTCAGTTGTTTTACAAAACCTAGTACAATGACAAAACCGATATGCGTATGATTCACGAGATGGTTACGAGGCATGCATGTTACATATAGATATATTAACTGATGATCATGATGGATTGATACGATGATATGGGTGAAGGTAGATATACTCTTAGATGTAAACATGATGGCTAGTAGGAAAAGTGTGCCTTATAGGAACTGTTAGCTAAGTGATGTTTAGTTGTTAGGTTTCTAGATAACCATGGCAACAGATGGTGTACTTGAACTTTATGTACTTGTACACTGGAGTGGTGTTTGAGTAGAGATGGAGCTCAAAATGCATGACACCACGAGAGTGAAAGGAGGGCCTAGTGATGGGGGCATTGGTTGTACTCTCACTTACAACGGGCGGATCAAGGGGATGTGTATACACGCGGGAGTCGTATCCCGCCTTTTACCAGACTTTCCGGACACTCTTAGTGAACTTATGCCAGTGCAGGAGGACCTAGGGATTTAGTAGTTTCTAGTCACGAATGTGGTGCCATTGCGGACAGACCTTGGAACCCTATTGGTTGCCGGGAACGCATGAGGTATATGGAGTAGCGATAATAGAGAACTATAATGATAGACCCCATTCAGAAGGATGTATTAATGATGTTAGAGATGATTAGAGATGCATGAGATGGTCATGACGTAAAACTAGAATATGACGTTTTATGATGTATTTATCGAAGCTTGCGATGATACTTGACCATGCTGGGATTTATAATGTATGCGGGTGGTCAAGTTATGGGTTGGGATTTATTACCTATACCTATACATGTTTTGTAAATGTTTTAATATGATGATTTTTGGATGATATAAACTGACTCACGAAGCAAAAGCTGACACTTATTTCTTTGAAATGTGTCTTGTGCTCTGCAGGTTGCTTAGATGCTTTCCCTTGTGAGATGAATGGTGGAATGTGTGCAGAGATAGTGTACACATATCATTATATTCGGGCACTATAAGTCACTAAAGGGTCACACAGCTTCACCCAACATTGAACCAGGAAATAACACATTGTGTGTACAGTGATAATTATTAGTTAATTAATTATCCAGAATAATAATAAATGGATGTTTATTATTTAAGGGAGAAGTTAGATATCAGTTGTATATTTAATTATTATGTTTGATTAGAAAAATATTAATTAATAGTTGATTAATTAATATTAAATCAAACTAGAGGGTTTGTTTTGTCAAATGATCAAAGTCTTTGATCGTGGACCGGGCTCTATGGTCCAACGGCCTTAATCTGCTTAAATTACTATTTAAGGGATTAACCCTTGAAAAACCTAACGCTAATCCTAATTAAGAAAAAGAAGGACAAAACACAAACTCTCTCCCCTCTCTCTCCCTTTATCGGCCGAACTCACCACCATCACCCATGCGGCGGTCGGCAGTTGACCTCCGGCGAATGATGGCGCAATGCCGAAACCC
Source organism: Pulicaria dysenterica (assembly GCA_947179395.2). Classification (NCBI taxonomy): domain Eukaryota; kingdom Viridiplantae; phylum Streptophyta; class Magnoliopsida; order Asterales; family Asteraceae; genus Pulicaria; species Pulicaria dysenterica. Next base: position 24,628,588 of record OX359290.1, on the reverse strand, counting down.
CCTTTGCAGCGGGTTTGTTTCTCGGCGGCGATAATGCAGGGCCAAAAGCCGGCTGCTTTTGGTGGTTCACACATACACGGGTATTGTTTTTCTGACTTGGCGGTCTAGCAGCAAGTTCAAGGGTGCAGTAGCTGTTATCCCCCTATAGCAGTCCAAGGGTATCATTTCTTATACTTTATTTACTGTTATATGCGTGATTAACTGTTGAATGTGATTAAAATATTATTTGCCCTGTTCACCTACTTCATCCAGTTGTGATCTTGGGATTAGATTTATCAATTATTTCCGCTGTGCAATTGTACCCTGTAAATCCCAATAATGAGAAACTGATGGGTAGTTTATTTTGTTAATAATGATCATGAAACCAAATTGTGTTTGTTTAATGAACTTGATTTTTGAAAGAATGGTGTAATCACGACGTAACGGTGGTTTCATGTATGTGTATAGTTAAAACGGTTTAATTGTTTTAATAATTATGATGTTAAAAAGTCTTCCGTTGCCATGAATTCTGATTAAGTACATAAGTATTTGTAAATCTCAATTTTTGAAAACCATGGGTGTTACAAGTTGGTATCAGAGCTGTGTTGTGATGGATTTGAGTACTGGGATCGGTACTTGTACTCACAGCTTAGCTCAAGTAGGATGGGATGACTGGGTGGAGATGTGTGTGAGAGAGTTACTTGTTAGTTAGCTCTTTCTATTGTGAGGATTATAGATAGTTACCGTTGCTCGACTTCCTTGCGTAGAAATGGTGGAAACAAGAAGAGGTAATGGGAAAAATGTGGTGAATGAACGGGAGAACGCGGATGAGTCATTCAAAGTCGAGAGTGATGGGGAAGAGGAAAGTTCACGAATTTCGTCAACCCCAAAGACAACATTTGTGCGAAGCAGCCGTACTGTGCTTATCACTAACAGTATGATTCGCATGGATGAGATGGAGAAGGTGCTAATGGAAAAGGATGATGCTCTGAAGAAATAAGGTGAGGAGTTGAGATAGATGAGGCGGTTTATGCGTGAAGCGGGGATACTGGGAGATAAGCCATCTACTCACGTTGAGGGAGGAGCCGATAGTGAGGATCAAGTTGGTCATGGTGCGGATCAAGGTGGTGGTCATAGAGGTGAACTGTATAGAGTGGAAAGCACCTTCAAAATGTTTACAGATTGCAAACCACCTACGTTTGCGGGAGGTACGGACCCCTCTACTGCGTACATTGGATACGGACGATGGAGTAGACTTACAATTCCGAAGTGTTAACTGAGGAGCATCGGGTCAGTTATGCGATCCGCGTGCTAGAGAAGGAAGAGTTGGAATGGTGGGATTCTATTGAGGCTACACTGTCAAAGGTAACTAGGAAGAACCTCACTTGGAGCATGTTTAAGGAGAAGCTGCAAAACAAATTCTACAACTTGGGGCTAGGCAGCGGGCTGTGAGGGAATTTTTGAATCTGAAGAAGGGAAACATGACGATTGCCGCCTAAAACTCCATTTTCACTGACCGGATGCAATTTTCTAAGAAGTATTGCTATGATGCATCCACAGTAAACCTATATGTGGAGGGTTACCCTATGAGTACCGTGGGATTGTGAGACTAAGGACCAATTTGGGTGATGCAATGGATGAGGCTTAGAGGATCGAGGATGATTTAAAGATGAAGGAGAAGGGTGGCGATGGGGCAGGAAATAAGGGCAAGTGAGAAGGGTCATGTGGGTCCTCTAACAAGAAGAACTTTCTGGTGGTAGTAGCAATAACAACAAGAATGGGATTCCAAACTACTGTAATACATGTCACTCGAGCCACAGTGGTTCGTATACTGCTAAAAAAATGAGCTGCCGTAGGTGTGGGAAGTTGGGACATAAGTCGGTTTACTGGAAGAGTCACAAGCCAATGTGCTACAACAGTAAGAAACTGGGGCATATCAGCACACAATGCCCACAACAAAAGAAGAAGGATGAGGAGGCAGGAAAGAAGCAGACCCCAAAAGCAACCGGTCGCGGATTCTAGATGGCAACCCAAGAGGCACGCCAAGAACTTTTCTTGTTAACTCTTTACCTGATGTTGTGTTGTTCGATTCAGGTGCTAGTAGATCTTTTCTGCCTACTAAATTTTGTACTTAGTTGAATGTGTCTCTTAGTCCTTTAGAACATGCGTTAGAGATAGAGGTAGCGGTCGGGAAACCGAGCACCGTAAATGAGAAATATGGTGATTGTACAATTGACATTGATGGTACCAATTTTCCATTCACACTTATTCCCGTATAGATTGGGGAATTTGATGTAGTGATTGGGATGGATTGGATGTATGCGTATCGAGCTGAAATCGTGTGTTTAAAGAAGTTGGATCGAGTTCCTCTTCCATCAGGTGGTCATGTTATCTCCTATGGAGAGCGTTGTCTGGGAAACATAGCAATGATATCGGTCCTTAAGGGACGCAGGTGTCTAACGAAGGGGTGTATTGCGTTCTTAGCTCATGTGTTGGACTCAACGAATAAAAAGAGTGAGTTAGCGGATGTGGAGGTGGTAAGAGAATATCCTGACATCTTTCCATATGATCTTCCACCACGAAGAGAGGTCGAATTTCAGATTGATTTAGTTCCGGGTGATACACCAGTTGCTAAAGCACCATATTGATTGGCTCCTTTAGAGATGAAAGAGACAACGACACAATTGAAAGAGCTGCTTGGGAAAAAATTCATTAGGACGAGTTCTTCGCCCTGGGGAGTTACGGTTCTATTTGTAAAGAAGAAAAATGGGTCGATGAGGATGTGTATTGACTATAGAGAGCTGAATAAGTTGACAGTGAAGATCAAGTATTCTCTTCCGAGGGTAGATGACTTGTTTATTGATGAGAATGCAATGACCATAGACGACATTTACAAGAGGTATTGGAGACGTTACGTGAAGAAAATCTATATGCCAAATTCTCTAAGTGTGAGTTTTGGCTGAAAGAGGTGCAGTTTTTGGGTCACATTGTGTGTATGGATGAGATAAAAGTAGACTCAGCCAAGATCGAGACAATAAAGAAGTGGGAAAATCCTACGACCCCAATGGAGATTCTTAGTTTTCTTGGCTTGGCGGGTTATTACATAAGGTTTATAAATGATTTATTAAAGATAGCAGCGCCAATGACAAAGTTGACCCGTAAAGATGAACCGTTTGTGTGGACTAAACAGCAAAATAATTCTTTTCAAACATTAAAGAAGTGTCTATGTGAGGCGTCGATACTCTCTTTACGAGAGGGAAATTAGGATTTTGTGGTGTACATCGATGCGTCATACTCTACTTTATGATGAGTTCTCATGCTGAGGGGGACGGTTATCGCGTATGTTTCTAGACAACTAAAGGATGCGGAGAAGAATTATCGCATACACGATTTGGAGCTAGCGGGGGTTATTTTTGCTCTGAAGTTGTGGCGACATTACTTGTATGGTACTCACAGAACGATCTTTATAGATCATAAAATTTTGCAGCATATTCAAAATCAGATGGAATCGAATATGAGACAACGTTGATGGGTGGAGTTGTTGGCAAATTATGACTGTAAAATTAATTATCACCAAGGAAAGGCCAATGTAGTGGCCGATGCCTTGAGTCGAAAGGAACCAAGATCCGCTTATCAATTGAAGTTAATGACAATGGTAGCTATACCGGATTGGATTGATAAGATTCGGACTGCTCAAACTGAGGGTTTGAAAGAAGAAAATTTTAAGAGTGAAGTAATGGTAAAGCAACAAGTAAGCCTCGGTGAGAATAGTCATGGTCTCAAGACTTTTCAAGGACACATCTGGGTTCCAAAGATTGGAGGAGTCCGTGAGGTGTTGCTTCAAGAGGCTCATAGATCTTAATATCCGATACACCCTGGGAGTACCAAGATGTATTTGGACCTAAAACCGAATTACTGGTTGCCCGGGATGAAGACGGATGTGGCGACCTATGTATCAAAGTGTATCACTTGTATGATGTATTTACCGGTGCTTGAGATGATACTTGACCATGCGGGGATTTATGATGTATGCGTGTGGGACAAGTTATGGGTTAGGATTTATTACCTAAACCTATACATGATTTGTAAATGTTTTAATATGATGGTTTTGTGATGATAACTAAGCTAACTCACGAAGCGAAAGTTGACACTTGTTTCTTTGAAATGTGTCTTGTGGCTCATGCAAGTTGCTTAGGTGCGTGGCCTTGTGAGATGGGAAACTCATGGGTAGTTTATTTTGTTAATGATGATCATGAAACCGACTTGTGGTCATTTAATGAACTTCATTTTTAAAAGAATGATCTAATCACGACGTAACGGTGGTTTTATGTACGTGTGTAGTTAAAACGGTTAAATTGTTTTAATAATTATGATGTTTAAAAGTCTTCTGTTGCGATGAATTCTGATTGAGTAAAAAAGTTTTTGTAAATCTTAATTTTCGAAAACCACGGCAAGTTGGTATGAGAGCCGTGTTGTGAGAGATCTTAGTACTTAGACTTATAGCTTAGGTCAAGTAGAATGACGGTGGGGATGTGTGTGAGATAGTTACTTGTGAGTTAGCTCTTTCTGTTGAGAGGATTATAGATAGTTACCGTTACTCGACTTCCTTGCATAGAAATGGTGGAAACAAGAAGAAGTAATGGGAAGAAAGTGGTGAACAAACGGGAGAATTCGGATGGGTCATTCAGACTTGAGAGTGACGGGGAAGAGGAAAGTTCACAAATTCTGTCACCCAAAGACAACACCACGTACCTGGCTAAAATCGAAACCGAATAAACAGAAACCGAAAAAATAAAACCATATTGACTTTGGCTAACAGCTACCTTGTGCACATTTCAAAAGCCAAAAAACGCGATCAAGTAATACTAAACCTGTATAACCCAACTGCACAAAACACCTAGCTAGAAGCATCATGCCGTATTCTGTGCAGGAAAAGAAACCAATAAAAAGTTTACGAGGACATGGTGGCCTTCACGGTTGTTCATTAGCGAGACGTATTGGCCAAAGAAACTCTCACAATAACTTAACTTGGAGATTGTACAAAAATTTACTATGTGACAACAAAGCAACAATTTGAGAGGACAAAAAGAATAGTGAGAAGGAAATCATCATATAAGTCATAGTAAATCAAAATAAACAGAGTACAATACATCATATAACTGTTTTTTTACGACAAATCATGATATTAAGATACATCTCTATGTAACCTATCAGTGTCATTAACTAAAAGTGGATACCTAATAATCTCATGATCTCGTCAACCACACTGGCCGATTGTGACATAAGTTTTGAGCACATAAAAGCGTTTTAGTTGTTCGTCTCAAAGTTGGCTAAAGTATATATCATCATTTTTACCTCCTCTCAATTTATTTCTATAAAAAGAAAAAGATAATTAACTTTAAAGAAAACTTAAAAAAAAACAATAATATATCACATTTCTGCCCTTTAACTCTTGTTATTTTACTGCACATAAGATCTGCAGATCAGTTTTCCTATTAGTTGTTTTTTATGCAACTCAAAGAAACGGGTAAAAAAAATAAGGAAGATGCTCGGTCAACCCGACCTGACCCATTTACATGACTTGAAAATTTTCTACATTCTATTGTCACCAAAGACGCTCATTTCGCTAAATGTCTGGTTCTGTGGTAATTACTAATTGCTAAGTAGCTTCATATGCAATGACCCAATAAAAATAGTAACCTTCTGGAGACCAACTTAGAACTACAAATTTCAAACTCATCTAATGAGATTGAACCCACACCCAGTAAAGTTTCCTTCCACAATAAGTGGAAATTCTCATAATAGTAACTAAGTTTGAAAACTGTTACACCAAACTCACCTATGGGTGAATGACCTTGTGAAACACTTTTCGAACTTAGTTACTAACTACTTCCCTAGTTGTAAGTTCTTTAAACATTACCCTTTTACTGTAAGTTAAGATTGAAAACTCTTCTTGTCCCATTGATCAACTGAATCCAGAGCTTTTAACCACAATATCAACTACTATAACAAAATTATAATTTAAATAAGCATTGCATATATATATATAGGGGAGGGTTCATGCGAGAACCGTTGTTAGTGCGAGAACCGCGAGAACCAGTCTCAGTTGTTCCTTGGATATGGGAAGTATCATGGATGGAGAGCGTGGAGTGATAGGGTGTGGCAGGGTGCATGTGAGGAATTCATGGGTGGGCAATGACATTGAAGGAGGGGGAATTGAACGGCTTAGACTGGTTCTCGCGGTTCTCGCGCTAACAACGGTTCTCGCATGAACTTTTGTCTATATATATATATATATATATATTGCAGAGGGTTCAAACGAGAACTGTTTTTCGTACGAGAACTGCGAGAACCAATCTCAGCCGTTCCTTGGATATGGGAAGTTCATGGATGGAGAGCGTGGAGGGGATCAAGTGTGGCAGGGTGCATGTGAGGAATTCACGGGTAGGCAATGACATTAAAGGAGGGGGAATTGGACGGCTTAGATTGGTTCTCGCAGTTCTCGTACGAAAAACAGTTCTCGTTTGAACTTTTACCTATATATATATATATATATATATATATATATATATATATATATATATATATATATATATATAGGGGAGGGTTCCATCGAGAACAAAAAAAATACGAGAACTGCGAGAACCATTCTAAACCGTCCATCTTGGCTTCCTTCTTACCCCCCCATTTTTTTAAAACTAAAATATCTACCAAACGCTAACATATTTAATTATAAAAACTATACCAAATTAACGACAAAAATATGCTCTTTTTTTATGGAAAACAAATATTATTGAACAGAAACAGACGCTCTACAAGAAGTAGAGAGCTGCCTCCAAAACTAATACATTACAGATGAACAAAAAAAAATCGTTTTTGCCGTTAACAAAAAAAATCTTTTTAGCAAATTAAAATTTAAGAGACATACGGTTTACTTTTATATAATTCTTATTGATGTTAATCAAGAATTACATGAACTAGATGCGGAAAATCTAAGTTCAATAAAAGGTGGCAACTAGATTTGTCTAACACATAGACAATGCTAATCTTAAACAACTAATGTCTAAGATGTTCAACACATGAACAAGTTTGTTACACTGAAAGTAAAATGTTAACTCTTCTAATTCTCAACTTATGAGATTTCAGTGCTTTTAAACGCAACAAAGCATGTTTCCATGCATGAGTATTTATAAGCAAGGTGTGTCCGGGTTGATGAAGAGAGAAGGAGACAAAGGTACTTGGTTTAATAATATTATAATAGATAAAGTTAGTGGGTGAAAAGTAAGTTAACTTTATACACAAAGTGTGTAAAGTGAACATACTTTTTAGTAATGAGTGTACCCACTATCTATTATTATATTATTAAACTACTACCTTTATATCTTGGAAAAGTAAACTTCTCCTTTCATGCTTGTGCTTTAATCAACACCATGCTTTCTGAAGATGTGACTTTACCAAGTATGGAGTTGCCAGCCATACTTAACATCATATCTTCGAGATCTTCTTTTCAAGAGTATCTTTCTCCTTTTCAAGGGGATAAAGATCTATCCTTTTTGTATCTTTGCAGATCCAAAAAGTGCTAAGTACTTTTACAACGATAGATCTAAGGCATAATAAGAACAACACATGTTCTGCCTTTGACTAAAGAAAATATTACATAGAAAAGCTATTATCTGAGATATACAATAAAGACTCAGCTAACCGACACTGAACTGCAAATATAATTTTGCTCAGCTAAGGTTGAATGTGAAAGACTCAGCTGATTAGATTTGCTCAGTTGATCAAATTGCTCAGCTGATAACACAACTCAACGTGCAGCTAATAAATTGATCAAACTAAACTGTCAGCTGTTCCCAAGGGCTCAACTAGTCATTTTGAGTAGTGTCAACTTATGAAGAAAAGATTGGATAAGTAATAAATACCTTATCTGACAAATGGGAGGCATCAGCTGATAACTGTGATTGTGTCAGCTGATCCTAGACTGCTCAGTTGATCTTGAAATCTTCATTAGCTGATGGTTTTAGGCCATCAGCTGATCCAATGTGATTCCTCAGTTGATGCTTTTTGACTGATCTTTTTTTCTCAGCTGATCTTCCTGAAGCTGGTCCTTTGGCTGATACTCAGTGTTCAGCTGATACTATGATTCGTCAGCTGTCATATCTTACTTAGAAATTCTTTAAGTCTCAGATAAAAAACAAAACATGTTTTTCATTAATCTAAGTCCAAAACTGAATATATGGTTTTGTTAACATCAAATCCTATTTTACTTAATAGATAGGTTTGATTTAAGTTTGATATTGCTATCTCCCCAACAAGCTCCCCCTATTTGATGATGACAAAACCTTATCTGTTTAAGAAGAATCAGTTTCACTCGAATTTGTAAAGATGAAACTTTTAAGTTCAATTTGGTTACCTAGCTATCTGTTTTTGGTAACTCTTTAAAGTATGTTCCCTGATATTCTGTTTTTGGGAATCTTTTCATTTATGAAGTACCATGTTCTGTTTTTGTGGTATCTTTTCTATCCTTTTTCTGTTTTTATGATTTTTGATATTTTCTATATTTACACTATGTGAGCTATCTACTAAGAGTCATCTATACTAGCATTTTAGCTAAGTAGTCCCTGATCAAAGTTTCAAGCTTGATTACAGAACAAAGTATTTACATCAGAGTTTGTACAGAGCAATCTATCTATGAGTTAAACTAAGTACAGAAGTTGAACTATTCTAGGAATTGAAATTACATCTAATCTAGTTATGAAGTGGTCTTCATTCCCACCAAGGTTCTTCTTTGATGTCTGGACGATGTTCAACTGGAATGGTGGCAATTAGTTCATCAGCTCTAGTCTCCATCAGACTTTCAAAGTGTTGACTTCATGTCTGTCCTCTTGCCAGTCTTATAGCTTGAAAAAATAAAGCTCTTGGCGATCTTCCTATGTCAGCTTCTCTTAGGTATCTCCAATCACCAGCTCTGTTTTTGAAAAACATCCCTCTTTCAGGCTCAGTTATGTATTTAAACATTTCTGGCTCAATATTGGAGGGCAAAGTAGTGTTGAGACTTTCATAAGCAGAAAGAAAAGGATAGTCAGGATTGACAATGATATGTTCAATGGTGACAAAAGCTTTTGAATTCTTTTTGAAAGCATCTTCAATCAGATTGATGTGTTCAATGAACTGATCATGTGTGAAGAGCCTATTGCAGATTGACATCCGAATCCAGTATTCAAGTTTTGGCATGAACCTTTGAACAATTTCACTTTTGGACTTGAGGAGATGGTACATGATCTCTATCATTTCAAAGAAGGAGAGTAGTTTGCAGTGTTGAAGATAGGTATCTTCATAAGTCTTTCTTTCATCTCTTCTTACCACTCTGAGATAAGGACCCTCATCAGTACCTTTGTATGGAGTAACCCTTGAGATGATGTCTTCACATCTTCTGTTTACCAAGTTTTCTATGTTGTCTCTGAACTCCTTGGCTTGCCTTTCAGTTTGCTGAGCTAATCCTCCAAAGTTGAAGTTCAGCAGAGCTTGAATGGATTCCTTGTGAGTCTTTCCTCTCTTAGGAGCTTTCTTGGTAGAAGGGTCATCTTGCTGTGGTGTATCCAGTACTTGATGTGATTGAGAGGTCATCATAATCAGCTCTTCTTCTTGTAGCTCTCTCAACTCATCATCAGTAACACCAATAATTACAGCAAGATCTTCAGGAGAAGTGAAGTCCTGATGTCTTTCCTTGGTTTTCAAAACTTCTTCTATGGAAGTACTAAGTGCAGCAGCTAACTCACTGAGCTCTCTGAGACTCTCTTCTTCTTGTGTTAGCTTTTCCTCTCTTCTTTCTTCTTCTTCAATCTCCTCAGAAGTCATTATCTTCTTTCCTTTTCTTCTTGATGAACTGCTAGGAGTTGGTTGACTTGATTGAACTGGAGAGGAAGCTTGGACTGGTGGAGCTGCAGTGAAGGGGCTCTGCTTCTTTATGTTGAACATAGAGGACAGAGGTTGATCATCTTCTTCATCATCATCATCAGAATCATCTTCTGATATGGAGATTGGAGCATAGGATTCACTTTGCTTTGATCTCTTAGCACTCTTCCTTCTGCCCACTGTTTTAAACCTTCTTTTTGGCCTTTGCTGTTCTTGAGCAGATTTCTCCACCTCAGCTGGATTCTCCCCCTCAACATCAGATGTTCTTTGAGCTTCTGTTTCATTGGGGGCTGATGCTTCCTATGCTTGCTTAGCCTGAACCTCAGCTGTATATTCATCAACAGCTGCCCTTATGGTGTCTGGGTAAGGTTCTCTAACTTACTTCTTTGACTTCTCCCCTTTTTGTCATCATCAGAGGAAGGAAAAGCAGTAGCCTTAGCAGGGGCACCAGGTGTGGTAAAAGAATGGGGTTGGGAAGCTTGGGAAGGGGTTGAGGTGGAGATGAGAGGTCTAAGCCTTCTAATAGCATCAGTGATGTTGGTGAACTCTCTGAGAGTGTCACTGTGCCTCTGCCTGGAGTACTGGCTTAGTCTTGTGACCTCAGCATCTATGGTATGGAGAAGGGTGGGTACTCTTAGAATAGAGTCAGGGATGGTTACAGAGATGTTAGGTGGTGAAGGTCTTAGGGTAGACAGTTGGGTGAGAAGGTTGGATATGGTTTGGTTTAGGGTAGTAATGGTTTGATTTGAAATGGGAGATGAAGGAATAGGAGTAGGAGTAGAAGTTTGGGTAAGAAGTTGATCCAATTTGGTTAGAATTGGTGAAAGATTAACAGGGGCAGGGGTGGGTTGGGTTTGGGATTGGGTTGATTTGAGTAACTCAATCTCTTGGGTTAGATGAGAAAGTTGAGTTTCTGTTTGAGTTTGGAAAGAGGTAAAGGAGGCTTGAAGACTATCCATCTTTTGAGAGATAGATAGTAAGCTTTGAAGGATTTGGGGTGAGGGTTCAGAAGAAGTAGAGGGAATGGGTTGAGTGGGAGTTGATTGAGAAGTTGTGCTTAGAACTGGAATGGATTGTGGTCCCTCACTTAGACCTTGGTTTATAGGCCTAAGATCACTGGGAACAGAAATTGTACCCTGTACTAATGACTGGTTTATGCCACTAGTATTGACAGGTAGTGCACTAGCATGTGTAAGAATTGAATCAAAAATAGGTGCAAATATGTGAGTGTGAGTGAGGGTTGCACTCAAAGGGGTATCCCTTATTACAGTAGCAAGTTGTTGTGAACTTACTAAGGGAAAGGCTTGACTCAATTGAGTTGTAAACACAGTATGACCTTGGGAGAAGGTCTGTCTTTCAATGGCATCACCCTGTTGGGAGGGTGACCCAGATTGCAGCAATCCCATATTTACAGATGTGCCATGTTGTGAGGACACATCCACTGGCATAAAGGTGTAATCAACATCCATAAGCTCCCCCTCAAAATAAGAGGTATCCATAGGAGTTGAGGTCAGAGGTGCAATGTGCAATTCCTCTGAGATAAGTGCAGTATGCACCATCTCTAATGACCTTGATTCTATTTTGGTTACTAAGGGAGTAGAACTAGCAACTGTTGGGAGTTGACTAGAGCTTAGCTGTTGTTGGGGTGTTACAACTAGTGGAGAGGTTGGGTTCTCACTGGTGGGGTTTACCAATTGAGTATCCTCAAGGGTGGTAGAGATTATACCTGAGATGTGCTGAGTCTTGCTGATCTTAATCAATTTAATGAGATTGTCAGAAATTGTGTCTTCCTCAGCATCATCACCATCAGCTGCATCACCACTTTGTTGATTTTTTGGGGTGCTTGAGCTGGAAGTAACAGGGAAATTTGCGAGTGGCATCCCAATTTGAGAAGATGAGGAGGTGGTATCTTGAACGTTTTCAGCATAAGTAATTCCAGCATCACCACCATGAAAGTCATCATCTCCCTCATCATGATCATCTTTACCACTGTCAGCACTACTGTCATTATCACCCTCATCATCAGGATTAACTGGCTCATCCTGTGCTGGTTCATCAAACACATCTGCTCTAAACATCAATTCTTCTTCCACTAAGGCTTCATCTGGAGCATGAGTCATAGACTCTTCAGAATGATCAGTGATTATATCAGGAGACTCAGAATCATCAGCCATTTGTCCATCAAGATTCTCAGCATCAACTTCCTCTTCATTTACATTCTCCTCAGCAGCAACATCTATCAACTCTTGCATCTGAGCAGTTATAGCAGGACCTTGATCTTCCCTTATCAAATGGAAAGTTTTCTAACCCATTTGAGGGATGGTCATTGTGTGCAAGTGAGCAGCTAACCCAACATAGTGTTCCCTCTCAACATCTCTAAGTGCAATTAAACTTAGATACCTGATGTAAGGAACTAGGGTTCTGGTTGATTTCTTTGATGTGCCCAGAGTGATCTTATCCACCATTTCAGAGAATATGACTTGTGTGAAGCCAATATTCCTCCCTGTGACCAAGGCATGTAGAACCATCAGTTCAGACTGGTTCATTTGGTCATGGCTTCCAGACTTGTGACCAAAACATCAAATGATTACACTGGCCAAATACTTCCATGGGTGTCCTAGAGCAGACAGTTTATACTGGCCATGGGAAACAGTACCTTGGTAGCCAATCAGGGGCAAAACCTCTAGAACTTGATCCATTGTAGCAAAAGGTTGAAATGGGGCCATATGGGGTATGGAGATCGCTTGTCTGAGAGAATCAGTAGTGATGTTTGTGTTGATGGTACCATTGAGGCAGGTACAAGTGATTAGGTCTTGATTAGCATGGTACCTTGAAGTGTACCACATCTCACCAACAATGTTTGGAAAGATGAACAGAGGATGAGCAGATAGACATGCGAACAGGGGATGAGCAGTGATAAATGCAACCATAGGTTCATATCCCTGGTTTGCTTTGCTCGCTGGAATATCAGTGTTTATGAGAAAGTTGTTTGGGCGTATTGTGATTTCAGAGTTGGGTGTGACATTTTCACCAGCAATGGCGTTTGGAGAAGTTGCAGGGTTGAAGGAGACCATGATTACAGAGTAAAGCAGTCTGTGCAACAAAGGTTTAGGGTTTGAAATTTGAGAGAGAAAGAGTGTTTGGGAGTTTTGAAAGCGTAAGAAATGAAGAACCGCTCGAAAACACCTTTAAATCTTTCTTGGAAACCTAAACTGTCACAGAAATATATTTTGTAAAAAGTAACTGTCACTTCTGCAAAAAGGTAATAGATGGAATAGACATTAAATACACAGACATTAAATACACAGACAATAAATAGACAATTAAACTAAATTAATTAATACCTAGTAACATAATAAATACAAATGAGAAATTAATAATATAAGTGTGGGGACACAGTATTTTTGACTTTTGAAAATCATCAGCTGACAAGCTAGAGTGTCAGCTGATCCATGTTGAGATAAAATAAGTGTCAGCTAATGAATGCTAGCTGAGCTTCTAAGTCTTAGCTGATGGTTTATCAGCTGAAGTATAGTGTCAGCTGATGATCGTCAGCTGACATAATTCCATTAGCTGATCTACCATAAGTAAAATATGTAGAAGCTTAGATAAGTACTTCATTTCACACACAATTAAAATTATTTTCACACAAAATTAACTACCTAAGAAATGAATATATTACAAATTTAACATGCCAAGTTTGGATATTAGGAAGTTGAATCGAGACTCATCCAAAGGTTTTGTAAAAATGTCAGCTAATTGAACATCAGTGTTTATATAGTGCATTGAGACTTTCTTTTTCTGCACATTATCTCTAAGAAAATGATGTCTGATTTCAATATGCTTAGTTTTTTAATGCAAAACAGGATTATTAGAGATAGATATAGCACTTGTGTTGTCACACAGAATTGGGGAGTTTTCAAACTGTAAGTCATAATCTAGTAGTTGATTTTGCAGCCATAGCAATTGAGCATAGCAGCTTCCAGCAGCAATGTATTCTGCCTCAGCTGTAGAAGTTGAAACAGAGTTTTATTTCTTGCTTGACCAGCTGACTAATCTTCCACCTAATAATTGACAACCCCTAGATGTACTCTTTCTGTCTAGTGTGCAACCTGCAAAGTCAGAATCAGTGTATCCAACTAACTCAAAATCAGAGTATTTGGGGTACCAAAGACCTAGATTAGGAGTTCATTTGAGATACCTGAAAATCCTTTTAACTGCAGCTAAGTGAGATTCTTTGGGATCTGCTTGGTATCTAGCACAAAGACATGTAGAAAACATAATATCTGGTCTACTTGCAGTGAGGTATAAAAGAGACCCTATCATACCTCTATAAGCCGTAATGTTCACTGATTTACCATCAGTGTCCTTTCCAAGCTTTAAGGCAGTGGACATGGGTGTTTTCATTGAAGAACATTTGTCAAACTCAAATTTCTTAAGTAAGTCATTTACATACATTGTTTGATGAATGAAAATTCCATCAACCTCTTGTTTGATTTGAAGACCTAGAAAATAGTTTAATTCACCCATCATACTCATTTGATAATTATCAGACATGAGTTTGGAAAACGTTTTGCAAAGATCAACATTTGTAAACCCAAATATTATATCATCTACATATATCTGGACTAGTATTACATCACCCTTGAATTTTCTTATAAACAAAGTGCTATCTATGCTTCCTCTTATAAATCCTTTATTTGTCAGAAAAGAAGAGAGGGTATCATACCAGGCTCTTGGAGCTTGCTTCAGACCATACAAAGCTTTGTTCAAGAAGTATACATGATCTGGTTTGCTTGCATCCTCAAAACCTGGAGGTTGTTTGACATACACTTCTTCCTTCAATTCACCATTGAGGAAAGCACTCTTAACATCCATTTGGAATACTTTGAAGTCTTTGAAGGCAGCATAAGCAAGAAACAGTCTTATTGCTTCAAGTCTTGCAACAGGGGCAAAGGTTTCATCATAATCGATTCCTTCTTCTTGACAATACCCCTGAGCAACTAGTCTTGCTTTGTTTCTGATGATTAGCCCTTGTTCATCCATTTTGTTTCTGAACACCCACTTAGTACCAATGATGGATTTGTCCTTTGGTCTTGGCACCAAAGTCCATACATTGTTCCTAGTAAATTCAGCCAATTCTTCTTGCATGGAATTTATCTAGTGAGGATCATTTAGAGCTTCATCTACCTTCTTTGGTTCAATCATAGAAACAAAACATGTGTATAAACAGAAGTTACAAGCTTATGATCTTGTTAGTACAGGTGCTTCTATGTTACCTATGACCTAATCTTTAGGATGATCCTTGTGGTCTTTATAGGCATTTTGGATTAAGGGAGTTGAAATTCTTTGGATTAATGGAGTTGAACTTCTTTGGTTTGGGTCAGCTGATGAGACTTCTGGTTGATCAGCTGACAGAATTTCAGGAATGTCAGCTGATGAAACTTCTACTAAAGAAGGAATGTTTGATATGGAATTAGAGTCCATAAAAGTGTGGGTTGATTCAAGATAGAATGTGTAGAGGTGTTTTGTAGATTTAGAACAGGTTCATCTAAGTCATCTATGTCAGCTGATGAGATTGGATCAGCTGATGGGAGTGGATCAGCTGATACTGGAGTGTTGTTTTCAGTATGCAGCAAATTATTAAATTCCTCACCTGTAGATGGATTAGTAGAGCAGGAAGCAACAAAGTCATTTTCATTAAAACTTACTTTGATTGATTCTTCTATGACCTTTGTTCTGATGTTGTAAATTCTGTAAGCTTTGGAGATCACAGAATATCCAACAAACACACCTTCATCAGCTTTTGGTGCAAATTTCTACAATTGATATTTCTGGTTTAGAATGAAACACTGACACCCAAAGATGTGTAGAAAGCTGATGTTGGGCTTCCTTCCCTTGAGCACTTCATAAGGAGTCTTGTTGTGCCTCTTGATTACAAGGGATCTATTATGAGTAAAACATGCACAGCTGACAGCTTCAGCCTAGAAGTTGAATCCTAACCCACTCTCACACAGCATGGTTCTTGCAGCTTCAATCAAAGTTATGTTTCTTCTTTCAACTAAACCATTCTGTTGTGGAGTTCTTGGAGCAGAGAAGTTTTGAGATATTCCTTTCTCATCATAGAAACCTTCAAGAGTTTGATTTCTAAATTCAGTTCCATGATCACTTCTAAGCATCCTTACCAGATTGCCATTGAGCACTTCCATCTTTCTAATGAAGCTTATAATTTCTTCAGCAGCCTCACTCTTTGTTTTTAGGAAGATGATCCAAGAGTATCTTTAGAATTCATCAACCATTACCAATGCATACTTACTTCCACTAATACTAGCAGTAGCAACAGGACCAAATAGATCCATGTGCAACATGTAGAAAGGTTCAGTAATGGAGAAGGCTTGCTTAGATGGAAACGAAGTCTTGTGCTGCTTTCCTTTCTCACAGGCAGAACAAGGTTTAGGCTTAACATACGTCAGTGAAGGTAGTCCTGACACTAGTTCACCCTTGCTCAACTTGTTAATGTTTTTGAAGTTTAAATGGGAAAGTCTTTTGTGCCATAACCAGTTTGTGTCAGTTACAGACTTGGTATACAAACAGGTTAATTTGGATGGATCACCAGAGGACATATCAAGAGTATATACATCCTTGGTTCTCTTTGCACAAAATATTGTTTTACCTTCTTGATCTAAAATGGAACCACCTGTCTTTGTAAAGAGGACTTTATGATCACCATCACATAACTGACTTATGCTGATGAGATTGTACTTAAGCCCTTTAACATATGATACCTTGGACAAGGTTAGGTTCCCATTATGAAGTACTCCGTAGCCTTTTGTTTTCCCACAATTGTTATCACCAAAGGTTACTCCTGGACCTTTTTCCTTCTTGTAGTTACTAAGCAAAGCTTTACAACCTGTCATGGTCCTTGAACATCCACTGTCAAGATACCATGTGTTCAGACCCTGCATAGATGTGATTGAAAGAAAGTTAGTGACATTTGGGCATCCACATTTAAGTGGACCCCTGTGGATTGCACCTATCGATCCACTTTATATTAGGTTGTTTATGAATGAGAGAAACAACTGTGTTATCATAATCAGTCCGCTGTCTTGAGTTACCTTCAAGAGAACAATTACATGCCTTATGTTCTTTGCTCCCACATTTATAACATTTTTGATTTTTGGAGCCTTTAACTTGTTTTGGTAATTGCCTAAGAGATGTCTTACCTGTTTTCTGATGACTATGGGTCATCAGCTGACAGATTTCACCATTTAGTTGTTGCAGCTGATTCTGTAAACTAATAAGGTCTTTGTTTACAGTTACCTTAGGTTGACCCTTAGTTAAAATGAGTTTTTGGTCAACTTTAGGTGTGGCAGACTTAGACTCTTTGTAAACAAAATGTCCTTTTCCCTTAGTTTCTCCTATTAAAAGAGTTTGAAGTGATGTTTGATCAGCTAAACAAACAGAAGAGGATCCATGATCAGCTGACAGGCTATCAGCTGATCAGTTATCATCTACTTTTTGATCAGCTGATGTAACATCATTAGCTAAAGAATTTTCAGTCAACTGAGTTCCTAAATTTAATGTATCAGTTTTCAAGGTTTGACAACAGAATGTCTCTTTGGTATCAACAAATGATTCCATTCCTTTACTTACTTCCTTTACACTTAAATTTTCAGTACTTTTGCTTTCTGTCAAGACAATAGAACTTGAACCAACTTTTGAAGAGGTTGAGTCTTTCAGCTGAGTACTTTTACTTTTGACAAATATGTTAGTGATAATACTTTTTCCTTTTACGATCTTTTGAAAAGTGAGAGGTAAAATATCAGCTTTTTCTAAGATATTTACGTTCTTGCTAAAATCAACACAGTTAGCAGCTTGGGAATAATTTCCACCAATAATAGCTTGAACTTGTTTTAGAATCTGCTCATTGACACACTGAGTGGTCTTCTCAGCAGAAACACACCAAGATCTAACTACTTTTTGAAGGTCATTAAACTTTATTGTTGCTTCATTGGTTTCTTTTACCAAGATCTGATTAAGTATCTATTGATTAGCTAAATCATCTTCCAGTTTTGTCATTTGTTTCAGTTTCTCATCTTTAAGACTTAATCTCTCTTTTAGTGATTATATTTCTAATTTTAGCTTCTTTTCTCTTTGAATATTTGAGTGAAACTCAATACACAAATAATCAAACATAGTGTTCTTCTCATTATCTTCATAGTTAATAAATTTTCCAACCTGATACATAGAAGAGGGATCCCAGTCAGGAGAAGTACAAGCTTTAGCAGCTTTCTTCATGTCCTCATCAAAAGAACTTGTACTTGCTGTGTTGGCCGTCAAACTGAACTGAGCTGTGAGGACCTCATCTTCATCACTTGAGAGATCTTCCTCAGCCCAATCTTCTTCTTCAGCAACCAGCACCCTGTTCTGAGCTTTCTTCTTTTTCTTGTCAAGGACAGCAGCAAGAAGCTTCTTATACTTGGCTTCATAATCAATCTTGATGTCTGAGCTTGAGGAACCCTTGAAGCCTGTGTTTCCTTTGGACTTACATTCACTGGCATAGTGACCAGTCTTTCCACAAGAGAAACAACCTTCAGAAGCCTTTGTTTTTGACATGGCTCTTTCTCCTTTGAAGGGTTTCCTTTCAAACCTCTTGACACCCTTTCTTTTCAAGAAAGGTTTGAACCTTTTAACCAACATGGCAGCCTGCTCAACAGCAGCTTCAATGTTGTCCATGTTTTCCAGAACTTCATCCTCATCAGCCACTTGCTCTTCATCAGAAGACTCCTCCTCTTCCTCCTCATTACTGGACTCATCCACAACTGCAGCAAAACTCCTAGATCTTGTATCCTTAGACACAAGGGTAGTAGATGGAGCTTTTGCAGCCTCCTTCATATCCTTGGTAGAGATCTTCCTTTGTTTCACTGATTGTTCATGATTCATAAGATTTCCATATAAACCAACCAGTGAAAGACCCTTGATTTTCTCACCATGTTTAAGCACAGTGATAAAATGATCCCAAGATTCTGGGAGAGAGTCTAGAAACTTGTTTACAAGTTCCTTATTGCTCTTGGGAACCTCTGCCCTTCTTAAGTCATTAATAAGGCAGTTGAACCTGGTGTAAGTATGAGTGAGACTTTCACCTTTATGAGAAAAGAATAACTCATATTCTCTAACCAGAAGGAGTTTCTTGTTCTCCTGCACTTCTTCAGTGCCTTCATATGCAACAGTCAAAGTATCTAGCATCTCTTTTACAGATTTGCAGTTAAGAACTTGATGATAGACATCATTTGGTAGTGCAGAGGCTAAGGTTGTTCTTGCTTTAACATCAAGATTAACAAGCCTTTTGTCTTCATCAGACCACTGATTTATAGGTTTTATAATCAGTCTTTCAACAGCAGGAGCTTCATCAGTTGCTTCAGTCACTTGAATTGTTGAGGAAGAAACATGAGGACCTTCAGTAACAGTTTTAAGCATCACATCATCAAGACTTGACATATAGAGAAGAACTTTACTCTTCCAGAGAGAGAAGTTCTCTACATCAAACATAGGACACCATGTGAGTAAGCCATTGTTAGAAGAACCATTAGAAGCAGCAACAGAAGTGGCCATTTAGTAGTGTGGGGTAGAAGTAGTTTGAAGAGTGAGCAAAACAGATCTTAGATATGGATTATCTAGCCTGCTCTGATACCAGTTGTTGGTCCCGAATGGATACTACAACAACAAATGTTTGTAGAAGGGGGGTTGAATTCAAACTTTAGCAAATTAAAATTTAAGAGACACACGGTTTACTTTTATATAATTCTTATTGATGTTAATCAAGAATTACATGAACTAGATGCGGAAAATCTAAGTTCAATAAAAGGTGGCAACTAGATTTGTCTAACACATAGACAATGCTAATCTTAAACAACTAATGTCTAAGATGTTCAACACATGAACAAGTTTGTTACACTGAAAGTAAAATGCTAACTCTTCTAATTCTCAACTTATGAGATTTCAGTGTTTTTCAACGCAACATAGCATGTTTCCATGCATGAGTATTTATAAGCAAGGTGTGTCCGGGTTGATGAAGAGAGAAGGAGACAAAGGTACTTGGTTTAATAATATTATAATAGATAAAGTTAGTGGGTGAAAAGTAAGTTAACTTTATACACAAAGTGTGTAAAGTGAACATACTTTTCAGTAATGAGTGTACCCACTATCTATTATTATATTATTAAACTACTACATTTATATATTAGAAAAGTAAACTTCTCCTTTCATGCTTGTGCTTTAATCAACACCATGCTTTCTGAAGATGTGACTTTACCAAGTATGGAGTTGCCAGCCATACTTAACATCATATCTTCGAGATCTTCTTTTCAAGAGTATCTTTCTCCTTTTCAAGGTGATAAAGATCTATCCTTTTTGTATCTTTGCAGATCAAAAAGTGCTAAGTACTTTTACAACGAAAGATCTAAGGCATAATAAGAACAACACATGTTCTGCCTTTGACTAAAGAAAATATTATATAGAAAAGCTATTATCTGAGATATACAATAAAGACTCAGCTAACAGACACTGAACTGCAAATATAATTTTGCTCAGCTAAGGGTGAATGTGAAAGACTCAGCTGATTAGATTTGCTCAGCTGATCAAATTGCTCAGCTGATAACACAACTCAACGTGCAACTAATTAATTGATCAAACTAAACTGTCAGCTGTTCCCAAGGGCTCAGCTAGTTATTTTGAGTAGTGTCAGCTTATGAAGAAAAGATTGGATAAGTAATAAATACCTTATCTGACAAATGGGAGGCATCAGCTGATAACTGTGATTGTGTCAGCTGAGCCTAGGCTGCTCAGCTAATCTTGAAATCTCCGTTAGCTGATGGTTTTAGGCCATCAGCTGATCCAATGTGATTCCTCAGCTGATGCTTTTTGCTGATCTTTTCTTCTCAGCTGATCTTCCTGAAGCTGGTCATTTGGCTGATACTCAGTGTTCAACTGACACTATGATTCGTCAGCTGACATATCTTACTTAGAAATTCTTTAAGTCTCAGATAAAAAACAACACATGTTTTTCATCAATATAAGTCCAAAACTGAATATATGGTTTTGTTAACATCAAATCCTATTTTACTTAATAGATAGGTTTGATTTAGGTTTGATATTGCTATCTCCACAACAACTTTCATAATTTAATATCTTGGCGTTTGATAGATATTTTAGTTTTAAAAAAATGGGGTAATTAATTAAAAAGAAAGAAGCTAAGATGGACGGTTTAGATCGGTTCTCGCAGTTCTCGTATTTATTTTGGTTCTCGATGGAAATTCCCTCTATATATATATATATACAAAAAGTTATAAAAACTAAATAATGTGTGCATGTGTTAATCTCTTTTCTTTTAGATCCACCCTGCTACAGAGCTAACCTGAGCATCTTTTGTTAAAATGTTCGTTCTAAATTTTTTATCAAATGTGTTAGGTCGCTAAGTTGTGTATAATATATTCTAGCGAAGTTTGTTATTAGTTATAACAATAGTTATGGTTTAGAGTACACTCTATAAATACCGGTATAAATAGTCTGTAATTAACCCTAATTCAACTAAGCAATTCATTTGGACGTAGCTGTGTTCTCGGCTCTCTCTATCAAGGTAACAAAATTTATCGAGTTCAAATTTATTCTTAACTGCTTCGATTGCTACTTGATACTTGATACCCTGTATCTACAAAATGGATTTGAAAAAAGCGGGTCAACCCAGCCCTGTCTATTTAAAACCAACACTAAATTAAAATTTATTTTGACATGTTGCCCAACCGTGTGACCCGCCCATCTTGCCATCGCTAAGGTTAAATAGCTACTGCTCATTTAATGCTAAAACAACCAGTGAAAAAGGAAAATTGCAAAATAATGCAAGGAAACAAAAGAACATCAGAATACCAATTGATATCAAAGGAATATTCGTTTTGAGACTAAATTGTGGCCAACAAATAGCACCTGCAAGATCACCATGACAATATTATTGTACTTTAATTGCAAAAAATTTCAAGTTAGAAGAACAAGACAAAATATTACATAACAAAAATATGAACCAATAACTTTTATCTTGATTCCAATTTTGTCAATTCCACGTCAGACTTTTGACAAGAACGTTACAACCAAGATTGACCTCAGCATCAAAAGCCCTTTCAAAGATTTTCAATCAGCAATAAAACCAAAATACAGCTGGAATGATCACAAAGTAAATCAATTATTATATAGTGGTTTCTGGGCATGTACCTATCTATAGATATACATGCAATGAAATTATGCATGCCAAGGATAAGATTTTGACAGCTCTTAAGGTTTCCACTTGCTGATAGTACTAACTAGACACTGTTATCTTGGTTAATAAATCTTATGTTAAACAGTAGTTGCATCAGATACAAGTAGTTAATGCATTATGCACAAAATTACTCACCTTATCCCAGTTTGGACATCGATCAACTAGTCCAAAACCACCCTTAATTACAGAATTTTAGTGCAATTGTAATAAAGGAACAAGAGGGGAATGGGAAATTAGTGACGTAAGGAAGCAGGACTGCAGTAGTAAATATTGAATGTTATTTCTGAAGTCTGAACAGTCCTGGAAACGATAGTCGATACTTGATTGAACTCCCAAATGTTCTTAAATGATTAAAAAAACACTATATTATGATAATATCATGTTATCATTCATATAGTTGGTTTCACAATGAACAGCTAGATAAGACTTTCTTTTGCAACAATAAATTTGAATAAACTAAAGCATGTGTGCAAGTGTTTTTACTTTTTATCCATTACTAGAATCCAGGACTGAGGTTTTCATAATTCAAACAGGTAATTAGACCATATAAAAAATTTACCTCTATCTTCATCTATCAAACTATCTTTGAGCTAGAAGGAACACAAATAGCCGATGTTTAAAGTCAAACCACTATTATTCCAGTCAATGGAATACTATCTCATGCCATAAGGTTCAAACTTTTATATCAAGAGTAAACAAAGTTAATCCCCACAAGATATCAAGATAAATATGACTTTTTGTATTTTATTATAGATAAGTGATTTTTCAAGTGACATAAAGTCATCGCTGAAACTGCTTCTCAGTTTTCGGAGACCTGCGGAGTCAAAAAGCAGCCTGTTTTATCGTGTAGCAAGGTTTTAGCGAAGACAACTGTCCTTAGAGATAGTGTCGGATGTCCAAAACCGTTTTTTCTTGTAGTGGCCTAATTAACAAGGGTCTTAACTCGGTAGATTTGCATAATCAGGATGATGTGGAAGGCTATTCAATTCAAAGGGTGAGCAGATCTTCTAAAGAGGGCTTGCAAAACTCCATCTAAAACTCAAGTTTGTTTCTAGAAGTATCACTTATTCACTTGTAACTACAAAGTTAGTTTTGAACCCAACAACGACGTGCATGTATTTGGCACGATCCATATGTTAAATTGTTATAAGAACACACACACACGCATATATATATATATATATATATATATATATATATATATATATATATATATATATATATATATAACGTGTTGGTAAACCAAACTAAAAAGACGTGCTATATATTTGGCAAGATCCACATGCTAAATTGTTACAAGAACACACACATATATAAAATTAAGTATCACATCCAATATTAAGAGTTTCACATAGACATGTTAAATTGGCTAATATATATTCATTAAAAACTTGTTACATACCTAGATGAGGCATGTGATTACTTCATTGAACCTTTCTGGTAACACATCCAGAAATTTCAGCACAAGTTCAGCTACATCTTTCTTAACACCCACACTTAGCATTTCATTTATCAAGCAGTGAAACCTTGTGAACAAATCAGGCAATGATTCATTCTTTTTCGAAAAGAAGTTTTCATAAGATCTATTCAGATGACTATTCTTTTGCTGTTTGACAAGATAAGTGCCCTCATATGTAATACTTAATGTATCCCATATCTCTTTTACGGTTTGACACCCAGTCACTGTATGCAAGATCTCATTGGTCAGGGCATTCGCCAGAATACTCTTTGCCTTGTCATCCAGATTGAACAGTTTCCAGTCTTCATCTATCCAGGATGCAACAGACTTCCTTACTTCTTTTTCACTTCTGTCTGTTTTATCAGCGGACGTATCACTGACAACAACATAAATTTTGGGGATGATTGGTCCTTTAGTAATGACATCGGACATACGATTGTCAATGGACTTGAGGAATATCATGGCTCTGAATTTCCACATAGGATAATCAGATCCATCAAAGATGGGACAGCCCTTGGCAGACATCAGAGGAAAGTTTGATGAATTGTTGCTTGTAGACATTGCGAACTTTCTCAGAATCTTGAACTTTCAACATATGAACTTGTTCAGCCTGCTCTGATACCAGTTGTTGGACCCTTGGTGAGAATAACAACAAGCAACAGATGTGTAGAAGGGGGTTTGAATACACTTTCTGCGGAAATTGAACAAATCAAAATAAAGTGTTACACATAGTAAATCAAACCACAGTCGAATGTTTTGCTTTTCATTAATAAGAAGATGATTACAGACTCTATCAAGTAAGCAACTCTTGATATGTAAACAGCTAATGTAAATCTCTCAATCTTTCAAACTTTGCTATCTATAATCAACTTATGATTATAGATACCAGACGACTCTCTAAACAGGATTTAATCACAGATTGAAAACTTATCAATTTCACAACTAATGTGAATATTCGAACACACGAATAACTTGGCAATCTGTGAGTATCTTGATCACGTTGAACTGACAAACAGTGAATCAAGACTCGTAACACATACGATCAATAGGTTGAGGTGAAACTGAGTTTGGCTCTGTAACTCGTTGAATATAGTCGTACCTCTAAACTTATCAGGATGATAAGTATTTATAATCTTGTTCCTACGGATCGTAACAAACTAGAACTAATCCTAATTTGCTAACTAACTAACGGATAAACCGAAATCTTGAATCTTGAATCTTCTTATCTTGAGTCTTCAATCTTCAATCTTGATTTTGGAGTCTTCTTATCCTTGTCGTAGATATAGTGAGTTAAAAGATAAATTTAAAACATATTTAAATTCTCTTTAAACTGACTTCTTGTTCGGACTGAGTTACTCAGCTTGAAACTCATCAAGCTGAGTTCTTCAAGAACATACTCGAAAACAAACATGAACTAACACGTATATTAATTAACTCATACTTAGAAGTCCCAAGAGTTAGCTAGAACTTATTTAGCAACTCTGTTGAGCTGACTCAGTATATACGCTGAGTCACTCAGCTTGAAACACATCAGCTTGAAAGCTCAATATATATCTTAGGTGACATACACAGCTTATCACACATAGTGATAATCTTACTAAGATATAGTATAAGCTGATCGAACATATGCTCAGCTTAGGCTCAGTCTGAAACACTATAAGTGTTAAGTCTGATCAAGCCTCATAATTCTGTTTAAGTTATCTTTAGAACTCATCTTACAAACTTAACTTTGTCTCATCAAATCTTAACTAATGAGATCATTTTCCCAACAAACTCCCCCTATTTGATGATGACAAAACCATCAAACAGTTCTGAAGTTTGTTTAACAGAATTATGTTTTAATCTTAAACTTATTAAGATTTTATTTTTGAACTAATCAAATATTAATTGAACTTATCAATTATAAGTGGAACATACCAACTTTAAGTTGAACAAACCAACTAAACACATTAATGAATAAGAACTCATCATTTATTCATTCAAGCTGAACTTATCAGACTAATAATTATGAACATATCATAACACAGTTGAACATATCAAGCTCATACTTGTATTAATTGAACATATCATAATACAAAAGTTTTGATCACTCAGATCATGCACACTTAGTGCTTACAAAATTAGAACTAATCTAATTTATACAATAGAACTAATTTTTATCTTATGAACTCAGGATGTAGAAGTTCCTAGTTGATGATTTCTTTAGTAATTTCGTATAACAACTTCTCAGTTTCTACATTTCCTTTGAGTTCCTTCTGTTGGACATTGATGATCTTGTCCAACTTGTACTTAACAAATTGATTTGAACTTTCATCACCACAGCAGCTTCGAATGTGTAAGGCATCCTTAGTTTTTAAATAACAAATTTCATTAAGCTTGATAAAACTAGGTTTGCGTGCCTGATCCTTAAACATAAATCCCTAAACAGGTGCATCAATACTCTGATTTTCTTTAAATTATACACCTTCAGGAACTTCAAATAATTTCTCCCATTGCAGACCAGGAACTGGAACATATCTCAGCTCCTCAGCTCTATTAATCAGCTTAGAAACTTCAGCAAAGATCTCTTGCTTGATTTGGCTTTGTTTGAACTTCTTGAGCATCATTATTATCTATTTCCATTCTATGTAGCCCATCCTGTGAACAAATCTCAAGTCCACCCCATTGTAGACTTATCATCAAATTCAAAGTTGAGGATGATGGCTCCATTAATTCTGCTCAAGGTCATGCCTTTGATCTCTTCACTGACACTCCTTCTAAAATATCATTCTTGAATCTCTGCATCAGTGTATGGGATAGGATCAGGTCTTGGACCAGTATACTCAGCTTCAGCTTGAGCCAAAGCTTTTCTCTCTTTTTCTTTTTCTTTGTCCCTTACTTCTTTTTCTTTTCTCTTCTTCAACTCAGCTACAGAGATCCCAAGCTCATTTGCCTCTTCTTGCTCGAGCATCTCTATTAATTCTCTTCTAGCTTTTTCTTCTTATGTTTCTTCCTCAGTCTCAGGAACACTGTCAGCTTCATCTTCAGATTCAGATTATGTCACCTTTTGTTTCTTAGCTGCAGGTTCCTCTTTTTCTAGCTCCAGCTCCCCCTCAAACTGAGCTTGCCTCGCTGCTCCTTTCGCTAATTCCAATAAAGCTTCAGCTTGCACTAACTCAGCGCCAGCTTGAACCTTTTCCCCCTTTTTGTCATCATCAGTAGAGGTCGAAGTCTTTTGTTGTTGAAGTGCAGCAACGGCAGAGGCAATCTCTTGAACATCTTTTGTTAGCTTCTCAAGTCTTTGATAGATTTGACGTTTGTGTTTCCTCTGCTTGAGATGGAACAAACCAAATTGAACAGCAACATATTGCTTCAGCTGTTCAATGCCTGAGGAGGCAGATGCCTCTGGATGAGACTGAATTCTTTTTTTAGACTCAGAGTGTATATCTTGTGAATTGTAAGAGTCAAAAACATTAAGTGGTGAGTGTTTTGGTGCATTGTCCAAGGGTTGGTGTTTACCCTCAAACTCATTTGCACCAGCGTTTGAACCCTGTGAGTCATCCTGGTATGGAGATGACACATTGACAGGTCGTGCAGGTGGGCGTGAGAAGTGAAGGGAAGTAATTGGGCTAGAAACGTGAAGTGTATGGGTAGGTGGTTGGCTTATTGGTTTGGAGGGGGGTGATTGACCCTGGGGATTGGTCATTTCTTCAATGTTACCTAAGTGTATCTGCTTAGGCACAAAAACAGGCTCTCACATGGCACTGAAGAGTGTGGGCTGAGTAGACACCACACCCGATTTAGGCTTAAGGGTTGAAATGAGCCTCTAGGTTGACACCTTAAGAGTAGGCGTCTCCCCCTCAACTCCTACCTAGGGAGGGATCAGTGTGATCTAAGCTCCAGTGATGCCTATAGGAGTGGCACCACCTTTGGCAGTTTTTCTAGTGTAGGTTTGGATTTTCTCCCTAGCAGCAGTGGGCATACTAGGGGTGGCTGCAGATTAGAGTTGAATGGAAGGTGGAGGAGATGGGCTAGACTAGGTTGGGTTTACCACAGCCTTGTCTCCAAATGTAGATGGAGAATAATGAGAAGAAAGAGAAAGTGGAGAGTCTTACCAGAGGCAGCTTGTGTAGTGGTTGGTTCAGCCTGAGTAGAGTGCTCAGCTCGAACCTCTGTGTCAGCTTGAGAAGCTCCCCCTTGATTCCATCCCTCTGCTTCACTTTCTGATGAAGCTGGCTCAGCTATCACACGCATGGGATCACTCAGACTCTCTTGCTCTGGGAAGATGTCATTATTGAACATCTTAGAGCTGAGTGTAGGCGTCAAGAACACATCCTAATCAGCTTCATACAGTGTTTTCCCCAGCTCGGCTTCAAATGCCAAGGACAGGTACCTTATAAATGGTACATGAAGATCCCTTGTGGTCTTCATCACTTGAACCTTGAGTTCGTTGAAGATGAGCTGTGCGTAGTCCAAGTTCCTTGCAAAATACATATTGTATAGCAGCTGCATCTCAAACTCATTTACCTGGTCCAGTCTTCCAACCTTGGTACCTAGTGAACGAATCACTGTAGACACCATAAAACCCTAACTGGTTGGAAAGGTGACCTTTTTTGATAACACCCTCTGTTTATGGGAGACCCATTCTGGGTAGGACATACCTAGCCACCTGCCTCATCACAGCAGGCTCAAACTCATCATGAACAGGGAGTTGAAGAACTTCCCTTAGCCTGTGCACTATGAGGGCAATAGTCCTCTCTCCATTCAGCACCATGCCTCGAATTTCATCGTTGTTTTGGTCGTAGACACACGTGTACCAAAACTCCAGTAGATGCTGAGGAACCACATGAATAGGTACTCCAGTGAAAATGAATGCCAATGGGCATTTGCGGATGTAATCCACCCATGGTTCGTATCCCCTATTACGCTTGCGTCCAGGGATTGCAAGGCACGCACGTTGATTATTGATTTTGATAACGGGAAATCCATTGTTTTTTAACACAGCACCCCTTACCATTCTATCACCCAGATTGAGAATGGTTCCGTCCATCGTTGAGTTTGAAAGATTACACTGATTAACTTATTGAGCTTGCACTGAGCAAAATGAAATCGAACTGAGCGTTTGTGAAATCGCACTAAGCAATTTAGGGTTTTGAATGTGAACGGTTGATTGCATGTAGCAAAGATGTGGTAGTAGAAGGTATAGAATAGCAGAAGTTTAGTAAGCATAAACCTCTGTAAGTCGGTTATAAACGATATATATACCTTTCCGAGGAGAGAGAAAAATTACCGTTGGAATCCCTTTTTATCCGTTACGCCGGAGAAATTACGGCTTGATGTAACATTAATAGGGTAGAAACACATCATCTTCCAACGGATAAATGTGTAAAATAATATTCTTGACTCACAAAAATATTATAAACGCTGTTGTATCATACCAATACACAATTGGTATACGATGCGATTTGAGACTGACTCAAATACACATTGATATATGAATTAATGACACGTAGTAATTAAATCATAGTTTGGACACACCAAGCTGAGTAAACTAATCACTCAGCCTAAGTCAAGCACTCAGCTTGAAATGAGCACTCAGCTTGAGTGGAGCACACAGCTGAGAATCAATGACACTTAGTCATTTTTGTTTGAGACTGTCTCAAACTTACAGTTAACTACACTGGGTAGTTAAAGTATGTTTGGAACTTACCAAACGTGTGAACCAAATACACAACTTGAGTTAAGCACATAGCTCAGACTCAATGACACTTAGTCATTTCTGTTTAAGACTAACTCAAACATGTGAACTCATTATTCGGCTTGACAGCTTTGTCAGTTTATGAAAACTAATTTATAAACTGTGCACTCAGCTTAAGACACTTAGTCTTTGTCAAACTGAAACTCAAATTCTAGACACACAGCTATGGGTTGAGCATACCCAATTCACTTAGCAGATACATAAACCTCTTTTCATCAAGTGGTTTAGTAAAGATATCTGCTAGTTGGTCATCAGTGGAGAAAAATTTAATGTCAACTTTACCTTTTGCCACGATGTCCCTAATGAAGTGATGTCAAATTTCAATGTGCTTGGTTCTTGAGTGGAAGACTGGATTGTAAGTGATGACTATAGCACTTTGGTTATCATAGAAGATAGGATTTTTCTTAAAACTTATACCAAAGTCTTGAAGCTGATGTTGCATCCAAAGGATTTGAGCATAACAGCTTCCTTCTGTAACATACTCAGCTTCAGCAGTTGAAGTAGCCACTGAGTTCTGTTTCTTACTAGTCCAGCTGACTAACTTCCCTCCAAGCATTTGACATCCTCCAGTAGTTGATTTTCTGTCTAACTTGCACCCAGCATAGTCAGCATCTGAAAAACCAACTAACTCAAATCCAGAGTCCTTTGGATACCAAAGACCTAGATTTGGAGTACCTTTAAGGTACCTAAAGATCCTTTTCACAGCTTGAAGATGTGATTCTTTAGGATCTATCTGATATCTTGCACAAACACATGTAGCAAACATGATATCAGGTCTACTAGCTGTCAAATAGAGTAATGAACCAATCATTCCTCTATAGGTAGACTGACATACAGACTTACCATCTGAGTCCTTACTCAGCTTGACAGCTGGTGACATGGGTGTTTTCATGGTTGAACTTGAATCAAAACCATATTTCTTTATCATATCAAGAACATACTTGCTTTGATTGATGAATATTCCATTAGGCTTTTGTTGAATTTGTAAGCCTAGGAAGTATGTCATCTCACCCATCATACTCATCTTGTACTTTTGTGACAGAATTTTGGAGAGCCATTCACACAGAGATTCATTTGTAGAACCAAAAATAATGTCATCCACATAGATTTGTACAAGAATCACCTGTCATTTACTCTTTTTAATAAAGAGTATCTTATCTATACTACGTCTGGTAAAATCCATTGATAGTAGATAGTTGGACAGTGTATCATACCAAGCTCGTGGAGCTTGTTTAAGACCATACAAAGCCTTGTCTAACTTATAGACATGATGTGGAAACTTTGAACTAACAAATCTAGGAGGTTGTTTCACATAGACTTCCTCCTGAAGTTTTCCATTTAGGAAAACACTCTTCACATCCATTTGATAGACTTTGAAGTCTTTATATGCTGCATAAGCTAAGAACAGCCTTATAGCTTCAATTTTAGCAACAGGGGCAAAGGTCTCATCATAATCGATTCCTTCTTCTTGCTTATACCCTTGTGCTACCAGCCTGGCTTTGTTCCTAACTATTACTCCATCCTTGTCCATTTTGTTTCTATAGACCCACTTAGTGCCTATAATTATGTGATCTTTGGGGGCAGGGACAAGGCTCCAGACCTTATTTCTCTTAAACTTATTTAATTCCTCTTGTATAGCATCAATCCAATCCTCATCCTCTAAGGCTTCTTCAGTCTTCTTTGGTTCCATTTGGGATAGGAAACCAAAGTAAGCAGCATAGTTAGCTGTAGCCTTTGATCTGGTCATAACCCTTTCTTGGACATTTCCAATTATTTGATCTTGGGGATGATCTTTGAGGAATTTAAATGTTGTAGTTGGAGAATCTAGTTCTGGATCTGAGTGATGTTGAGAACTGTGAGGTGAACTAACAACCTCAGTCTCAACAGCAGCATTGTCAACAAACTTATGATCACTGAGATCTTCAGTCTGAGTGACTTCAGCTCCAAAGGGATTGACGAACTCATCATCCTTCTCAGCTTGAGAGTCCCTTGGAGCTTGTGATGATTTCTTTGATGGACACACATCATCATCACTATCATCTCCTATGACATACATAGGATTTGACATATTGGTTTCCTCAGGATTTTCAAGCTCACTAAGACTAACCAAGTCAGCTTGTCTTTTATCAGCTTGATCAAGACTGTCTTCATCAAATGAGACATGAATTGATTCTTCTATAGCCTTTCTCCTAGTGTTATACACTCTGTAAGACTTGGATATTGAGGAATAACCAACAAATATTCCACGATCAGCTTTGGGTTCCAACTTATGGAGCTGATCTCTTTGATTCAGCACATAGCATTTTGAACCAAAGACATGGAAATAACCTATATTGGGATTTCTAGATTTATACATTTCATATGCAGTCTTGCCATGTCTTTGGACAATGATTGAACTATTTTGGGTATAACATGTTGTACTGCAGCTTCATCCCAGAAATAGAGTTTCAATCCTGCCTCACAGAGCATAGTTCTAGCAGCCTCAATTAAGGTTCTATTTCTCCTCTCAGCAACTCCATTTTGTTGGGGAGTTCTGACCGATGAGAAATTTTGTAATATTCCCTTTTGTTCACAAAAGCTTTCAAGGGTTGAGTTTCTAAACTCAGTCCCATGATCACTTCTGAGTTGCTTTACAGACATACCTTTCTGCAACTCTTCCTTTTTGATAAAACTTATTATCTCTAGGGCAGCTTCACTTTTATCTTTTAGGAATATTACCCAGGTTAATCGTGAAAACTCATCTACTATCACCAGTGTGTACTTTTTGCCACTTAGGCTAGAAGTACTTATAGGTCCAAACAGATCCATATGCAACATATGCAGTGGGTCTGTTATTGAAAATTTTTGCTTTGATTTAAAGGACCCTTTATGGTGTTTCCCTTGTTCACAAGCTGAACACAATTTGTCCTTGACAAATGTGATCTTTGGTAATCCAGAGACTAACTCTTTATTGGATAGCATATTTATATTTTTGAAATGTGAATGCGATAATCGTTTATGCCACAACCAACTCAGCTTAGGAACAGATTGGGAATACAAGCAGGTTTCAGTATAGGGATCAACATAATTAAGATCAAGTAGATACACATCTCTTTCTCTTTTAGCTATTAATACAGGCTTTCCCTTAGCATTATATATAGTTCCTGCTTTCTTCCTAAAAGTAACTATATTGTCACCTTCCCAGCATGCATCTTCCCATAGCCTTTAGTTCTTCCATGGGAGTTGTCACCAAAAGTTACATTAGGACCTTCATCTTCCTGGAAATCACTAAGAAGTCCTTTACACCCAGTCATGGGCATGGAACATCCACTATCCAAGTACCATTTACTTGAACTCTGCACATGATATGAAAACTAAACACATTAGTTTTGTTTGGGAACCCACTTCTTGGTGGGTTCAGATGATGAGCACTTAGCATCTTCATCTTGTTGAACTGACTGTTCAGCTTGAGCAGGAGCTGAGTCCTGTGTAGGCTGATCAGCCTGTTCTTGTTCAGGCCTTGAGATTTCAAGATCATAGTCCTTAGCCTCTTGACCTCTACTTCTGCACTTGTAGCATCTCCTTCTTCCAATGATTACAAGAGGTAGAGTGTCTAATAATCCTTGTGAGAACTTGCTCTCAATCTTAGGATTATATGTAGTGGATAACATTTCAACTTTCTTTTCAAGTTGATTCACTTGATACTCACTGACTTTGGACTTACCTTTGTCAGATCTTTGTTTGTTATCCTTTTGATTAGAAGCTTGACCAACAAACTTCTTTTCCATGACCTTGGACTTACCTTTGTCATGCTTTCTGGACTCACCAGTTTCAACAGGTTTGGACTTACCACTGTTGATCTCCTTGGACTTACCAAGATCCACAACTTTAGACTTACCATTGTTGTGATTTGACCTCTGACTTACAGTGGTCTTCCTATTATTGTAACTTCTCTCTGAGCCAGATAGAGAATGTTATCTTTTGAAAGGATTTGGATTAAGCCTTTCTATGACTGAAGTTCTTTGAATAGGCTGAGTGCCTAATCTGTCCAGCACAGACTTACCATGCTGTTTGGATGTTGAGAACTCATTATCATGATCTTGGCCTTTATAAACATATTGTATTTAAGGTTTTGACCATGTTTCTTCTCTGAGGCTGACTTCTGAGACTCAATCAGTTATCTATCCTCCTCAGATTCTGTACTTGCTATCTCATCCTCATCAGCTGCATAGGCTGCGGATTGATAGTCACCTCCAAGTACAGCTTGTATCTGTTTAGGAATTTGTTGGTTGATGCACTTTTCTGCAAGCCTTGATGACTTACACCAAGATTCAGTGACCTTTTGAAGTTGGTCAGTTTTATCTTTGGCTTCCTAAAGTTCTTCACTTAGAAGTTTATTTATGTGTCTTTGACATTCAAGATCACACTGTGCTTTCTTACCAACATCAATGAGAGATTGATTTTCCTTAATCTCATTCTTCAGTTTAGCTATCTCAGCTTTTAGGTCCTTTTGAGACTTAAGGCCGGTCTTGAAATCATTTAACAAATAATCGAAGGCAAGACCCTTTTCTTCATCGGTGTAAGAGTTGAAATTACTAACCTTGTATATGGAAGCAGGATCCCAATCACTAAGCTTGATGCTTTCCTCAGCTTCCTTCATGTCAGCTTCAAAAGTTGACTCGGACAAACCTTCATCAACTTCAAACTCTTCATCTTCTTGAGCCATTAGACAAACATCATCATCATCTGAGGTAGATGATTCTGTATCCCAGGTTTCAACGTAAAGTCCTTTGTCTTCTAGCTTTACTTTCTTGAGCTGAGTATAATTCTTTTTATACTTATCAGCCCTGTAAGCATTCTTATCATCAACTGATGTTGATTCTTCCTTCTTTAATCTGCACTCAGCAGCAATATATCCCTTCTTCTGACAGTTGAAGCACACAGCCTTCTTGGAATCAAAGGAACTCTTCCCTTTGCCCCTGTCAGATCTTCCTCTTCCCAGTTGAGCTCTTCTCAAACGTTTGGCTAACATGGCCATCTGCTCAGTGATAGTCTGAACATCATCAGTATCACCTGAATCTGAGTCTAAGTGGTCAGCTTGAGATTCTGACTCAGTCTCAGATTCAACAACCAAGGCCTTGGAGCCTTTCTTCTTTTTCTGTGCAACTAATGCAATATCTGCTTTATCCAAAGAATCCTTAAGTTGTTGTTGAGAAGTTCTCTTGTGCTCTGTGATCTGTTCATGATTGAGCAAGAACACGTAGATGGACTGTAGGTTATACATATGTAGTGTTCCTCCAGCCCTCAGTGTTGTGGTTACTTCATTGAACCTTTCGGGAAACACATCCAGAAATTTCATCACAAGTTCAGATTCATCTTTTTAACACCCACACTTAGCAGGTCATTTATCAAGCAGTGAAACCTTGTGAACAAATCAGGCAAGGATTCATTCTTCTTCGAAAAGAAGTTTTCATAAGATCTATTCAGATGACTCTTCTTTTGCTGCTTGACCAGATCATTGCCCTCATATGTAATATTTAATGTATCCCATATCTCTTTTGTAGTTTGACACCCAGTCACTGTATGCAAGATCTCATTGGTCAGGGCATTCGCCAGAACACTCTTTGCCTTGTCATCCAGATTGAACAGTTTCTAGTCTTCATCTGTCTAGGATGCAACATGCTTCCTTACTTCTTTTCACTTCTGACTGTTTTATCAGCGTACGTTGACAACAGCAGAAATTTTGGGGATGATTGGTCCTTTAGTAATGACATCGGACATACGATTGTCAATGGACTTGAGGAATAGCATGGCTCTCAATTTCCACATAGGATAATCAGATCCATCAAAGATGGGACAACCCTTGGCAGATATCTAAGGAAAGTTTGATGAATTATTGCTTGTAGACATTGCGAACTTTGTCAGAATCTTGAACTTTCAACGTATGAACTTGTTCAGCCTGCTCTGATACCAGTTTTTGGTCCCTTCGTGAGAATAACAACAAGCAACAGATGTGTAGAAGGGGGTTTGAATACACTTTCTGCGGAAATTGAACAAATCAAAATAAAGTGTTACACATAGTAAATCAAACCACAGTCGAATGCTTTACTTTTCATTAATAAAAAGATGATTACAGACTCTATCAAGTAAGGAACTCATGATATGTAAACACCTAATGTAAATCTCTCAATCTTTCAAACTTTGCTATTTATAATCAACTTATGATTATAGATACCAGATGACTCTCTAAACAGGATTTAATCACAGATTGAAAACTTACCAATTTCACAACTAATGTGAATACTCGAACGCACGAATAACTTGGCGATCTGTGAGTATCTTGATCACGTTGAACTGACCAACAGTGAATCAAGGCTCGTAACACATACGATCAATAGGTTGAGGTGAAACTGAGTTTGGCTCTGTAACTCGTTGAATATAGTCGTACCTCTAAACTTATCAGGATGATAAGTATTTATAATCCTGTTCCTACGGATCGTAACAAACTAGAACTAATCCTAATTTGCTAATTAACTAACGGATAAACCGGAATCTTGAATCTTGAATCTTCTTATCTTGAGTCTTCAATCTTCAATCTTGATTCTGGAGTCTTCTTATCCTTGCTGTAGATATAGAGAGTTAAAAGATAAATTTAAAACATATTTAAATTCTCTTTAAACTGACTTCTTGTTTGGACTGAGTTACTCAGCTTGAAACTCATCAAGCTGAGTTCTTCGAGAACATACTCGAAAACAAGCATGATCTAACACGTATATTAATTAACTCATCCTTAGAAGTCCCAAGAGTTAGCTAGAACTTATTTAGCAACTCTGTTGAGCTGACTCAGTATATACGCTGAGTCATTCAGCTTGAAACACATCAGGCTGAAAGCTTAATATATATCTTAGGTGACAGACACAGCTTATCTCACATAGTGATAATCTTACTAAGATATAGTATAAGTTGATCGAACATATGCTCAGCTTATATTCAGCTTAGGCTCAGTCTGAAACACTATAAGTGTTCAGTCTGATGAAGCCTCATAATTCTATTTAAGTTATCTTTAGAACACATCTTACAAACTTAACTTTGTCTCATCAAATCTTAACTACTGAGATCATTTTCCCAATAGATATTTAAATCTTGTTAAAATAATAACCGTATTGAAAAGATTATCTTAACAATGATTAAGAACCATATTTTACATTACACCGTGACGGGTTTGCCGTGGATCATGTGGTAAAGCTGTTTAGGGCGGTAACTATTTTACTGAATGTAATCTCTATTACAACTCTAAGTGTCTTACGGGATGTGTTGGTATCTATTATGTCGTTTGTCATGTTTGATCCCTTTGTGCACCAAATTCAAATTAAAATTTTGTTTGACTCGTTCTAAGTTCAACACTCATCCAAGAATTTAAATTTGTATTTGTAAATTGTTCATCAAGATACTCGGTGGTTCTCTCGACTAACAATTGGCTTGTGCTAAGCTCGACATCCAATTCTTGCTAGTTGCGACCCTCACTTTCCACACAGTTACACAAGGAATCATTCATGCTAAGCTCGACAATTATCCAATTTTCACTAGATTCGGGTGGAGTCATTTTATGGATGGTGCTTAATTTACTTTTTTTAGAGAACGGGCTTTTGTTTCCGATTAAAACTAACCATGTTTGACTTTTGATCAACATACTAAGTGACAAAAACATCTTTTACTTTTTATATTACATCAAGTTAATATTTGTTTGTTAATTGAGTGATGCAAGAGAACTAAACCATTTTTAGAAAACTCTTGTGAAACTAAAACCATTTTTAATAAACTCTTGTGAATTTATTTAATTTCGAAAAATTATCTAGCATGCGAAAACTTATTAACCGTGCATATAAAATCACATTACACGCATAAATAAATTGTAACCATGCCCGTATCCTATGTGTTTTCCCATGGGCCAAAACGGAAAAATGAGATCAACTAAGGACAAATAAAGACCCGTCATGCTAGCTCTCACTAAATTCATCACCCCCACGAACCTTTGTGATCCGTGATTGCTAAGACATCATCTCCATGATTCTTATTGGTGTCATCCATTTTTCAACAAGTACATAGTTTTAATTGAAATAGCATGCAAGTCACGATAACCTCAAAAACTAGTACAAGTACATGGAATAAATATAACGGCATGCAAGCTGCAAAAAATATTTACAAACCGAACAAATTAATTAATAATTACAAACCATTGTGACAAAGCCACCAAATGAATGAATTACATAAATACATTCAAACAACATGGAAAATAGATCATGGGGCAAGATAGTTACCAACCCTAGGTAGCTACTCATACTACAATGAAAGCATAATAAAACATGGTGTGCCACAAGTCCATCCCAAAATTGGTTTTGATTAGGATTATCTAGACAAGCATTTAAGATACTACAACTAATCCTAGTACATATGCATTTGTAACACTAAACAAAACTTTATGAAACATATTTATATATACTCACCATAAATATATGCATGCATACATTTTATGCCAAAATCATAGCATGCATATATAAGTATGTGAATCAAAATGCATAGGGAATCTCATAAGCAAAAACTCAAATTCTGATAAATTCTAGAAGCCACAAAACGATCCAAAACCAATAACCAGGAACGAAATGTCCCAGATACATGGCGTGAACATGAGGCTGTTCGTGACATGAAGTCCTACTCGACAGACTTCAAAAACGCGTTTTTGATTTTCAACCACTATAGTTCAATACCTATGTAGAGATGACTCTGATACCACTGAAGGTTTTCTTACCAGCGCAACGGAAGCATGAAATATACCTTTCTCCAACTTCTGATGGGATGACCTTTAAGATCCACCAATGGAAAGAACTCTACATACATGTATTGTAACCAAAATAAAAGAGATGGGAATATGAAATATACCTTTCTCAAACTTCTGATGGGATGACCTTTAAGTCACAAAGAGAGAAACTTTCAATTACTAGTCCACACCAAGTTTGCTTGATCCACAAATTTTAGTAAGCTAACTAGTAATTTTCAGTGCCTTGAAATCACCTTAGGAACTACCCACAATCTCCGGAACTTGCTCAAAAACTTTTGGCCACACTCAAGAATACCTTCAATGGAGTATAATGTGTGAAAAATGAGATAGATGCTTGGACTTGTGTAAGAAACAAGTGAGGACAAGTCTAGGACTCATATATGGACATATCACAAGTCTCTAGACCTAGTCATCCATGCATGCCCCAAGAAGCTCCATAATTGTCCCACCTTGAGCCAGTCAAATGAATAAACAATTGATGTCTATCAGATGCACTTCAGACCGTGAACCCATCAGGTTTCATGGCATGAAATAGTCCAACAACACATCTTTTTTATTTTTTGATCTCTCGTTCACGATGTGTGCTATCGGTATCAATCATTGGCGTGTGACCCAATAAACTCGTGTTATATTAACAGTAATACGGACCTACGTGTGCGGTGAGCATAATCTAACAAGTTTATGTTTTAATAGAATACAGTACACATTCCATAATATTATCGTTAAGATTTTTTGGTTCATAAAGGTAATAATTGTATGTGTGTGCGGGGGCAGGGATGGTGGCAGCCGATAGCGGCGACAACGGTGTTTTTAGTGGTCGAGAGGCGGGTGGTAGATGTGATAGTGGTGTTCGTGGTGGTGGAGATCAATGGTGATTGGTGGTGAAACTAACTACGATGAGTGATGGCAACGGGAGTTGGTGGTTAGTGACCACAGAGGTAGTTGTGATGGGTGGGGGTAGATAGTGAAAGGCTATGGTGTACTAGTTTCCATGAATTGGTGGTGGTGGAGACGGCAGGGTCGGTGGTGGCGGTGATCAATGGTGGCGATGAGTGGGTGGTGGTGACAGTTACGGTGGTTAGTGGGGGTGGTAGTGATGGTTGGTTGGGGATGTACGCACAATTGAATCTATTACCCCCAATATAGAAGGGAATGACATGAACCATTAACGGGTAATGACCGATTACATTCCCACTAACTAAGCACCATTAATCATTACCTTTATTATTTTTTACCCTCTAAAACTTACAACAAAGCACCACCTAAATATGTGGATGTCTAGTGTTAATTTGAAGATTCAGATTGTAAGTATTGGAAATGTTTCTAATCTTTTTGGTATTAATATATAAATTTTATCAATATGACATCATCCTGTCTTAGAACCGTTTTGAATTGTCATTAATTCCGAGTAAAAATCGACTTCATATTTTTTATGCTAAAACATGAAATTTGATCGAAACTTATAAATTTCATTTAATCCTGATATATATGTTCTTATAATCAATATATCGTCATCGGATTGATATAATCATAATTATGTGAACTTAAAATAAACACGCATATTTGTTGAATAATGGGTGAAACCATTTCAAATAACTCTTTTTAGTTTATCCCCTCGAATCAAATTTCCACGAGCTTAACTCTCTACCGACAAGAAGTCACTATCTCCTCTCCAACTATGTTACTCCCATCTTCATCACCTTTCCTTCCTTTTAAATCTATACAATACGGTGGATAGGGAATTTACGTTGAACTCTTCTCGATCTGTGGAGTTATAGCATTCAATCTTTAGTTACGTATTTGTCTCTTTCCACTCAAACCTTTGAACATCCACACGTTGCACAAACATGGTTGTAGTTGCTTCCTCTTTCGAGAAACTTTCTTATTAATAGTCTTCAACCCATTAAAAGAATATCACTTATTGTCGTGAAATATTTAAGCATGTAAGTGAAAATATAAGAATGTGCTACTGTAAGAATGGCTTACCTTCAAATTACATAAAGTCTAAGCACACAAAGGCTAATTCACTTCAGAATAGTAAGGCAGATAGATATACCATTTTCTTTACCATCAAAAATCTATTAGTTTTCTTATTATAAAACTAGATTATCCAAACCATGTCTGGCTATGCCAAGTGCATTGTTCACAAGGGTGCGCGGAAGTACAAATTAGACATGGTTAATCTAAAAGAGATGCTACATGAACATAAAACAAATTTAATTTCTTTTATGGCCGGTAATCATTTGTCCAAACCTTGGCCGGCTAAATCCAGAAGATAGTTGGTGACTGCGCGCTACACATGATGAACATGGTAAAGCTCTCCCAATAGAGAGACTATTGTGGCTCTCACAAGGAATGATCTCATCAACATAGTTAAGAACATGAGATCTTTCCCTTGTGGTGAATGTACACAAGTTGTTAATCAACTTGGCCACCTCTTCGCGCTTCACATGAATTCCATCCCAAAGAGTAGTTAGAGGTCATAACTCAAAAGTTAGCATATACACATTAGATTACTACTTAAGCAATGGATATTCTCACGTTGATGCCTGATATTTAGAGGGACTGAAATTTCTGTATATTGATTTTGATGTGTGTATTACAAAAAAGAGAAAG
The DNA here is from genome assembly GCA_947179395.2 of Pulicaria dysenterica. Classification (NCBI taxonomy): domain Eukaryota; kingdom Viridiplantae; phylum Streptophyta; class Magnoliopsida; order Asterales; family Asteraceae; genus Pulicaria; species Pulicaria dysenterica. Next base: position 24,587,760 of record OX359290.1, on the reverse strand, counting down.
CCTCTATTTATACTAATTTTTACTGAAACTATTTTAAGTAACCTTCTTTGAGGGATGGAAAGCACAATCTTCTCCTTGAATTCGGGATATGATGAATATTCTGATGCCACATAATCAATCCTTTTAACACTCCCCCTGAAGTTGAATGGTGGGATCTCCGAAATTCAATTTGAAGAGACACTCCTGTAAGGATCTTTCGTTGACTGCTTTGGTTAAGATATCAGCAAGTTGCTCATCTGAACGAACAAATGGTAGTATGATGATCTTAGTCTCCAACTTTTCTTTGATGAAGTGCCGGTCAACTTCAATGTATTTTGTTTGATTATGTTGTACAGGATTCTCGTAAATCTGAATGGCTGCTTTGTTGTCACTCAATATTGGCGGATATCCTATCTCAGTTAGGAGTTTACGTACCCATAACACGTCACGTCAGTTGTTCCCCTTGCGATTCCTCGGAACTCGGGTTCTGTAGTGGATAGTGCTACCACTTTATGTTTTTTGCGTTGCCATGTAACAAGATTCTGTTGGAACACGGTATGGAGCAAAGCACAGCAGAAGCATAAAACAAGAGTTTCAAAAACCGTACAAAAACGGGTCCATACATGTTCCAAAGTGATAATATTCTACAAAACACAAATTGCAACTTAAAAAACAAGAGAAAGGGCAGAGAATACCTCACTACCTTCTCAACAATCGGCTGTAGCAAGTGACAAGTCGGGACAACCAAGAACTCAAGTGAATCCTTCTCTATTGCATGATCCACACCAAGTTGGTTCGACCCCCGTATGCTAGTACTCCATCTTGTGAACATCCACCATGACTTCACGTATCTGGAACAGCCAACTTGTATCTCCTCTTGAACCAAAATGCTCACATAACACTCAAGAACTATCTATCTTAGTGTATAGTGTGTATATCTCATGAAGGTACCAAGAGAGAATTAGAGAGAGTAAAATGATGTCTCATGAAGTTCTCATATCAATCCAGACCACAATACACGTATTTGGCCGGATTAGAAGTTATCCCCTCATTAGACCATAAGATGGCCCAATCAGAAATAAGAATTTCATGTAGATGGTCCTTCACGGCCCTTCACGGCCTCTCACGGCCTGTGAAGACAAAAATGCACCACGACTGGCCATAATCCTTCACGGCCCGTGCCGCGTTCGAGTGACTCGTGAGGGCGTCTCCTTCACGACCCCTCCATGACCTCTCACGACCCGTGAAGACTCCAAGAGCCGTATGAGAGTCGTTGAGTCAAACGTGAGGGCAGTGGGCTTCACGACCCGTGGAGCATCCCTCACGGTCGTGAAGCCCTAAAATCAAACAATTTGATTTTTGGACCTTCTCTCTTTATCAGTAAGCTGTCGGGATCAATCCTTGGCGTGTGACCCAATAGGCTCGCACTTCATCAGCAGTAACACCAATGTACTTGTGTCAGTGGGCAGACTCCAACAGACTCCCACTTGCACATGACACAACGTATACAGAGGTATCATAGACAGGGAGCGGCCTCTAGCAAGGCATCCCTGCCCCCAAGTCAGTATGAGGTATGTCATCCCATAGACAAGTACCAATTCACAACCCAAAGGTTTGAAATGGCCGTATAGATAAGTGATCAACCATCCTTTTGTTCGCGATATCCATGCGAAGACGAGACATGGTACTAAGTCATTCTCAGTCCTTCACGATTATGTTTCTCGATCGAGATTGGTGGTGACCAAAATAAACAAGTTGCAATCGATTACCCAAATCATTGCATACTCGAGCATGGCCATGCATTTTGGTGTCAGCGCCCAATCATCGAGGGGCCCAGGGATATCTCTCTAAACAGAGGAACAAATTCCTTTGACTACATTGCCCACCACAGTGATCATACTCTGATCAGCTACTCCCTTTATAACAGCCAGTTACGGACTGCGTTTGAAAGCAACTAGAGCAAAGCAAACCAAAGTGATGCAGACACATGCATCTCCAGTATGAGGATGAACTGATATTATCATCCAGAATCACTCATGACAAGTACCACAAAGTGAATTCAAGTGTGGGTCGTCCAGTCACTTGAAACCCCTTTCAAGTACAGGCGAAGTATTGCGTCCCTGTATCCCAATCACCATTGGACACTTGACCAATCACTTCCCTCAGCCTTCATTCAGACTTCCTTCCCTTGAAGAATGACTGGCTGTGGACATTTAGAATGTAAAAACATTTAGGGAAGAGGTAAAACATGCAAAGTTGGAACACAATAAGGCTTGCTGAGAGTACCCGCTACACGCACATTACCAAACCCCTTTGATAATCGATACAAGCAGAAGCACAATATTGCTTAATGTTCCCAAAGAGTAAAGCATATCAAAACTTTGACTAAAACGTACTCAAGCCAAGTTCATGCAGACCTTAGTATGACATTCATCACTAGACTGCAACTATAGCTCAGTAAACGGACCATCCACGATGTTATCCGTGTGTACTCTGACATTGATCATATCCCTACTGCAACCAACCACTTCCAAAGTGTGTGTTGATGGGATTTCGATCATTTATCCAAGCCGTTATACCTTCATTGTTTCTAAAGAACCCAATAAGGTAAACAACGCTCGAGTCTCAAATTTAATGTGCATAAGTCATCGTACCGTCATAGTTTTCACAAAGATCTCTATAGAGTCAGCGATGCTTGATTCTCAGTGATCATATCCCTACTACAACCAACCACTTCTAAAGTGTGCGTTGATGGGATTTTGATCATTTTGTCCAAGCAGTTATACCTTCATTGTTTCAAAAGGAACCCAATAAGGCAAACAATGCTTGGTCCACATAAATTAACGTGTATAAGCCATCGTACCCTCATTGCCTCAAAAGAACTCAATAGAGTCAACGATGCTTTAAGTAACACGTAAATTAACAACACCATATTTTAAAAGGATTACAAACCCCAATAAATATTGACGGTTATCCTTTCTAGTAGAAGCTATCACAAGAGTAACAACTCACTTTGAGCTTCTTCTAATTATATCACCACAAGAACATATACTCATATTTCTTGTAATCCATAAACTTCTTTGAATATCCCATATTTATTATGGACGCATAATTCTTAATTTACGCTTCTTGCTAAGCTAAATCAAGACATTATCTCCAAAATATAGCATCTTCAAGACATACCCAAAAGGATAATAACAGCGCTCCCACTAGCTCTGCCATCTATCCAAGTTTTATCATTGCTTACTGAAAACTCAAACACTTGATTTTCTTAGCAAAGATTCCAAAACTTAGATTTATTCTAAGCCCAAAAGGACTCCTCCTTTGTAGACTTCATAAGGATACTCAGGATGTAAAAGACCCTCGGACAGTGTTATGAACACTTCCTCATAAAATTCCTATAACGGAATGCGGTCCTTGCATCATACTGCCATAACACGGCATAAGCATCCCCTTAAACTTCAACATAACTACTGGGAGAATGTCTTCATATGATTTCTACCCAATGGTCAATCATCATGAAACCAATTCCTTCCAGTCAGTATTTGAAGTTATCTACAAATTAATCCATGCAGATCTCTTCCCAAAAGATCTATTTACACCATCAGGTCAAAACCTAGGTGTTGGATTAACCAAGTTCAAAACTTGAAAATCCAGCATGGAATATATATTATGTTATTACACTTCTCTTCTTAGCGGACTCAAGGGCCCACTACAGCTTCCGGTAGTTGATGCATACATCACGTATCATCAATAAGTCATCGTCCTCAGATATAATAAATCATACTCTTCTGGTCTTATGACGACTCTTACCAGACATATGAAGAAGTAATAACTTTATGCCAGATACTCCAACATAGCCATGTTGAGTTCCAATCATTTCTGATTGAATGCTAGTGCCAACATCAGGTCTTTTATTTAAATCTCACGTTCTTCCACTGGAATGCTTCAGTTATTCCTTTCCCTTTTCGAGCAACGGAAACCAGTTCTCAAAAGGTTATGAAATGAATATCTGAAACTCAGAAGAACTATTAAATACATTAGCATTCTTTAAGTTCATCCATCTCTCACTAAATGTAGACTGGATAACTCTGATCTATGAGATTGACAAGCAAAGAACACTTTCTAATCGAATCTCCTTAGATGCTAACTTGACCATCTTTGTTGAATTATAACAAGAACATTGCCCGCCACTACCCAAGTACACCTTTCAGCAGGTTACTTAAGTTTAATCCATCAAGTCGGAGCCATAACCAATATGTTCCATTCCTCCACTTAGCGATCCATGTAAAAACATGTATCCCAGGAGAAGTGAATTATGAGTCAAACTCACAATTCTTATGATGGTTAAGAATGTAGATGCTCAACATCTCACAAGATTTGAGTATCTTTATTCCCTTTTGCCCTCTTCATCTTAAATTTGTTAAGGGTGAGTCTTGAACACCTCTCAGGTTTCAGACATTCGTCTAATAAATTAGACTTACCCATTCCTTCTGCCATCATCGGTAAAGGTAACAAACCATATATAGTTAATCCTTATGATTTTGCTTGAACGGTCTTTACACCAACGTGCAAATGAAATCCAACAAGCCTTTATTCCTCTCACATACACAAGTGAAGGATATGTTAGTTATTTAGCTTTATAAGCAAGATTTGACATCAAGAATTGATTCAAAGTCAAAAGTTTCCAAGTTCCTAACCTCTTGGAGCTTGGTGATGTTAGTCTTGTTTATATGGTTAAATGAACTATTTCATAAGGATAACAATTCCATAATCATTCATAATCATTCCATTACTTCTTCAAGCAAAAGCTTATAACAAATGCCAAGACATGAATAAACTTTGAAATAAATCTCAAACCCACAATTTCAAAATTCAAAGTAATATTCATCATCATCAAAGGCATATAAGATACAATGCTTCTTGCCACACAGGGCGTAAGACAAAGATCTAAATGAAGTAATAGTTTAGCTGGATGGAATGGCAAGACTCTTCTTCCAATCCTTCTAGTTAGGGACAAGCACCATGCTTCCCTTCTCTAAGATCCAGCTCTCCATGCATCCATTACCTACTTCTGATTAACATCTGCACTTTGCAACAAACAAGTTTGTGACAAACGTGAGCGTTTTGACTAGCGTTCAAAACCCAGTCATTATAAGTAGAAGATCAATGGAGTTTGATCATGAATGTACCTGAAGATGAGCTAACGTTCTTCCGCTTTAGGATACTTAGCTCTTCCAGGCACTTAAGGCAGGCGTGACGGCGCCAATTTCCAATTTCTCCGCAAAAGTAGCAAACTACCCCATGTGGAACATCATCTTGAGGCACAATCTCATTTTGCTCTGACTCCACAATTACGGATAGCCTAGTCATACAAGGCTTTCCTTTTGAGGTCAGTTTCTCCTTCTTGCTTACTTGTTTCCTAGTAGCCATAGTGGATGTGGACGAGACACGATCTTTCTCAACCATGTAAGACTGTACAGCCTTCAGCATGTCTTGAAGTTCGATCAAGGATTTATCCAAATTGTCTTTGTGATAGTTCTTGACAAACTTCTCATAAGACGCGGGCAGGGACTGGAGGATCATATCCACCGCAATCTCCCTCCCTATTGGAAGTCCAAGTCTCTCCAACTGGTCCATATATCCCTTCATCATAAGGAAATGGACATTTACATACTCACCTTCCTGCATCCTACAACCGACCAAAGCCTTTATACACTCAAAACCGTTCTTGTCTAACCTGCTGTGGGAACATGTCCTTTAGCCGGTTTATCATGTCATACGCACTCAATTGCTCAAGCTGCTGATGCAACTCAAAGCTCATAGTCGATAACATGAGACAAGAAATATCTTGTGTATCTCTAACACGCTTCTCAAAAGCGTATCGTGTGGCCCAGTTCGCGTTGGTAGCAGGTGGCTCCGGAAAGGGTTCCTCAAGGATGTGCAACTTTGACTCGTGACGGAGGACAATCCTCAATACACGATACCAGTCAGCGAAGTTCACTCCTATGAGTCTCTCCCTTTCTAGGAATAATCGAAGTTTAAAGTTTGGTATGGTGTCGTTAATATTTTCCATCTATAAAAGAGTACACGTTTTAGTTAGTTTCGATATTATCCTCGTCAAAATAATTACCCAGCTGATTAATAAAACCAAATTATCTTAACAAGGGCTAAGAACCTCAAAGTACCCCAATCCATGACGGGTTTGCCGCGGATCACTTCATGGAGCTACTTAGGCCGGTAAACGCTTTACCAATTGCAATCCGAGATTACAACTCTTAGACACTTGCGGGATCCTAGGTACTCATAGCACCCATTTGGCATGTTTGATCCCTTTTCTCACCAATTCCTCATTAATCCACTTTGATAGCTCGGTATGTGCACGACAACTACCAAGGCGTTTTAAGTCTTGGAATTGTAAATCGACCGTCAAGATACACGGTGGTACTCTAGCCCAATGGCCGGCTCAGCTAAGCTCGACAACCGACCCTTGCGAGTTGCCACACGCACCTTCCACACAGTTTCACAAAACCGATCTCGGCTAAGCTCGACGACTGATCTTGTTTCACTAGATTTGGGTGGTGTCATCTTATGGGAGGCGAGTGATTTACATTTAATAAAAACGGGATTTTGTTTTTAAAGTGGTCTTGTGGCGCGCGAGGTTTGTAAACAAATTCAAAACTCTTGGTTTTATTATTTTCAAAAGTTTTCAAACGAGCGAAGAAACTAAACAACCACGCAAGAAACTAAAAAAAACAACAACCACGCACAAATAATATCCGGTAACATGCCCCTAAACCCTATGCGCTTACCCCTTGAGCCAAACGAGTAAAGCAAGGCCAAACTAAGGACACAGCCACTTGGCCCAGCTGGAAGTGCTCCCACTGAATCCGTCATCTACAATGAACCTTCGGATCCACCATGGCCGAGACGTCTCCTCCACGACTCTCGATGGTTGTCTTCGGTCTTCTTTTACAAATACATACAAATATTTGAAAAGAAACGGCATGCAAGCCGCGGAATGCTAATATAAGCTAATCTAAGCTAATCTAACAATTACAGAGAGAAGCAACCGGCATGCAAGCCAAAATCAAGTACAAAATACAAGACCGAATAAATTTAATTATTACAAACCAATTGTGGTACAAACCACCAAATGAATGAATAATTAAACACAACCAAACAACCAACACATAGGTCTAATGGGCAAGGCGTTACCGGATCAAACAACAAACCACAAACAACAACACGGTGTGCCACAACAAAACCGTGTGAAATGTATCTCGATTAAGATTGTTCAAACCTAGCTAAACACTCAAGGCACAAAGTGAACAATCCTTGTACATATGCATTAGTACCCCAAACACTTTGAGCATACATATTCATATATACACAATACAAGTATATGCATGTGTGCATTTCATGCCAAAAATCACCCAATACATATAAATGTACGAATCAAGACACATATGGGGCTTTTCCAACATCCAAACACTTTGGACAGATTCTGGAAAAACAGAATCGAAAGGAGCTAAAACCAAAAATATTTTTCTTTTACCAAAAGGACAAAAAGACTGTTCACAACGTCCTTCACGGCCCAGGAGCCTTCACGGCCTTTCACGGCCCGTGAAGCCCATGAACTCCACGACTCTGACACAGTGAAAAACCTTCACGACCAACACCCCACGTAATTGTTCGTGAGCCTCCACGACCGTGAAGAAAAATCTTCACGAGACTTGTCGTGAACCTTCACATCCGTGAAGAATAATCCTGTTGGGGAGATAGCAATATCAAACCTAAATCAAACCTATCTATTAAGTAAAATAGGATTTGATGTTAACAAAACCATATATTCAGTTTTGGACTTAGATTGATGAAAAACATGTGTTGTTTTTTATCTGAGACTTAAAGAATTTATGTGTATGATATGTCAGCTGACGAATCATAGTGTCAGCTGAACACTGAGTATCAGCCAAAGGACCAGCTTCAGGAAGATCAGCTGAGAAGAAAAGATCAGTCAAAAAGCATCAGCTAAGGAATCACATTGAATCAGCTGATGGCATAAAACCATCAGCTAATGGAGATTTCAAGATCAGCTGAGCAGTCTAGGATCAGCTGACACAATCACAGTTATCAGTTGATGCCTCCCATGTGTCAGATAAGGTATTTATTACTTATCCAATCTTTTCTTCATAAGCTTACACTACTCAAAATGACTAGCTGAGCCCTTGGGAATAGCTGACAGTTTAGTTTGATCAATTTATTAGCTGCACGTTGAGTTGTGTTATCAGCTGAACAATTTGATCAGCTGAGCAAATCTAGTCAGCTGAGTTTTTCACATCCAACCTTAGCTGAGCAAAATAATATTTGCAGTTCAGTGTCTATTAGCTGAGTCTTTATTGTATATCTCAGATAATAGCTTTTCTATGTAATATTTTCTTTAGTCAAAGGCAGAACATGTGTTGTTCTTATTATGCCTTAGATCTTTCGTTGTAAAAGTACTTAGCACTTTTTGGATCTGCAAAGATACAAAAAGGATAGATCTTTATCCCCTGGAAAAGGAGAAAGATACTCTTGAAAAGAAGATCTCGAAGATATGATGTTAAGTATGGCTGACAACTCCATACTTGGTAAAGTCACATCTTCAGAAAGCATGGTGTTGATTAAAGCACAAGCATGAAAGGAGAAGTTTACTTTTCCAAGATATAAAGGTAGTAGTTTAATAATATATTAATAAATAGTGGGTATACTCATTACTGAAAAGTATGTTCACTTTACACACTTTGTGTATAAAGTTAACTTACTTTTCACCTACTAACTTTATCTATTATAATATTATTAAACCAAGTACCTTTGTCTCCTTCTCTCTTCATCAACTCGGGCACACCTTGCTTATATATACTCATGCATGGAAACATGCTAAGTATGCGTTGAAAAGCATTGAAATCTCATAAGTTGAGAATTAGAAGAGTTAACATATTACTTTCAGTGTAACAAACTTGTTCATGTGTTGAACATCTTAGACATTAGTTGCTTAAGATTAGCATTGTCTATGTGTTAGACAAATCTAGTTGCCACCTTTTATTGAACTTAGATTTTCCGCATCTAGTTCATGTAATTCTTGATTAACATCAATAAGAATTATACAAAAGTAAACCGTGTGTCTCTTAAATTTTAATTTGCTAAAGTTTGTATTCAACCCCCCTTCTACAAACATTTGTTGTTGTAGTATCCATTCGGGACCAACAACTGGTATCAGAGCAGGCTAGATAATCCATATCTAAGATCTGTTTTGCTTACTCTTCAACTGCTTCTACCCCATACTACTAAATGGCCACTCCGGTTGCTTCTTCAAATGGTTCTTCAAATAATGGTTCACTCACTAGGTGTCCAACTTTTGATGGAGAAAACTTTTCTCTCTGAAAAAAGTAGAGTTCTTCTCTATATGTCAAGCCTAGATGATGTGATGCTCAAAACTGTGACTGGAGGTCCTTATGTTCCTTCCTCAACTATCCAAGTAACTGAAGCCACTGATGAAGTTCCTGCCGTTGAAAGACTAATTATAAAGCCTATAAATCAATAGTCTGATGAAGACAAAAGGCTTGTTAATCTTGATGTTAAAGCAATGACAGCCTTAGTCTATGCACTACCAAATGATGTCTATCATCAAGTTCTTAATTGCAAATCTGCAAAAGAGAAGCTAGACACTTTGACCGTTGCATATGAAGGTATTGAAGAAGTGTAGGAAAACAAGAAACTTCTTCTGGTAAGAGAATATGAGTTCTTCTTTGCTAATAAAGGTGAAAGTCTAACTCAGACCTACACCAGATTCAACTGCCTTATTAATGACTTAAGAAGGGCAGATGTTCCCAAGAGCAATAAAGAGCTTGTAAACAAGTTTCTAACTCTCTCCCAGAATCTTGGGATCATTTTATCACTGTGCTTAAACATGGTGAGAAAATCAAGGGTCTTACACTGGTTGGTTTATATGGAAACCTTATGAATCATGAACAATCAGTGAAACAAAGGAAACTCTCTACCAAGGATATGAAGGAGGCTACAAAAGCTCCAACTACTGCCCTTGTATCTAAGGATACAAGATCTAGGAGTTTTGCAGCAATGGTGGATGAATCAAGTGATGAGGAAGATGAAGAGGAAACTTCTGATGAAGAGCAAGTGACTGATGGGGATGAAGATCTGGAGAACATGGACAGCATTGAAGCTGCTGTTGAGTAGGCTGCCATGTTGGTTAAAAGGTTCAAACCTTTTTTGAAAAGAAAGGGTGTCAAGAGGTTTGAAAGGAAACCCTTCAAAGGAGAAAGAGCCATGTCAAAACCAAAGGCTTCATAAGGTTGTTTCTCTTGTGGCAAGACTGATCACTATGCCAGTGAATGTAAGTCCAAAGAAAACACAGGCCTCAAGGGTTCCTCAAGCTCAGACAGCAAGATTGATTATGAAGCCAACTATAAGAAGCTTCTTGCTGCTGTCCTTGACAAGAAGAAGAAGAAAGCTCAGAACAGGGTGCTGGTAGCTGAAGAAGAAGATTGGGCTGAGGAAGATCTCTCAAGTGATGAAGATGAGGTCCTCACAGCTCAGTTCAGTTTGATGGCTAGCACAACAAGTACAAGTTCCTTTGATGAGGACATGAAGAAAGTTGCTAAAGCTTGTACTTCTCATGACTGGGATCCCTCTTCTATGTATCAGGTTGGAAAATTTATTAACTATGAAGATAATGAAAAGAATACTATGTTTGATTATCTATGTGTTGAGTTTCAGTCAAATATTTAAAGAGAAAAGAAGCTAAAATTAGAAATAGAATCACTAAAAGAGAGATTAAGTCTTAAAGATGAGAAACTGAAACAAATGACAAAACTGGAAGATGATTTAGCTAATCAAAAGATACTTAATCAGATCTTGGTAAAAGAAACCAATGAAGCAACAATAAAGTTTAATGACTTTAAAAAAGTAGTTAGATCTTGGTGTATATCTGCTGAGAAGACTACTCAGTGTGTCAATGAGCAGATTCCAAAACAAGTTCAAGCTATTATTGGTGGAAATTATTCCCAAGCTGCCAACTGTGTTGATTTTAGCAAGAACATAAATATCTTAGAAACAGCTGATATTTTACCTCTTACTTTTCAAAAGATTGTAAAAGGAAAAAGTATTATCACTAACAGATTCGTTAAAAGTAAAAGTACTCAGCTGAAAGACTCAACCACTTCAAAAGTTGGTTCAAGTTCTATTGTCTTGACAGAAAGCAAAAGTACTGAAGATTTAAGTGTAAAGGAAGTAATTAAAGGAATGGAATCATTTGTTGATACCAAAGAGACATTCTGTTGTCAAACCTTGAAAATGGATACATTAAATTTAGGAACTCAGTTGACTGAACATTCTTTAGCTAATGATGTTACATCAGCTGATCAAAAAGTAGATGACAACTGCTCAGCTGATAGCCTGTCAGCTGATCATGGTTCCTCTTCTGTTTGTTTAGCTGATCAAATATCATTTTAAACTCTTTTAATAGGAGAAACTAAAAGTAAAAGACCTTTTGTTTACAAAAAGTCTCAGTCTGCCATACCTAAAGTTGATCATAAACTCATTTTAACTAAGGGTCAACCTAAGGTAACTGTAAACAAAGACCTTATTAGTTTACAGAATCAGCTGCAATAGGTGAATGGTGAAATCTGTCAGCTGATGACCTATAGTCATCAGAAAACAGTTAAGACATTCTTAGGCAATTACCAAAACATGTTAAAGGCTCCAAAAATAAAAAATGTTATAAATATGGGAGCAAAGAACATAAGGCAAGTAATTATTCTCTTGAAGGTAACTCAAGACAGCGGACTAATTATGATAACACAGTTGTTTCTCTCATTAATAAACAACCTAATATAAAGTGGATGGCTAGGTGCAATCCACAGGGGTCCACTTAAATGTGGATGCCCAAATGTCACTAACCTTCTTTCAATCACATCTATGCAGGGTCTGAACACATGGTATCTTGACAGTGGATGTTCAAGGACCATGACAGGTTGTAAAGCTTTGCTTAGTAACTACAAGAAGGAAAAAGGTCCAAGAGTAACCTTTGGTGATAACAATTGTGGGCAAACAAAAGGCTACGGAGAACTTCATAATGGGAACCTAACCTTGTCCAAGGTATCATATGTTAAAGGGCTTAAGTACAATCTCATCAGCATAAGTCAGTTATGTGATGGTGATCAAAAAGTCCTCTTTACAAAGACAGGCGGTTCCATTTTAGATCAAGAAGGTAAAACAATAATTTGTGCAAAGAGAACCAAGGATGTATATACTCTTGATATGTCCTCTGGTGATCCATCCAAGTTAACCTGTTTGTATACCAAGTCAGTAACTGACACAAACTGGTTATGGCACAAAAGGCTTTCCCATTTAAACTTCAAAAACATTAACAAGTTGAGCAAGGGTGAACTAGTGTCAGGACTACCTTCACTGACGTATGTTAAGCCTAAACCCTGTTCTGCTTGTGGGAAGGGAAAGCAGCACAAGACTTCGTTTCCATCTAAGCAAGCCTTCTCCATTACTGAACCTTTCTACATGTTGCACATGGATCTATTTGGTCGCTAGTATTGGTGGAAGTAAGTATGCATTGGTAATGGTTGATGAATTATCAAGATACACTTAGGTCATCTTCCTAAAAGCAAAGAGTGAGGCTGCTGAAGAGGTTATAAGCTTCATTAGAAAGATGGAAGTGCTTAATGGTAATCTGGTAAGGATGCTTAGAAGTGATCATGGAACCGAATTTAGAAATCAAACTCTTGAAGGTTTCTATGATGAGAAAGGTATTTCTCAAAACTTCTCTGCTCCAAGGACACTACAACATAATGGTGTAGCTGAAAGAAGAAACAGAACTTTGATTGAAGCTGCAAGAACCATGCTATGTGAGAGTGGGTTAGGATTCAACTTCTGGGCTGAAGCTGTCAGCTGTGCATGTTTTACTCAGAACAGATCCCTTGTAATCAAGAGGCACAACAAGACTCCTTATGAAGTTCTCAAGGGAAGGAAGCCCAACATCAGCTTTCTACACATCTTTGGGTGTCAGTGTTTCATTCTGAACCAGAAAGATCAATTGCAGAAATTTGCACTAAAAGCTGATGAAGGTGTGTTTGTTGGATATTCTGTGATCTCCAAAGCTTACAGAATTTACAACATCAGAACAAAGGTCATAGAAGAATCAATCAATGTAAGTTTTAATGAAAATGACTTTGTTGCTTCCTGCTCTACTAATCCATCTACAGGTGAGGAATTTAATGATTTGATGCATACTGAAAACAACACGAGTATCAGCTGATTCACTCCCATCAGCTGATCCAATCTCATCAGATGACATAGATGACTTAGATGAACCTGTTCCAAATCTACAAAACACCTCTACACATTCTATCCTGAATCAACCCACACTTTTACTGAATGATGAGAATCATGATTCAACATCAATGGACTCTAATTCTATATCAAACATTCCTTCTTCAGTAGAAGTTTCATTAGCTGACATTCCTGAAATTCTGTCAGCTGATCAACCAGAAGTCTCATCAGCTGATCCAATCCAAAGAATTTCAACTCCCATAATCCAAAACAATTCAAACTCTCCCGGAATCCAAAATGCCTATAAATACCTCAGAAATCATCCAATTGATCAGGTCATAGGTAACTAACTTCTATTTATACACAGGTTTTGTTTCTATGATTGAACCAAAGAAGGTAGATGAAGCTCTAAATGATCCTCACTGGATAAATTCCATGCAAGAAGAATTGGCTGAATTTACTAGGAACAATGTTTGGACTTTGGTGCCAAGACCAAAGGACAAATCCATCATTGGTACTAAGTGGGTGTTCAGAAACAAGATGGATGAACAAGGGCTAATCATCATAAACAAGGCAAGATTAGTTGCACAGGGGTATTGTCAAGAAGAAGGTATTGATTATGATGAAACTTTTGCCCCTGTTGCAAGACTTGAAGCAATAAGACTGTTTCTTGCTTATGCTGCCTTCAAAGACTTCAAAGTATTCCAAATGGATGTTAAGAGTGCTTTCCTCAATGAAGAATTGAAGGAAGAAGTGTATGTCAAACAACCTCCAGGTTTTGAGGATGCAAGCAAACCAGATCATGTATACTTCTTGAACAAAGCTTTGTATGGTCTGAAGCAAGCTCCAAGAGCCTGGTATGATACCCTCTCTTCTTTTCTGACCAATAAAGGATTTATAAGAGGAAGCATAGATAGCACTTTGTTTATAAGAAAATTCAAGGGTGATGTAATACTAGTGCAAATATATGTAGATGATATAATATTTGGGTCTACAAATGTTGATCTTTGCAAAAAGTTTTCTAAACTCATGTCTGACAATTATCAAATGAGTATGATGGGTGAGTTAAACTATTTTCTAGGTCTTCAAATTAAACAAGAGGTTGATGGAATTTTCATTCATCAAACAAAGTATGTAAATGACTTACTTAAGAAGTTTGAGTTTGAAAATTGTTCTTCAATGAAAACACCCATGTCCACTGCCTTAAAGCTTGGAAAGGACACTGATGGTAAATCAGTGAACATTACAGCTTATAGAGGTATGATAGAGTCTCTTTTGTACCTCACTGCAAGTAGACCAGATATTATGTTTTCTACGTGTCTTTGTGCTGATTACCAAGCAGATCCCAATGAATCTCACTTAGCTGCAGCTAAAAGAATTTTCAGGTATCTCAAAGGAACTCCTAATCTAGGTCTTTGGTACCCCAAAGACTCTGATTTTGAGTTAGTTGGATACACTGATTCTGACTTTGCAGGTTGCACACTAGACAGAAAGAGTACATCTGGGGGTTGTCAATTATTAGGTGGAAGATTAGTCAGCTGGTCAAGAAAGAAACAAAACTCTGTTTCAACTTCTACAGCTGAGGTAGAATATACATTGCTGCTGGAAGCGGCTGTGCTCAATTGCTATGGCTGCAAAATCAACTACTAGATTATGACTTACAGTTTGAAAACTCCCCAATTCTGTGTGACAACACAAGTGCTATATCTATCTCTAATAATCCTGTTTTGCATTCAAAAACTAAGCATATTGAAATCAGACATCATTTTCTTAGAGATAATGTGCAGAAAAAGAAAGTCTCAATGCACTATATAAACACTGATGTTCAATTAGCTGACATTTTTACAAAACCTTTGGATGAGTCTCGATTCAACTTCCTAATATCCAAACTTGGCATGTTAAATTTGTAATATATTCATTTCTTAGGTAGTTAATTTTGTGTGAAAATAATTTTATTTGTGTGTGAAATGAAGTACTTATCTAAGCTTCTACATATTTTACTTATGGTAGATCAGCTAATGGAATTATGTCAGCTGACGATCATCAGCTGACATTATACTTCAGCTGATAAACCATCAGCTAAGACTTAGAAGCTCAGCTAAGTGCATTCATTAGCTAACACTTATTTTATCTCAACATGGATCAGCTGACACTCTCGTTTGTCAGCTGATGATTTTCAAAAGTCAAAAATACTGTGTCCCCACACTTATTTTATTATTTTCTCATTTGTATTTAATATGTTTAACTAGGTATTTAATTTCTTTTAAATTGTCCGTTAGTTGTCTGTGTATTTACTAACTGTTCCGTTTATCACCTTTTTGCAGAAGTGACAGTTACTTTTTGGAAAATATATTTCTGTGACAGTTTAGGTTTCCAAGGAAGATTTAAAGGTGTTTTCGAGAGGTTCTTCATTTCTTACGCTTTCAAAATTCCCAAACACTCTTTCTCTCTCAAATTTCTAACCCTAAACCTTTGTCGCACAGACTGCTTTACTCTGTAATCATGGTCTCCTTCAACCCTGCAACTTCTCCAAACGCCATTGCTGGTGAAAATGTCACACCATCACAATACGCCCAAACAACCTTCTCATAAACACTGATATTCCCGCGAGCAAAGCAAACCAGGGATACGAACCTATGGTGGCTTTCATAACTGCCCATCCCCTGTTCGCATGTCTATCTGCTCATCCTCTGTTCATCTTTCCAAACATTGTTGGTGAGATGTGGTACACTGCAAGGTACCATGCTAATCAAGACCTAATCACTTGCACCTGCCTCAATGGTACCATCAACACAAACATCACTACTGATTCTCTCAGACAAGCGATCTCCATACCCCATATGGCCCCATTTCAACCTTTTGCTACAATGGATCAAGTTCTAGAGGTTTTGCCCCTGATTGGCTACCAAGGTGCTGTTTCCCATGACCAGTATAAACTGTCTGCTCTAGGACACCCATGGAAGTATTTGGCTAGTGTAATCATTCGATGTTTTGGTCACAAGTCTGGCAGCCATGACCAAATGAACCAGTCTGAACTGATGGTGCTACATGCCTTGGTCACAGGGAGGAATATTGACTTCACACAAGTCATATTCTCTGAAATGGTGGATAAGATCACTCTGGGCACATCAAAGAAATCAACCAGAACCCTAGTTCCTTACATCAGGTATCTAAGTTTAATTGCACTTAGTGATGTTCAGAGGGAACACTATGCTGGGTTAGCTGCTCACTTGCACACAATGACAATCCCTCAAATGGGTCAGAAAACTTTCCATTTGATAAGGGAAGATCAAGGTCCTGCTATAACTGCTCAGATGCAAGAGTTGATAGATGTTGTTGCTGAGGAGAATGAAAATGAAGAGGAGGTTATTGCTGAAACTGTTGAGGACCAAATGGCTGATGATTCTGAGTCTCCTGATATAATCACTGATCATTCTGAAGAGTCTATGACTCATGCTCCAGATGAAGCCTTAGTGGAAGAAGAATTGATGTTTAGAGCAGATGTGTTTGATGAACCAGCACAGGATGAGCCAGTTAATCCTGATGCTGAGGGTGAGAATGACAGTAGTGCTGACAGTGGCAAAGATGATCATGATGAGGGAGATGATGACTTTCATGGTGGTGATGCTGGAATTACTTATGCTGAAAACGTTCAAGATACCACCTCCTCATCTTCTCAAATTGGGGTGTCACTCGCAAATTTCCCTGTTACTTCCAGCTCAAGCACCTCACAAAATCAACAAAGTGGTGATGCAGCTGATGGTGATGATGCTGAGGAAGACACAATTTCTGACAATCTCATTAAACTGATTGAGATCAGCAAGACTCAGCACATCTCAGGTATAATCTCTACCACCCTTGAGGATACTCATTTGGTAAACCCCACCAGTGAGAACCCAACCTCTCCACTAGTTGTAACACCCCCACAACAGCCAAGCTCTAGTCTACTCCCAACAGTCACTAGTTCTACTCCCTTTGTAACCCAAAAAAGATACAAGGTCATTAGAGATGGTGCACACTGCACTCATCTCAGAGGGATTGCACAATGCACCCTTGACCTCAACTCCTATAGTTTCCTCTTATGTTGAGGGGGAGCTTATGGAAGTTGATACAACCCTACCACCAGTGGGTGCATCTTCCCAACAAGGTGCACCTGTAACAATGGGACTCCTGCAATCTGGGTCACCCTCCCAACAGGGTAATACCATTGAAAGACAGACCTTCTCCCAAGGTCATACTGTGTCTACAACTCAATTGAGTCAAGCCTTTCCCTTAGTAAGTTCACAACAACTTGCTACTGTAATAAGGGATACCTCTTTGAGTGCAACCCTCACTCACACTCACATATTTGCACCTATTTTTGATTCAGTTCTTACACATGCTAGTGCACTACCTGTCAATACTAGTGACATAAACCAGTCATTAGTACAGGGTACAATTTCTGTTCCCAGTGATCTTAGGCCTATAAACCAAGGTCTAAGTGAGGGACCACAATCCATTCCAGTTCTAATCACAACTTCTCAATCAACTCCCACTCAACCCATTCCCTCTACTTCTTCTGAACCCTCACCCCAAATCCTTCAAAGCTTACTATCTATCTCTCAAAAGATGGATAGTCTTCAAGCCTCCTTTACCTCTTTCCAAACTCAAACAGAAACTCAACTTTCTCATCTAACCCAAGAGATTGAGTCACTCAAATCAAACCAATCCCAAACCCAACCCACCCCTGCCCCTGTTGATCTTTCACCAATTCTAACCAAATTGGATCAACTTCTTACCCAAACTTCTACTCCTACTCCTATTCCTTCACCTACCATCTCAAATCAAACCATTACCACCCTAAACCAAACCATATCCAACCTTCTCACCCAACTGTCTACCCTAAGACCTTCACCACCTAACATCTTTGTAACCATCCCTGACTCTATTCTAAGAGTACCTACCCTTCTCCATACCATAGATGTTGAGGTCACAATACTAAGCCAGTACTCCAGGCAGAGGCACAGTGACACTCTCAGAGAGTTCACCAACATCACTGATGCTATTAGAAGGCTTAGACCTCTCATCTCCACCTCAACCCCTTCCCAAGCTTCCCAACACCATTCTTTTACCACACCTGGTGCCCCTGCTAAGCCTACTACTTTTCCTTCCTCTGATGACAAAAAGGGGGAGAAGTCAAAGAAGTCAGTTAGAGAACCTTCCCCAGACACCATAAGGGCAGCTGTTGATGAATATACAGCTGAGGTTCAGGCTAAGCAAGCAGAGGAAGCATCAGCCCCCAATGAAACAGAAGCTCAAAGAACATCTGATGTTGAGGGGGAGAATCCAGCTGAGGGGGAGAAATCTGCTCAAGAACAGCAAAGGCCAAAAAGAAGGTTTAAAACAGTGGGCAGAAGGAAGAGTGCTAAGAGATCACAGCAAGGTGAATCCTGTGCTCCAATCTCCATATCAGAAGATGATTCTGATGATGATGAAGAAGATGATCAGCCTCTGCCCTCTATGTTCAACATAAAGAAGCAGAGCCCCTCCACTGTAGCTCCACCAGTCCAAGCTTCCTCTCCAGTTCAATCAAGTCAACCAACTCCTAGCAGTTCATCAAGAAGAAAAGGAAAGAAGATAATGACTGCTGAGGAGATTGAAGAAGAAGAAAGAAGAGAGGAAAAGCTAACACAAGAAGAAGAGAGTCTCAGAGAGCTCAGTGAGTTAGTTGCTGCACTTGGTACTTCCATAGAAGAAGTTTTGAAAACCAAGGAAAGACATCAGGACTTCACTTCTCCTGAAGATCTTGCTGCAATTATTGGTGTTACTGATGATGAGTTAAGAGAGCTACAAGAAGAAGAGCTGATTATGATGACCTCTCAATCACATCAAGTACTAGATACACCACAGGAAAGACTCACAAGGAAGCCATTCAAGCTCTGCTGAACTTCAACTTTGGAGGATTAGCTCAGCAAACTGAAAGGTAAGCCAAGGAGTTCAGAGACAACAAAGAAAACTTGGTAAACAGAAGATGTGAAGACATCATCTCAAGGGGTACTCCATACAAAGGTACTGATGAGGGTCCTTATCTCAGAGTGGTGAGAAGAGATGAAAGAAAGACTTATGAAGATACCTATCTTCAACACTGCAAACTACTCTCCTTCTTTGAAATGATAGAGATCTTGTACCATCTCCTCAAGTCCAAAAGTGAAATTGTTCAAAGGTTCATGCCAAATATTGAATACTGGATTCGGATGACAATCTGCAATAGGCTCTTCACACATGATCAGTTCATTGAACACATCAATCTGATTGAAGATGCTTTCAAAAAGAATTCAAAAGCTTTTGTCACCATTGAACAGATCATTGTCAATCCTAACTATCCTTTTCTTTCTGCTTATGAAAGTCTCAACACTACTTTTCCCTCCAATATTGAGCCAGAAATGTTTAAGTACATAACTGAGCCTGAAAGAGGGATGTTCTTCAAAAACAGAGCTGGTGATTGGAGATTCCTAAGAGAAGCTGACATAGGAAGAGCGCCAAGAGCTTTAATTTTTCAAGCTATAAGACTGGCAAGAGGACAGACAGGAAGTCAACACTTTGAAAGTCTGATGGAGACTAGAGCTGATGAACTAATTGCCACCATTCTAGTTGAACATCGTTCAGACATCAAAGAAGAACCTTGGTGGGAATGAAGACCACTTCATAACTAGATTAGATGTCATTTCAATTCCTAGAATAGTTCAACTTCTGTACTTAGTTTAACTCATAGTTAGATTGCTCTGTACAAACTCTGATGTAAATACTTTGTTCTGTAATCAAGCTTGAAACTTTGATCATGGACTACTTAGCTAAAATGCTAGTATAGATTACTCTTAGTAGATAGCTCACATAGTGTAAATATAGAAAATATAAAAAATCCTAAAAACAGAAAAATGATAGAAAAGATACCACAAAAACAGAACATGGTACTTCATAAATGAAAAGATTCCCAAAAACAGAATTTCAGGGAACATAATTTAAAGAGTTACCAAAAACAGATAGCTAGGTAACCAAATTGCACTTAAAAGTTTCATCTTTACAAATTTGAGTCAAACTGATTCTTCTTAAACAGATAAGGTTTTGTCATCATCAAATAGGGGGAGATTGTTGGGGAGATAGCAATATCAAACCTAAATCAAACCTATCTATTAAGTAAAATAGGATTTGATGTTAACAAAACCATATATTCAATTTTGGACTTAGATTGATGAAAAACATGTGTTGTTTTTTATCTGAGACTTAAAGAATTTCTGTGTAAGATATGTCAGCTGATGAATCATAGTGTCAGCTGAACACTGAGTATCAGCCAAAGGACCAGCTTCAGGAAGATCAGCTGAGAAGAAAAGATCAGTCAAAAAGCATCAGCTGAGGAATCACATTGAATCACCTGATGGCATAAAACCATCAGCTAATGGAGATTTCAAGATCAGCTGAGCAGTCTAGGATCAGCTGACATAATCACAGTTATCAGCTGATGCCTCCCATGTGTCAGATAAGGTATTTATTACTTATCCAATCTTTTCTTCATAAGCTGACACTACTCAAAATGACTAGCTGATCCCTTGGGAACAGCTGACAGTTTAGTTTGATCAATTTATTAGCTGCACGTTGAGTTGTGTTATCAGCTGAGCAATTTGATCAGCTGAGCAAATCTAGTCAGCTGAGTCTTTCACATCCAACCTTAGTTGAGCAAAATAATATTTGCAGTTCAGTGTCTATTAGCTGAGTCTTTATTGTATATCTCAGATAATAGCTTTTCTATGTAATATTTTCTTCAGTCAAAGGCAGAACATGTGTTGTTCTTATTATGCCTTAGATCTTTCTTTGTAAAAGTACTTAGCACTTTTTGGATCTGCAAAGATACAAAAAGGATAGATCTTTATCCCCTGGAAAAGGAGAAAGATACTCTTGAAAAGAAGATCTCGAAGATATGATGTTAAGTATGGCTGGCAACTCCATACTTGGTAAAGTCACATCTTCAGAAAGCATGGTGTTGATTAAAGCACAAGCATGAAAGGAGAAGTTTACGTTTCCAAGATATAAATGTAGTAGTTTAATAATATAATAATAGATAGTGAGTATACTCATTACTGAAAAGTATGTTCACTTTACACACTTTGTGTATAAAGTTAACTTACTTTTCACCCACTAACTTTATCTATTATAATATTATTAAACCAAGTACCTTTGTCTCCTTCTCTCTTCATCAACTCGGACACACCTTGCTTATATATTGAGAATTAGAAGAGTTAACATTTTACTTTCAGTGTAACAAACTTGTTCATGTGTTGAACATCTTAGACATTAGTTGTTTAAGATTAGCATTGTTTATGTGTTAGACAAATCTAGTTGCCACCTTTTATTGAACTTAGATTTTCCGTATCTAGTTCATGTAATTCTTGATTAACATCAATAAGAATTATATAAAAGTAAACCGTGTGTCTCTTAAATTTTAATTTACTAAAGTTTGTATTCAACCCCCCTTCTACAAACATTTGTTGTTGTAGTATCCATTCGGGACCAACAAATCCTTCACAACCCGTGAAGACATTCTGGACAGAATGTCCATTTTCGGTTTTCAAGCCAAGAAAGTGCAATTTGTTTGTAGATTTGGCTCTGATACCACTGTTGGAACACGGTATGGAGCAAAGCACAGCGGAAGCATAAAACAAGAGTTTCAAAAACCGTACAAAAACGGGTCCATACATGTTCCAAAGTGATAATATTCTACAAAACACAAATTGCAACTTAAAGAACAAGAGAAAGGGCAGAGAATACCTCACTACCTTCTCAACAATCGGCTGTAGCAAGTGACAAGTCGGGACAACCAAGAACTCAAGTGAATCCTTCTCTATTGCATGATCCACACCAAGTTGGTTTGACCCCCGTATGCTAGTACTCCATCTCGTGAACATCCACCATGACTTCACGTATGTGGAACAGCCAACTTGTATCTCCTCTTGCGCCAAAATGCTCACATAACACTCAAGAACTATCTATCTTAGTGTATAATGTGTATATCTCATGAAGGTACCAAGAGAGAATTAGAGAGAGTAAAATGAAGTCTCATGAAGTTCTCACCTCAATCCAGACCACAATACACGTATTTGGCCGGATTAGAAGCTATCCCCTCATTGGACCATAAGATGGCCCAATCAGAAATAAGAATTTCATGCAGATGGTCCTTCACGGTCCTTCACGGCCTCTCACGGCCCGTGAAGACAAAAATGTGCCACGACTGGCCATAATCCTTCACGGCCCGTGCCGCGTTCGAGTGACTTGTGAGGGCGTCTCCTTCACGACCCCTCCACGACCTCTCACGACCCGTGAAGACTCCACGAGCCGTATGAGAGTCGTTGAGTCAAACGTGAGGGCAGTGGGCGTCACGACCCGTGGAGCATACCTCACGGTCGTGAAGCCCTAAAATCAAACAATTTGATTTTTGGACCTTCTCTCTTTATCAGTAAGCTGTCGAGATCAATCCTTGGCGTGTGACCCAATAGGCTCGCACTTCATCAGCAGTAACACCAATGTACTTGTGTCAGTGGGCAGACTCCAACAGATTCCCCTCCGACTAAGTCACTAAGGTGAAATACCCTGAGGTAGATCTTCGGTTGTTTCTATCTCCAGCCCAATTAGCATCAATGTACAATTGTGTTTCTAGGTTCCCTTTTGGTTTAAATAGAATTCCATGTCGTGCAGTTCCTTTGAGATACTATAATTCTTAAGACGACTTCCATATGAGACTTTTGGGGCTGATGCATGAACTGGCTCACAACTCCAACGGCGTATGCTATATCGAGTCGAGTGTGTGCTAGATATATCAACTTTCCCACCATTCGTTGATATCTTTCTTTGTCGGCCGGATCAGTGTTTTCTTCATTAAGGAGTTTTTAATTTGCAATGATCGGCGTTTCTTCTGGCTTGCACTCAATCATGCCTGCCTCTGCTAACAAATATAGGACATACTTCTTTTCACACATGAAGATCCCTTGTTTTGATCTTAGGACCTCAATCCCGAGAAAATATTTTAGGTTTCCTAAATCCTTCATTTCGAATTTTGTCAATAGGCTCTTCTTTAGGCGGGCAATTTCTTCTTTGTCATCACGTGTAATAATCATATGGTCTACATAGATTATTAGAAAGGTTATGAGACTCCCCCTTTGTTTTAGCAACAATATGTGATCTGAATTACTTGTTTGAACCCATAATTCCTCATGGCTAGAGTAAATCTTTCAAACCATGCTCTTGGAGATTGTTTCAATCCGTAGAGAGATTTCTTAGAAGACAAACTTCTTTTTTCGAACCTTTCTGTAAATCCCGGTGGAGCTTTCATGTAAACTTCTTCCTGTAGCTCTCCATGTAAGAAGGCATTCTTTACATCAAATTGGTGTAGAGGCTATCCTCTATTTGCAGCTATAGAACAGAGAACCTTGATTGTGTTGATCTTTGCGACTGGAGAGAAGGTCTCAAAGTACTCGATTCCATATGTTTGCATGTAGCCCTTTGCTACCAATCTTGCCTTGTACCTTTCGATTATACCATTAGGCGTGTATTTGATTGTGGACACCCACCGGCATCCGACAGTTTTATTTCCCGACGGCAGACCATATTTCTCCCATGTTTTATTTTGTGTGAGTGATTTAACTTCTTCTTCCATAGCATCTTTCCACTGTCTTGATTTCAACGTCTATGCAGTATTTGTAGGAATTTCCTCATAGTACAGAGATGTGGTAAAGGCTTTAGTTTGATTAGATAGATTTCCTTTAGCTATGGTGGCCATCGGATATATATTGTTGCGGGTTTATTTCTTTGGGGAGTACCTCTTGGGAGGAACACCTCGGTTAATTCTTGGAGGTAGCACATATCTCTCCTACGTATCATCTCGTTGGAGTTTCCACTTCGCAATTCTCTTGCCCTTCTCCATCATCTTGATTTGTACCATCTTCCAGTTCCTGTATAATTTCATCTTCCCCTGACAAGTTGTCACTAATTTTAGTTTCAGTAGGGGTAGAGTGAGTATTAATTACCTCGGGTATCAGGTTAGGAGTAGACTCTTGGGGGCACTGATATATGGGTCTTTGACTCGTGTCCTTCTTTCTTAATATGATGCAGTTGTCAACTCAATGGATCATATTCCCTCTCCCCCTGACCACTACAGTGGGAGGCATAATAATACTCGGTTTCAAGGAAATCACAGTTCATTGTGGTGAACATATGACGAGTTTTGGGATTGTAACACCGGTACCCCTTTTGCTTTATCCCGTATTTGAAAAATATGCATTTTTCAGCACATGGATCCATTTTAGATATATTGGTTTTTGGTTTATGGACAAAGACAGTACACACGAAGATACATGGTTATAGAGTGAGAACAGAGGGAGGCTTGGTGTACACGGTAAGACTTTATACAGGTGTTTTTGATTTGAGGATTTGGGTTGGGAGACGGTTAATGACATAGACAGTCGTAACAAGAGCTTCTGGCTAGAAGGTTTTTGGAACTTGGGATTCTATCATAAGTGCTCGAGTTATTTCTTGTATGATTCGATTTTTTCATTCGCTACACCATTTTGCTCCGGGGTATGAGGCAGGTTGTTTGATGAATTATGCCTTTTTTTGACAAAATTGTTTCATATTAGAATTAACAAATTCTCCACCATTGTCAGATCTAAAAACTTGAATGTTTTTTCTGAAATTGGGTTTGGATCATGGTGTAGAACATGGTGAATTTATCAAAAACGTCAGATTTATTTTTTAATAAATATAGCCACGTCATACGGGTGCAATCATCTATGAACGTAACAAAGTATTGAAAAATTTGTCGTCCAATGATTGGAGCTGGACCCCATACATCTGAGGGAACTATGAGAAAGGAAAATCAACTCTCATGTAATTTTGTTTGAAATTTTTTCGATGGCTTTTGGCTAACACACATGTTTCACAATGTGTTTTATGATTTAAAGGAAAGGTTTTAGGAAATAAAACATTTAAATAACCCATAGATGGGTGTCCTAATCTTTTATGCCATAACCATGCTTTTTGTTCCATGGTTCCATGAGACAGCATCACACTTCCATCTCGAGCCACTTCATCAACATAATACTTATAGGTTGTGTTAAGGAGATTTTGAGATATTTGAGGGTGGTTTTGAAAATAATGGGGGTAAATAAGAGGGTTTCGAGATTTCTAATCTCTCATCCTCTCTACCTGTATTCATCGAGACTTCACCTTCTTCTTCATAAGATTCTGCCACCATCATCATCCCACCAAATCCAGTGGGGTGTTTTCAATCGGTGGCCTTATCGGTGGCAGGGTTCTTCCCTTTCTCTGGTACACGGTTTTTTGCTCCTTTTTTGTGACCATCAGCCCACCAATTGGGGTACCCTACGAGCTTGAAGCATTGATATTTAGTGCACTTAGTCATCCCATAGTGCTCGCATTTCAGGTGAGTTTTGTCTTCTGGTTTCTTGTTCTCTGACCGGTGATACCCTTTAGAGGCAAGCCCTGTTGCTTCGGGTTCAGTGGTCACGAGACCTCTAGCTATGCCCTGATTATGGTTAGTTGCACCCATAATGATATGGTGAGTGGCTTCCTTTCGAACAGTGGCGTATGTGGCCTCTGCCGATGGTAGGGGTTCTAATCGGAGGATTTCCCACTTTATTGGTTCATATTTTCGATCAAGGGCATTTAAAAATTGGAAAAGCTTTTGTTCTGACCTGATTCTTGCTTAAGTTTTTATGTCATCTGGGCACTTCATAGGGTTGGGGTCGATCCTATCGATTTCTCCCCATACACCTTGAAGTGTAATCCAGAACTCTTCGAGAGGGCTCCCATTGTGTCTGATATCATTTGCTTTAACATGGAGGTTGAAGGTTTGGAGTTTATCTCTACCACTGCTGTAAGAAACCACCAAGGCATCCCATAGCATTTTTGCAATGGGGTACTGGGTTAGGTTGCCGGCAAGTGTAGGCTCGATGTTCTAAATAAGCTATGAAAACACTATCAAATCTTCTTGTTCCCATTGCTCGTAAGTTTCACTTGTTTGGTCTGGGGTACTCGGTTAGGTGAGCCAACAAGGCCTTGGATTTTCCGCCTATGGCAACTCGAATCATTCGAGTCCATAAAGCATAGTTTTGGCTGTTAAGTTTGAGATTTATCTGAGGTTATCGGAAAGTTTTGGGTTTTCAGATTGGGAGGTGATGTTGTTCTGTAATAGATTGGGAAATTGCAGGGATAAGTTGTTTTCCGTTCTTCAAGTATTTGAGCAGGTTACACGGTACGTGATGAGCAATCCTGCTCTGATACCATGATATTTAGAGGCACCGAATTTTCTGTATATTGATTTTTCTGTGTGTAATGCAAACAAGAGAAAGCCTCTATTTATACTAATTTTTACATAAACTATTTTAAGTAAACTTCTTTGAGGAATGGAAAGCACAATCTTCTCCTTGAATTTGGGATATGATGAGAATTTTCTGATCCAACAGAATCAATCCTTTTAAAAATGCCAAAATCAAATTGTGGGATATTTGTCTAGAAAATTAAGAGTGACCATTGACCAAACAAACAAAGTTCATAGCTAAGAAGAACAACGAAACACATTGAAACATTGTTTGCCCAAACAATGAAGAGTTGTGGCAGTATCAATGTGAGAATTTCCTTTCAAAAGAAACAAATTATAAGGATGTTGATCACACCTCAGAAATCACTGCATGTTGTATTCACGATGCACGTTAGGGTTGACTATATATAAGCATAGGAGTTGATCAAATCATCCAACTAGTTTTGTCAAAAAGTTTAGTAATTGACCGTTTGGTGCAGCAGCTTTCCTAGCTCTATCTGTATTTGAAGAAAGAAACTCAAACTATACAAAATCATTGTGCAAAGACATCCAAGAAAAAAACAGATTTATTCATACAGGTACATGTATATCTCCAAGAAGAGATAGAGAGTTCATAGGCTCCCATGGAAGTGAGTATTTTAATGGCATTATTAGACTGAATAATACATGGACTTGATAAGAGATCCTAGTTATGGCATACACTACCATGTGTTAAACACAGACATACGTGACAAAGATGAAGAGTCGTATGATGACTTAGTAAGAAGTAAATTAACTCCTAGTTGAAGTATATTCCTAGAAAACAAATCAAATGCCCCCTCAAGATTTAAACATGCTCGTTGCAAGGGAAGGGACATATGAAATAATTACAGAAATACCTTTGCTGGAGTGTAGTGTTGTGGCTAAAGTAAAGAACGCAGAGGTTCTTGCAGAATTGTCAGAGTTGTTAAAAGTTATATGTTCATCACTAGTGTATTGGAAGTACCTAGGTCGATTGGAAGTACTGCTAACGTTCGAGACAAAGCAAGAAGCGGAAATGGCTGTAAAGAATAAAGAGAATGAGTTGTGGAATGGCTTAATAATGAAAGATTTTGGTCTACAAATTATTCAAGCAGATCGAGAATGACATGGGTAAAAATCTATGGAATGCCGTTGAATATGTGGTCGGAGGAAAACTTCATATCAATAGCAAGGAAATGGGGCGAACCGTCATTAACGGAAAACTGTTCGTGGAGTAATTCGTCATCTTAGTATCCGAAAGAGTCCTAATTACAACTTCTTATGAATATCCATTAATGGAAAACTATAAATCAGATGTGAAGGTAATATGAAGACTATCTTCATGAAAGAAGAAAATTGGATTGATGACATCATAGAGAAAGCAGGAGAAAACAATGTGTGAAGTCTGTTGATGAATGGAAAGATTGGGTTAGTGAAAATGAGGAAAAAAGTTCATCTATGGATGAAGAAGAAGAGGAGTCGGTGATCGGAGATGAAGAACGGGAACAACCAGAGTATTTTCCGGCGGAAGATAAAAAGACAACCTATACTATCGAGAAAGATAAGATTGACGGGAACCGTGAGGAGGAATTCTGGGGAAACACAAAAATCATAAGCAGTAATGATAATCAGTCGGTGGAGGAAAATGGTTCTCTTAATTCGAGAACAAATGATGAAGTTAAGCAGAAGGAAATTCAGAATAATAGGGCTTCGGGTATAAGGGAGGTGTCTGGGCCTAAAGCTTTTGGGCCGGATATAAATAAGGATGTTAATTCAGGAAGTGGGCCGCGTAATGAAAACACTAGGAAAGTAGACGGGCTGGAGGACAAAAAGACATTTAATTCTGAAGGGCCCACGGATTCAGTATAGCCCTGGGAGAAAGCCCAGGTCAAAGGAAAACACTCATTAGGAATCGCAGGTAAGGTCAGACTATCCATATCCATCACACCCCTCACACAGCCACATCAGCGCCACATCAGCTTCCCACCATTTTCTCATCACATCACACAAACCCCTGCATCCATCACACACTTCACATCCTTTTTCTTTTTCTTTTCTTTTTCTTTTTTTAAACAATATATTTAAAACATAATAACTATAAAAAATATTAAATAACAATATAAATTTAAATAATATTTTATAAATTTCAAATTACAAAAAAAAACATAACTACATTAATTTAAATAAAAAATACTAGTTATCGTTGTCGTTCCATCTCGGAAGCCGATTAATGTGCTCGATTAGATCCGATCGAAGGTTGTGATGCACTTCCGCACTTCGTACTTCTCGGACATTAGCCTCAAATTGTTGTTCGCTAATTTATACGTCGTCTTCATCGTTTGATTGATTAATGTTTTCGTCGAATTGACAAATCACTTGCCGATCGTCTTCCAATATCATATTGTGCAATATGATACAAGCGTACATTGTTGTACGTATTTTTTCCGTGCCACATTCTTGTCGGGTGCATTATCACATGCCACCGTTGTTTAAGCACGCCAAAAGCCCGTTCCACATCTTTCCTTGCCCCTTCTTGCGCGGTAGAAAACCTTACTCGTCTTTGATCAAAAGGTGTTTTGAAGGATTTGACAAAAGTAGCCCATTCAGGGTATATCCCATCTGCAAGATAGTAGCCGTGTTTGTATTGTACACCGTTTGCTTCAAATGGGCACTGCGGAGCTCGCCCGTTGTATACATCATTGAATAACGGCAACTGGTTTAGAACATTTATGTCATTGTTGAACCCGGCCATTCCGAAGAATGCATGCCAAATCCAAAGATCCTGTGATGCAACCGCCTCTAGCATAAGAGTCAGTTTCTTATGATCACCTCTCATGTACTGCCCTCGCCATGCGTTTGGGCAGTTGTCCCACTCCCAATGCATACAATCTATGCTTCCTAACATGCCAGGAAACCCGTGCCTATTCTCATGTGCGGTATACAAACGCTGAATATCATGGTAAGAAGGTTTGCATAAGTATCGCTTACCATAAAGAGTGATGATACCTTTGGTGAAGTTTTCTAGGCATAACCGTGCAGTTGAATCCGCCATCTTCAAGTACTTGTCAAATCCGTCAGGGGTCATCCCATACGCCATTTGCCGAATTGCCGATGTACACTTTTGCAAGGGAGATAAACCTTTTCTTCCTCTAGCATCGACACCCTGCTGAAAAAATGCATGTCATCCCCCAAGATCGCTGACTATCCGTGTGAATAGTCGTCTGCTCATGCGGAAACGTCGCCTAAACGCTTCGTCATTGTAGTTGCAGTTGTCCGCAAAATAATCTGCTACAAGTTGCTCATGTGCAGCTTCACGGTCTCTAAATTGATCCGGGCCTCGCCGTCTTGATGATTGACTCGAGCTAACTTCATCATACTCACGCAACACATCCAAAACCGCATTCGACATTCCAATAAACAAATTGGTGCTCGTTTGACGATAAACAGAGAGAAAATCTGCCTCCGCTTGATTAATCTTGAAATCTTCGTCATAATAATCCGACGAATCAGATGACATGTTTGTATGTATATAAATGTTTAAAGAGGAGAATATAGATGTTTGAGAGGAGAATGTAGAAAAAATATGTGTGAAAAAATTAAAGAAAAGAGGTTATATTTATAGTAGATAAATGGATTAAATAAAAAAAAATTGAAAACCACAAACGGCTACCCCCAACGGCTACCCACCTCTCCCCTCTCCTCTCTCACTTGTGTGACGGTGCTCACATACGTGAGCGTGAGCAGCCCCTCACACAGGGGGGCGATGGTGTGCTTCATCGTGAAGGGCTCTCACGAGCCTCCCTCACACACGGATGCGGATAGCCTCAGAGAGGAAGGTACCTCGTTTATACCTGATACGATCGAGACAACAAAGAAAATCTCTAATACTAAGTAGAGTCGAGAAGATCAGTGAGGTTTAAAAGGAAAGAAGATAAGAATCGAAGGTGGATTTCAGCCCCTTAGGAGCTGGTAGAAGAAGCATTATCAAAATTAAAGAACTTGCTAGGGCAAAGAAAGGAAGATAAGGAAGATTTGATAAGGAAGAGTTCCAAGATTTTAAAGGGGAGAAAGACAATAAAATGCGACAGGGAGGAAAAGGTGTCAGACTATCGGAGAAGGAGTCGTCGTCGTCGTCCTCACTTCACACTAGGGAGATCGGAGAACAACTTGGATTCTCGTGGAGAAATGAAACCAAGTAATGCAGGTTGTTTCTTTGGTACTTTCAGGTTCGCATTTTTTTTCTTTTTAATGAAGATGTTATCAATAAATATTAGGGGTTTAGGGGCGGTGGATTAAAAAGATTGGGTAAAAGAACTATGTTTGAGTTTGAAACCAGATGTTTTAGGCATTCAAGAAACGGAAATGGGTCAATTTCGGAGGAATTTATTGAATATGTTTGTGGTTCCTGTAATTTTAGCTTTGTACATAAGGATGCTTGTGGTACAGCCGGGGGGGGGGGGGGTATACTTTTGATTTGGGATCCAGATTTTTTACAAAATACAGTAGCTTGTGAGGGGGAAACTTTTGTGGCAATAAAAGGGAATATTAAAAAAAAAAGAGGATGATCTGATGATCATTAATGTGCATGCTTCACATGTAAAAGAAAAAAAGAAGGATTTGTGGTCAGATCTGGAAAAACTGATTCAGTACAACAAAATGGAATACGTGGTTTTTAGAGCCAAGGAAGAAAGATTAAACACGGTTTTCGTTGAAAATAATGCGGCAATGTTTACCAATTTCATAAGGGACAACAACTTACTTGATGTTCAATTAAGTAATAAAAAGTTTACAAGAATCTACTCCAAAAGTCTGAAATTTAGCAAACTTGATAGATTTTCAATGTCTGAAGGCTTTCTAAATATTTGGGGGTCTATTAATTGTATGGTTTTGGATAGAAAACGATCTGATCATCATCCAATTCTTTTACAAAATGAAATAATTGATTCTGGACCAAAACCATTTAAATTTTTTAACGATTGGATCAACATGGATGGGTGTGATGAAGTGGTTAAAAAAGCTTGGAGTTTAGAAGCAAAAGCTAGGAATAAGGACAGTAGGTTCATGGAAAATTTGAAAGCGGTCAAGATGGAATTAAGAAAATGGGTCAATGATATGACGCTTAAAAGGGAGAAAGAAAAGGAGGAATTAAAAATTGAATTGGGGGATTTGGAGAAAAAAGTTGTAGAAGGTAATTTGGTAGGAATAAATTTTGGGGGGTCATGGATAAGTGATCCAGGCCTTTTGAAAAGAGAGGCGGTTAGGCGTTTTCGGAATTTTTACAAAAGTGCAGGTGATAGAGAAGTAAAGTTTCAGTCAAATAGGTTTAAAATACTAAATGGGGTTCAGGTAAAAGAGTTAGAAGAGAAGTTTCATTGTGTGAATTAAAAAGTGCGGTGAGGGATTGTGGGAGTAGTAAAGCTTCGGGACCTGATGGTTTCAGTTTTGGATTCATAAAACATTTCTGGAATATTATAAAAGATGACCTGATGTTGGTTGTAAATGAGTTTTGGTTGTAATCATCTTTTATAACTCTAATTCCTAAATGTTCTGACCCAATGAATTTCAACGACTACAGGCCAATTAATTTGATGGGTTGCTATTACAAGATTGTGTCAAAGATGTTGGCTAACAGATTGAAGAAAGTGATAGAAGACTTGATCGGTGATGCTCAATCAGGTTTCATTAAAGGTAGACCTATACTAGATGACATTCTTTGTGCGGGTGAAATTGTTCATGAATTAAAAAAGAAAAAAGATAAGAGATTTTTATTCAATATTTATTTCGAGAAAGCATATGATAGCTTAGAGTGGGAGTTCTTATTTGATGTGTTGGGTTAAATGGGGTTGGGGCTAGATGGATAATGTGGATGAAGGCTTGTTTAATTTCCACATCTATGTCAGTTTTAATTTATGGGTCAACTTTGGAAGAATTTGGTGTTGAAAGGGGGGTTCGTCAAGGAGATCCTATATTTCCTTATTTATTTTTAATTGCGGCGGAAGGGCTAAATGTATTGTTTAAAGAAGCTTGTTCAAAAAATATTTTTAAGGGGGTGGTAGTAGGTAGAGATAAGGAGGAGGTGTCACATATACAGTATGCCGATGATACGGTGATTTTTGGAAGATGAAGTATGTGTAACTTTAGCGTCATGATGGGTATGTTGGAAAATTGGCAAAGGGCTTCGGGTCTACAAATTAATTGGAAAAATAGTAGTATTTTGGTTTGGGAGTTAGTAAAGATGAAGTTGATAGATTTGGGGGTTCCTATTAATGTGAATATGGGTATAAAAGATAATTGGAAGAAAGTGACTGAGAAATTCGAACAACGTCTAACTTCTTGGAAAAAGAATATGCTGCCGTTTGGGGTCGTATTACATTAATTAAATCGGTTCTTACATGTATACCCTTGTACTTTTTCTCGTTGTTTCGTGCGCCGGTTGGTATTATTCGTTTTCTTGAGAGGCTGAGATGATCATTCTTTTTTTTTTGGGGGGGGGGGGGGGGGGGGATGGGAAAAATAAACACATGGTGTGGGTCAAATGGGTTACGGTGAGATGTTTCGAGGGGGGGCCTAAATCTGGGAGACTTAAAAGCTTTTAATTTGGGTTTGTTGGGTAAATGGTTTTGGAAATTCAGAGTTTGTAAAGAGTCAAGTTGGGTCAAGGTTATTAGGAGTATATATGGTGAGTCGGGCTGTTTTGACACGGGTAGAGTCGCTAAAGGGTCGATTAGGGGTGGGATTGTGTCGGCTGTTGTTCAATAATGTCCCACATAGGACGGAGAGTGACTTTGTAATGAGCTTATAAGAGTCTCGGGCTACTCCTCTCATAACTAATTGGTTTTGAGTTGGAATCCCACAAACTTACATGGTATCAGAGCAAGGTTAACCCACTCCATGTAACCCCTAAGTATCCACGTGTTAGGCGTGAGAAAAAAAAGACGCCACACGTGAGGGGGTGTGTTGAGTAATGTCCCACATAGGACGGAGAGTGACGACTTTGTAATGAGCTTATAAGAGTCATGGGCTACTCCTCTCAGAACCAATTGGTTTTGAGTTGGAACCCACAAACTTACAGCTGTCAAAGAACTGAGTCTTGGAGGTTGTCCTTAGAGTCCTTTTGCAGGTCAAGTTGGGTAATGGGAATATGTCAAGTTTCTGGTTTGACAAATGGGTTAGGGATTTTAAGTTTTGGGAGTCGTTTCCTAGACTATTTAATAGATGCAGAATAAAAAAGTGCAAAGTCAGTGATGTCTGGTCGTGGTCTCAATCGACTTGGAATTGGGACTTTAGGTCTTTTGAGTCGTGTCATGGTAGAGTCGGGCTGGAATTTCAGAGTTTAAAAGATGTGTTGAGTCAGGTGTCGTTAAGTAAACAGGTGGAAGATCGTTGGGATTGGTCGATGAATAATAATAATAATGTATATTCGGTCAATCCCATCAGACAGAAAGCTGAAGAAAGAAGATCTCAAGATCTACATGTGCAGTTTCCTACCGAATGGTCAATATTGGTCCCGAAGAAAATAAATGTGTTCGTGTATAGGGTATATCGGGACAGACTACCTGTTCTATCCAAACTCATCGACAGACAGATTGATATTCATTCAAGATTATGTCCGAGATGTTCTGAAGAGGTAGAAAATATCAATCATGCTTTGCTAAAGTGTTCCAAATCAAATTTGTTTGGAAAGGGTTGTACAAATGGTGGGGTTTAGAATACAAAAATGATAGCGATTTAAAAGAAGTATGCAGCAGAAAACTCGTGACTTGGTCGACGGCTCAGCATGAACAGTGGAAGGCAGCAGCAAAAGTCAGCGCGTATGTCATTTGGAAAAACAGAAACGCAATCGTCTTTAATGGTAAACCTTCCTTTATTGATGGGATGTTCTTTGAAGCCCAAAATCTATTGTTCCAGTGGCTAAAAGCATCAAACAAGAGGAGGTTAACATTAAAATGGGATTCTTGGTTACTGGATCCAGCTAGTTTGGCAACAGCAGTTTTGTAAGTTTCAATTATTGTTGGCAGCATGGTACATGTAAGGTTCAGTGAGTTAGGCTTTTTGCTTGTAGTTTTTTTGGTGGAACTTTATTGTCCTTGTACATTGTACTTTGGGTGGACTTCTATTACTTGTAGAGGTCTTTACACTCAGTTATTATAATAAAGCTTTGCCTTTCAAAAAAAAAACCAATAGGCTCTTGTAGAAACCTTTTATGATGGTTGTAGAATATGAGAAACTTGCAACAAATGGATATTAGAAGGAAAGAAATCCATCAAAAAGCTTATTGAACTTTGCCTTTCTGAATTCTATAATATGGTCACATTAAAAAATGAATCCCAAACTAACAAAGAGAGATGCAGTAATATTTATAGCATCTTAAAGGATTTTGGCTGTCTAGCGACTCTCAGCTTCCTATCATTCTCCTAAAACAAATTTGTCCATGTGATAGTAGCTTAGCGATTCGATACATGAAATATATAATGAAGGTCCATGGATCAAACCTTGTCACATACCCTTAACGCGATTTACCTTTTTCACGTGGCCGAGGGGAAAAGTTGGAGGAGGCCAGCAATGGGTGGCCAACCCCAGTTAACATAAAAAAGGCATGAAACTGGTAGAGTGGACAAATGAAATAGAGGGAAATGGGAATGACAAAGGATAACGGAATACAAATGAATGTAATGAGTATTTTCTAGTATTATCAATACCATTGGTATTGCTTGGTTAATATAGGTAATCATTATATACATATATGTATGTACGTATGTGTCTACGTATCTATGTATGTATGAATATGTGTGTTGTGTACAGGTCGATGGCGGTGGCAGTATTCAGTAGTGATGGTGGTGGTCAGTGGTGTTGATGGTTGTTAGTGGCAATATTAAGTTGTGCTAGTAGTTGACGATGGTATCAACAACCATTAGTGCTCATAGTCGGTGATGGCGACGGCGATGGCGATATTGGTTGAGTAATGTCAATTAGTGGCGGCACGTAGTAGTTAATGAAGGAAGTGGTTGCAACAAGCGGTTATGGTAGTCGACAAAGGTGGCAACGGGAGGTGGAAATGGCGGTTCAGTGACGGTAACAGTGGTCTATGATGGTAGTAGATTGTAATGGTGGCGGTGACAGCAGTAATGGTCTATGATGGTGGTAGAGTGTAGGGATGGTGGCGGTGGTGGTGGTGGTGATGGTGATTTTGTGACGAGTTACAATGGTGTAGTAGTTGAGGCGGCGGTGGCGGCGATGGTGGCGGTCGGTGGTGACACCAGAGGGTGGTGGTAGCGATATTGATGGTGATTGTGTGACGTGTTACGATGGTGTAGTGGTTGCGGCCTGTGGTGGTGGCGGCACCGACGGCGGCGGCACTCAGTGGTGGCGCCAAGGTGGTGGTTACGATATTAGTCGGTGATGGTGCTAGTGATTGGTTAAGACACACATATACCTGAATCCATTATCCTAAATTCCTTACCTTGATTTATTGGGAATTGTTCATTACCCTTTAATAGGGAAATATTGATTATATTCGACCTAACCAAGCAATATTAATCATTATCATTCACAATCCTTACCTCAAAAACCCCCAACCAAGCACCCCCTAAGTAATT
Organism: Pulicaria dysenterica; assembly: GCA_947179395.2. NCBI lineage: Eukaryota > Viridiplantae > Streptophyta > Magnoliopsida > Asterales > Asteraceae > Pulicaria > Pulicaria dysenterica. The sequence goes on along the minus strand of OX359290.1, from coordinate 24,551,481 downwards.
ATTGTGAACAACAACAAGCCCTAAAACATTATTAATAAAATAAAACCTACATTCTTCCATTTAGACACGTCAAGATTGACAGATGTTGAAGTGACACTAAAAGTCAAGTGATATGCAATTCACATAAAGATTGAAGAAAATAATCTTTACAATGTATTGATGCGATAGCGAGGTTTTCCCTAAATAAAATGATAAGGTAATGTTGTTTCTAACCATGATATTTGATCTTTAACCGACTATAAATCCAGAATTAAAATGATACATATATTGCAGGTTAAGTGATGAGATGAAAAAGAAACAATTCAACAATTAAAGAATTTATAGACTTTAACACACTTGTATTACCAATATCCATATATCATCTACAGCTTTTTACTAAGAATTTTATACAGAACTTTAGTAGGATTAATCTAAAGCAACAATATAGTGACTAACTAGTCCTAAATGATACTAGCATGCATGGGTTAATGATCCTCTCTCATGTTACATATGGTTAAAGATTCAAATACTCGTCTGTTTTCTCTCATTTGCAATGATGATCTACGCAGCCGCAAACATTATGAGGCCTTAGAAACATGGTGATCAACTATTTCTGTTACATGAGATGTGCCAAAAGGAAGCAGCCTGATAAAAGGAAAAAAAAGGAATAAGAGAATAAACAAAAAATATGATCTTACTAACGAAAAGTGACAACTTCAACTCATTTAGTTATGAACAGGTCAAATGATTTTTGTAGTAAAAAAGGTTGGCTAAAGACAACATGCCGATCAGGTCAAAGGCGTTGAAACCACCCAAGGTATGCTTTATAGGCTTACAACTTCCCAGATCCTCCTATTAAAAGAGCTAGATTGTTGTATTAATAATACAGTTCTAGTAATCAGTTTTATGACCGAATTATTTTAGAAGTTTTGAACAAAATATGTTTTGGTCCACCCAACCCGTACTAAAGAATTGCATATTTTGACCCGAACCCAACTCACCAATTGGCACCACCTCTACTATGGGGAGGGTTATTATAAGAATTTTAGGTGAGAATGAGAGAATAAATTTCTAGCCATCAATTAGATGTTAATCTATTAGTCTAAATAGTCGTAAGCACCCGTCGCATTTATGGCCGTCGCAATTCATGGTTGGGTGATGAATTAAATGAGGGGGAGTTGTAAACCATCAGATCAAAACAAATGGAGAGCCAAGATTGAGTCTCCCATTCTCACCTAAATATACATTCTCATTTAAACCCCCCACCCTCCGCTATAAACATGAACTTTATTAAGACCAAGTATGCACATTACCTGATCATTGCTAGATCCAGCAGGTGCAGTAAAACTTTTCCTCTTTTTTCTGCACGGTGTATTCTCCTTTTGTACTGCAGAATCTTCTTCAACAAAATTTTGATCTATCACCTCTGTGATATTAAAAATATATATGAAAAGTAATAATTTATACACAGAATACCATCTCACATCATGTTGATTAGCACCTATTTGTTGATTATCCACACTTCATTATCATTTTTAGTACACTTAAAACAGTGGAAAATTATAAACAAGTGTCGATGCATTTGGTGCGACAAATTTCTATCAAATATCTACATTTGAAGGTGTAAAATTTTCAGTCAAAACACCACATTATTAGTATGGACTAATTTATATAAATTTTCAAACTTTTAAACGTGGAAAAAATGGTAACAATTCCGAAGTTACAAAAGTCCACGCTTTTAAGTGTGAACTTTTCTACTTTTCTATTTATTACTAAATCTACACATTTGGGCGTTAACAGGAATTCAAAACTATTTAGTGGATGGAAACAAGCACGGATGCATATCATATACATAATAGAACTCGGAGTATGAAAATGTATAAGAACTCTAGTTGCATAGATGCACCTGTGTTACTGCAACTCATTAATGAAGCTTTTTCATGAGGTGTATAAGATTCTTTAGCTTCGTGTCTATTTCCATTTCTAAAATGTTGAATCCATGGATTACTTGAGGAAACACGGGGTCTATTTGCTTCATTTTGCACCAAGTTTTCTCTCTTGAAATCAATCCTTGACCAAAAGCCATGCTGTAGAACCTTGAACTGATGAAGAGAAAATGTCAGAAAAAATATGAAAATGTGTAAAACTTCTGATAGAGAAAATCCAGTCAACTTGCACGTAAAAGGAACGTATGCACATTCAGTCAAATAATATTTCAGAAACGAACTTTCAAACACAGCGTTTCAATGGCATAAAATAGTTAGGAGGTATGTCCTTAAAAAGTTGATTATAATAGTGCGTTCCTTGAAATAGAAATCGCATTTAAGAACGTACGATCCTTAATTTTACGTGCATTTTCCCGAGAAAAGGATGTGTCAAGCTTTTAACCTGGCCAGAAGGGCAACTGGTGGTGGCTTGAACTTTCCTAAATGACATTGCATCTGTTGAGAACTCGTTTTGAGCTTGCCAACTTTGCATATCCAAAGAATTATATAACTGGTCAACAAAAGAAGCTTCCATTGACTTTAAATACAAACTATGCTTCTCATCAGTCCATTCTGATGATTCTCTTTTTGGGGATTCCTGAGACAACAATTTTTTAAGAACACCAAAACTGAGTATATAATTCAAGCAACATACGAAAGCCAAATCACCTGATCAGAAGTGAGATCAGATATGAAAAGCGAGAAAACTCATATAAATCCCCTACAGGGGTTTGCTAGATTTGGGAGTCATCCGATCATCAGTACAAATGCTCTAAGTGTTACATGGATCAAAACTAAGATCTATCACATTTATAATATCTCAATTTTGCACAAATTAAGGAAGGAATATGGTTTATTCTTAATAAAAAAAACAACCACAATTCTTCTTGACCTTGCAAAGAATACCTCCTCAATGCAAAAATATGTACATAATTAGTATAAACTCAAGTTAATTATATTTCAGACACCTTATTGTACAAACAGAAAATCAACATACCTTGTCTGTAAACTGTAGTTTATTATTAAGAAACATATTTTTCAGTATGTAGCATCTATATGCTACATGGATAAGCTTAAACTTATTTCTTTCTTTTTTTCATTTTCTGGGCAGATAAAGACTGGGCATTTGGATAATATAGAAAAGACAAGGTGATGAAATAACCAAAAGATTATACCCATAGAAAAAAAAATCCAAAAACCAACCATGGAACATGCCTCCACAACACAGTTACAAACAAACAGACTGAAAAGGAAAACTGTACTGATTAATGGCTCTTGCCTATTGAAAGATGAATTTAGATTTTCAAAATTATGGACCCAACAAGTCACTTAGAAATTAGAATTACATGTTTAGTGCTTTTCATCAAAACCCCACATGCCATTTGCCCATACTTCTAGTTCTCTCTCCATAAAACAACAGTATCCGATCACACCGGGCGGGATATGAGAAGGTAAGATGTATACAGTATTACGTCTACTAGAACATAGAGTTCGGCTTAGGTCATGTTATAGTTCACTCTCCATTCATAATACTTTTTATGTACTTAAAGAGAGTTTTAAAGTACAATTTCAACTATTTCCTAATTTGCTAATAATTATCTCCCTAACAAACAACATGCTATTAGAACAGATGAAAACAACCACATGTTAAAGGGGCCAAAAAGAAACAAAGAAAACATGATCATGATTATCATTACTCCAACAAAATAGAAATACAATATCAATGAGCAGGCGTTTGAGATTGCTTTAATTAACATAATCACCTTTTTAAAACCCAATACCAAAATCCAAACACCCCTAAACTCTAGCAAACCCTAGAAACACCATTAAACAACATAAAACGATAGATAATCTTACCATAACTGAACTCTCCTCCTGGTCCACAGAATCATTCAAACCGCCGTCGTGGGCGGTCACCGGGGACGAAACCGAACACATCTGCACCTCCGTCACCGGCGGGTGAAGCGTATACTCCATATCAACAGCGATCTGAAATTATAAGAAAATGTGGAATTGAAGTTTGGTGAGGAGGAGGAGTTTTGTTGAAAAGGGTCGGGGAATGAATACAAAGTGCCAGATGTCAGATGCTTTCCACATGGCAAACTTCCACGTCAACAGAAGTTCATGTTTGACTTCAGATATTTTGCTGCGCCGCTGATTTTTATTTATACGGTGTAGATATTTTTTTGGTTCTCAAAATATCCACCTTCCCATCATCCATGCTTTATCCTTTTTTGGTGGCAAATTATTAAATTTTTTGTTAAAATTTCTTTTTCAGTTTGTCAAATAATTAAAATTTATTTAATAATCATAGCTATTGGTTTAGATAAAAACTTTAATCATCAAATATGGTATATTTGATAAAAATTAAAACCTAATTTTAAACTTTTTGGTTAAAAGTGAATTCAATTTTAATTTTAATTCAATTAAAATTATTAGAAGAACTTATATATATATATATATATATATATATATATATATATATATATATATATATATATATATATAGGGGATGGTTCAAACGAGAACTGTTTTTCGTACGAGAACTGCGAGAACCAATCTCGGCCGTTCCTTGGATATGGGAAGATCATGGATGGAGAACGTGGAGGGGATCAAGTGTGGCAGGGTGCATGTGAGGAATTCATGGGTGGGAAATGACATTAGAGGAGGGAGAATTAGACGACTCAGATTGGTTCTCGCAGTTCTCGTACGAAAAACAGTTCTCGTTTGAACTTGTACCTATATATATATATATATATATATATATATATATATATATATATATGTGTGTGTGTGTGTGTGTGTGTGTGTGTGTGTGTGTGTGTGTGTGTGTGTGTGTGTGTAAAGGTTCAAATGAGAACCTATATATTTGTTAGAATGAGAGACTCAATCTCAACCGTCCAATTCATCCTCTTTTAATGTCTTTGCTCACCCATGAATTCCTCACATGCATCATGCCACACTTTATCCATCCACGCTCTCCATCCATGAATTTCACTTACAAAATGGACGGCTGAGATTGAGTCTTCCATTCTCACTTAATTTATGATTCTCATTTGAACCTTCATATATATATATATATATATATATATATAATACTTGTATATTAAAATATTATATTTTTATCACCTTAACTTACAAATAAAATATTTACTTTTTATTATATTTTAAAATATCATAGTTTATCATTTTTTATGTATCATTGTAAAATTGTTTATAATCATTTGTAAATTCTCTATAGTTATAATTAATAAAGATTTGATATTATTTCCCTCAAAAGTAACAATAATGAATGTTTGTATATGTAACACCATTTTAGAATGGAACTTTAAATACATAAATATTACTAATTAGCACACAGAATATTAGAGTTTTACAAAATGTAGTTGCTATTTACAATTTTACATCAATGCTAATTGTTTCACAAAAAAGGTGTATTAAAATGTTTTTAACAAAATCCCAGGAGCTATACAGTCGATCTGGGGCCTTCCCCTTCTGGAACCAGATCCACCTGCATGCACAAAACACTGAACATAAGCTAACGCTAAGTGAACATACTACCAACCAAATATAAACATAAAAGCATGAGTAACTCTTCTTAAGATGTTTCACATCCTAGATGGCAACCAGCAAAACATATCAACTATTAACTTGTCCCAGGGTATCACTGCACCAAGTGCGTACCCATGCCCCTGAGACCTTTCCTTGGGTATAAGGATCTAATATACTCCTGTCCTGGCCACAAAGTCACGGTTACTCGTAACTAAGTATTCGCCTTTCTTGGTACCAAACTACTCATAGCTGGGTAAGCTCTGTTCTTTGTACATAGCTACTTTACATTCCATAAACATATCACTCTCATAAACTCAGATATCATACTTTTCACTTTGCACATATACACATATCAATCATGTTCATGGTAAGTGCACTCACCTTGGTAGCAATTTAGGTTAAACAATGCAAATACAGTCTTATCATAAGAAACACGTCAACTCTTATTGCCTACAAGCAATACACAACACAATGCATCAAATTCACAACACCGTTGAACAACTGAAACCGGATAGAACAGTGGGCACGCCCATGCTTGCCTACAGACACGACCGTGCTTCCACACTCGGTCTGGTCGTGGCCTCTGCAGACCAAGGCGTACCCTCAGACACGCCCGTATGCCATAGGCACGCTCATGCCCCGAGCACGCCCGGACCTCATGATCTAGGGTTTGTCATGCCTGCTAGGCACGGTCCATACCCCTTTGGACACACCCGTGCCATATAAACTACTTCAGCAAAACGAATGCTACAAACAGTGAAACCACATTCTAAACATATATAAACATGCTATAAACTATAATCCCACCTTGGGATTTCTCTTTGACTCAAAACACAAGTAAATTAATCTTAATTAAACGCATACCTCAAGCTTACTAATAACTAGGGAATCGATTCCAGCTACTGAATCTCTGTATATGTGAATCAAAACTCAAAGGAAAGTGGGCTGGTGGTGTTCATAATTCACGTAAGCATGTATGTGTGTGCGCAAAACCATTTGACTAACAAAAGTAAAATAACAAGGCATGTATATCCTTGACTTTCAGAAAATGACACCTAGGTCCCTGGACTAAATCAAGTTTCGAAAATGACAATTCCATCCCCTCAACTTTAGTAACCACATAAACACACAATGGGAACATACTGAACCCGCATAACTCTTAAGAATTAAATATAACACATATCAGGGAAGCTTTCAAATCTTGGCGTGTTACAATATATGAAATATAATTACGTTTCTTCGTATCATGGTATCTCGTTTTTGCCGCAACGTCTATCATCTCTCTCATGTTGACGTTTCCACTTATAGTATGTTGGCATCATCTATTACCATTTTATTAAATTCTCGTTTCTTCACGATTTATAACTATTGAATAATATTTTAATAATGTTTAATATTTATATTTTTAAACAAACTCGTATGAACATCAAATTTAACGCACTAAATAAATAAGTATTCTTGGATCGATAAAGATTGTTAACTAAAAAGAGAAAATGTGATCAAATAGAAAAAAACAATATATAAAGGTCGATTATGATAATAGATTATAGTTGACAATTTGTGGTCTGTACTAAGTTTCGAAAGAATAAGTGTATATTAAAATACAATAAAATAAAAGGATAATATCGTAATCAACTTTATGAAAGAGACTTGATAGATATAATACTTCAATAATTTTGGATTAAATTTTGTTACAACTTATCTATCTTCTAATCTTTTAATATATATAAAAGACTAATTTCAAAAAAATTATTAGATGATCTACATCCTTTATTTAATAAAAAATTTAATTTTAGTCGTTAATTTCTTTAATTCTAAAATTTTGATTTTGACTTTTTATGTCAAACTAATATGAATTAGATAAAGTTAACCTTAATTAAATTAATAATAAATATCAATAAATTATAAACAACTAAAATTTAAACAATCGTATATCAAAAGTTCAAAACTATTAATTAGATAAACATCATAATTGATTGATTTATTACCTTTAATTAATTAAATCTTATTTATGTAATCTAAATATTTTCAACATATTATATTAACCAAATTATTTATTATATAAAAAATATTATAACAAGTTCAAATATTTATAAATTATCACCTATAAATGTTTGACCATATTGCTTCTACTTGTAACAATAATGATCGATGATTTGTATAAAAAATACAATTACATTTCGTATGATCATAATATCACGTTTTGCATCCATTACGTCAATGCTTCAACTGGTGGTTTGGGTTTTGACGTTGTTTGTCACCATTTTGTAAAAGTCTTATTTCTTTCGCTAATGATTAGGATTTATCAATTTGTAAACCATCCCGTTATATATAAAAAGACATTCATAAAAATCCCCCATTTCAAAATGATTTTAAATTATTTTAGAATACTTTTAGATAGACACTATGTGATCGTTAAATTATTTTTAGAAGAATTATTACTAATCAAAATCCCCTATTTCAAATGATTTTAAATTATTCTTGGAATTTTTACCCACTAAGCAACTCTGTTTATTTCCAAAAAGCTAACAACTACCGGTGCAAACCTGTAAGTCAAATTTCTTTCTTGATCATCTTATGATTTTTATGATTGTTTCTTAATTTGTTATCGATATATGGATTTATTATACATTAAGATTTCACACCATAAATGTCTAAAATTCAAATTAACAATCTGTGTGTTTATACACGGTGTATTAAACTAGTATATATATAAGAGACTAATTTACAAAAAAATATTAGATGATTTGGACCATTCATTTAATAAAAGATTCGATCTTAGCAATTCGTATCTGGGTTGCTAAAAAAACGGGATGGAGAGAGAGAGGAACCATCCAGACCAAGCAGACACTCATCGGAGCAACGGGATACCGGAGACCAACACAGCGGTTAGGGGGATCAAGATCGAAGGAAGAACCAGTGCATGTCTTTCGGTGTACGTTTCAAACTTTCCGAGCAACTGGGAGGCAAGAGACATGTGGAACTCTATGAAAATGGAGGGCGATATCTGCGATGTTTTCTTGTCAAGAAATCCTAACCTAAAGGGTAGAAGATATGGTTTTGTCCGATTTCGAAGTAACGGGAAGGAGGATGCTCTATGGAGAAGACTGAGAAACAAGTATTTTGGTAGGCTGTAGGAGATAATCGGGGAAGCTAAGGAAAGAAAACGCCCAATAGAACAAAGGAAAGCACAATATGGTAATAGAAATAACACACAAGATCATGTCAAAGATAGAATCGTATTCCCTGCTATGAGGGTGAACGGAGTGTCATTCAAAGACGCGCTGCTTAGGGGTGCTAATGAATACAGAGCTGGCAGAAAAGGTGCTTCAGAAGTACAAAATGAAAGCGTCTATATGCCACCAAGGAACAACAACTGAGGACTAAATGTGGAAAAACTGAGTTTCTTTTACAAGACTGAACCTCACGAGAATCAGTGGTTGAAGTCGTCTGTGGTTGGGGAGATTAGAGAATCACTTTTAACTGGAGTACCCGGAGTAGCGGAGGCCATGGAGATGATCAATTCACTTGCTTTTAAGTTTGACTTTGAACCACGAACAATGGGCGGTAGGAAGTTCATACTCTCCTTCAAAAGCAGGAGGCAATGCAAAGCTTCTTGGAAAAAGCACCTGACGAAACGGAGACTATTGGAGTTACCTTCGAGTGGGTAAAACAGTGGTATGAAAACGATGTTGATGGAACGATTTTGAAATGGGTCAGAGCTGAGTGTGTTCCGCTTCATGTTGTTAATACTCGGTTCTTCTCATCTTTGGTTAATTACTGGGGAACATTCATTATGGTAGATAAAAATACTCGAGATAAACGCAGATTTGATGTTGCAAGAATTCTCATTCGAACGTCCAGAGTAACATTCCCTAGGTTTGTGGATGTCAAGATTGATGGTGAGGTGTTTAGAATACACATCTATGACGATGGAGCAGCCGGTTTTCTCCCCACAGTATCTACATCCAGCTCTTCGAATAGCGAGAACGAAAAAACAGAGGAGTCTCCGGACGAGAAGAACTCGCCGCCATCGGAGGCTGGAGGGCCGTCGGAAACAGGGGGTAAAGTTACTGGGGACATCGCCGGTCAAGGCGGAGGGGCAGATGAAGAGACGGAAGCTGATAATGATTGCAATGGACTTCGGGAAGCTGAACTGCCATGAATTGATACCTCCACGTCCCTCGAGAACAAAAAGATGGATAGGTGTAAGGCTATCCGTTATACTCCCCCTCTTTCCTTTTCTTACCCACTGCCACATCAGCGCCACATCATTTTTTCTCTCTTTCCATTTCCCTTACCCACTACACCCGTTATACTCCCCCTTTTTCATTTTCCTTTCCTTTTCACTTCAAAAAAAAAGAAAAAAACTAAAATCTGATTGGTAGATGTGGGGGTGTGGGGGTGGGGGGGTTGGGTTTGTTTTAGCGAGTTCCGGAACTCGGAAGGCATGAAACCCGGGCGAGTTCAACCACCCGAGGTGGTGTTCCTCGCGAGCTCGCGCCTCACCCGCTCACCTTCGAGCTACGTATAACGGAAGGCCTAATGAGGATCTGTGAGTCCCAGAAGTTGAAGTTGTGAATCTCAATTCGGCTAGGGCTAAAAAACAAAAACGCAAAAGAAATACCAAGGCCGCTGATGGGCCAAATGGGGGAAGGGAGCCCAATAATCTTAAAACACAAAGTGGAAATAATAGTTCATTACTCGCTGAGCCCAATAACTTTAATTCCCTAAACCACGATGGCTGCCCAGATGATAATTCAGAACCTAGTTTAATCAGCATCAGTATTGGTCAGGATAAGGACGATTTGATTTGCAAAGACGATAACCACAAAATCGATAACTCAACTGTTATTAAAGGCAAATCTGTTCAAGTAGAGGTTATTGAGGACGGGATTACTCACCAGAAATCAAAGAAACGGTCACACAAAGTGAAGGCAGGGATTTCAAAGTTATCGGCGTCTCTGGGTAAAATCAGTAAGAAAGGTACTGGGCGTAAGAAAAAAGGAACAAAGCTGAAAAATGAGGATGCTTCGGAACATCCGAACAACTGCACAAACAGCCGTAAAGAGGAAGCTTCGTCAATCATCAAGCTAATTGGGGACATGGGGCAGAGAATCGAAGGCAGTCAGGAGCAAATTATGCAGAAGATTGAGCAGATGGAAGGGGAAGAGGCGACATGAACGCTATTCTCCTGTAAGTCTCCTTGAGTATCTCTTTATTTTACAATGAAGTTTATTACAATCAACATTAATGGGTTGGGTATGGGTGTTTAGAGAAGAGCTTTGTGTAGTTTGTTAAATAGAGAGGACCCGGATGTGGTATTCATCCAGGAAACAAAGTTGATAACCTTTCATAAACATCGTCTTCCATTTATCTGGAAGAACTCACATGTGGATGGTCTTTGGGAAAACTCGGTCAGGTCTACGGGGGGTTATCTAATTCTATGGAAGAAAGCATTTTTAAATCTGAAAGAAAACTTTTTTGTTAACGGTGCACTAGGGGTAATGGGTACTTTAAGGTCAAATAGATTTGAAGTCATGTTTTGTAATATATATGCGCCGAACGAACCATGTAAGAGGTCTGAGTTGTATAGTACAATAATATCCTTAAGACAAAAATTTGACTGTAATTGGGTTTTGGGAGGGGATTGGAACGAAGTGTGCGATCCCGCTGAGAGGTCGTCGTCTGGCTGGAGTAAATATGGCATGAACAGATTTAATGATTTTATAAGTGAAACAAATCTCGTGAATATGCCTATGACTGGTGGGTGCTTTACCCGATCTAACAATCAAGAAAACCTTGTCCTGAGCCGTCTAGACCGGTTTTTGGTTGATGTCGACGTGATTGAACGTTTCCCGAAGTTATAGCAATGGTTACTCAAAGATGTGATTTCAGATCACAAAGCTGTGGTGCTGGGATGGGACAAGGCTGATTGGGGACCCGTACTCTTTAGGTTTTTCAACTGGTGGGATGATGATCCGAATTTCAAAAACCTACTTAGCAATGAGTGGAAAAACTCTAAAGGGAAGTGCGTGGCAGTGAAACTCCGTAAGCTCAAGTGTTCAATTAAAAAGAATCTGAAGTATACAAAGAACTCATTGCAAAGGAGACTGAAGGAAACCCAAAAAACCATTGAGGTCTTGGAAAGTAAGCGCTAGGCTGACCCCCAAAATAGAGCTCTATGGTTATACCTCAGATCTAAACAGGATGATCTGTGGGCGTTGAGACAAAAATCCTTTGATCAGGATAGGCAAAAATCTCGCCTATGCTGGCTAAGAAAAGGGGACTGTAACTCCAGACTCTTCCACCTTGCAATTTCTTGTAGGAATAGATCAAACAAAGTCACAGAACTCCTCTTTGACGGGAAACCTGTTCACTCCCCAAAAATCCTGAAAGAAAAGGTGGCAGACTATTTTGAGTATCACTACAAGAGACGAGGGTCGTGGGTAAGCCCCATAGGGTGTGGCTTCAAGAAGCTTACCGAGAGTAGTAAGAGATTGCTGGACCTTCCGATATCTCGAGATGAAGTGAAAAGGGCGGTGTGGAGTTGTTCTAGTGAGAAGGCACCTGGCCCCGATGGCTTTAATATGGGTTTCTTTAAGACTAATTGCGACCTAAATTCTGACGATGTCTTTAATCTAGTTCAGAACTTTGAGACATGTACAACCATGTCGAATCTTGTCAGTACGTCCTTTTTGACACTAATTCCAAAAAAGTTGTGCCCTGTCGCCCTTAAGGACTTCAGGCCAATCTCTCTGGTTGGCAGTCTCTACAAAATAATAACAAAGGTTTTGGCCAAGAGACTGAGCAAAGTGATCAATGAGGTCATTGGAGAGATGCAGTTCGCTTTTATCAAAGGCAAACAAATCTTGTATTGTGTCTTAATAGCTAATGAGGCGGTGCATTCCATGAAGATCAACAACCAAGAAGGACTTAATTTCAAGATTGACTTTGAAAAAGCATACGACACTGTTGAGTGGGACTACATTCTAGGAGTCCTACAAGAGATGAATTTTGGGCCGAGATGGATTGGATGGGTCAAGAACTATATGTGCTCATCTCTTGTATCTGTGCTTGTCAATGGGTCCACGTCGAGATGCTTCTCGATGGAAAGGGGACTGAAGCAAGGGGATCCTCTTGCACTATTGATTTTTAACATTGCTGCTGAAGGCCTCAACTTACTCTTGGCCAGGGGGAGATCTCTTGAGTTGTTCGAGGGGATTAAGATCGGCAAAAACTCACAGTATCAACTCTCGTATATTCAGTTTGCAGATGATACTATTCTATTTAGCAAAGTTTGCCCCTCAGACCTGGTCAACATGAGGAGGGTGCTTCGCATCTTCCAATAGATGTCGGTTCTAAAGATAAACCTGTCGAAGAGCACTCTGTATGGGGTTAACATCACCGAGAACGCTTTGAAGACTTTCGGGAACCTAGTTGGGTGCTCATGTGGATCCATTCCCTTTAAGTACCTCGGGTTGCCCGTGGGAGGTAATCCTAGGTTGCTATCCTTTTGGGAGCCAGTGATAAGCAGGGTCAGAGAAAGACTAGAGTCCTAGAAGTCTAATCTCCTGTCAAAAGCTGTCAGAATCGTCTTGATCAAGTCTGTGTTGAACAGTCTCCCTACATATTACATGTCCCTTTTTAAAGTTCCGGAAGGAATTCTCAATAAGATTGATCGTATTCGTAGGCGGTTCTTCTGGAAAGGGAATGATGAAGGGAGATGGCTCAATATGGTAGCTTGGGAGAATCTCATCAAACCCAAGGACTAGGGTGGCATTGGCTTGGGTGACATTAGGGCAAAAAACGTAGCTCTCTTATCCAAATGGAAATGGAGGTACGGGCAAGCCCAAGGCGGTGAGTGGAAAAGGTGTATCCAAGCCCAATACGGCTACTGCAGCAGGTCGATTGTGTTAGGTGACATAGTGAGTAAAAATATGTCCCAAACATGGAAAAGTATCAATAACCCATTCTCGACTAATGTGAAGTGGATAAGGGCGTTTAATAAAAACATGAAAGTTAGTATTGGCAATAGAGAGTCCACCAGATTTTGGCATGATCCATGGGCAGAAGGTCTTACTCTCAAGGATGTCTTTCCTAGGATATATGCCCTCTCTATGAATAAGAATGGATTCGTGTCAGAATTTGGATACTAGCAGAATGGGGTCTGGGTGTGGGGCATCAACCTTAGAAGGGAAGTGTTCGACTGGGAAAGGGAGGTATGGGAAGATTTCCATAATCTTATTCTCAGACAAGTCCTTCAGGTTGACAAAGGGGATTCACTGTTTTGATGGAAATGGACAAATATTCTGCGAAGAGCTTCAACGATTCCCTATGGGACGACCATTGTCCCACGACACCGATCTCGTCTCTAGTATGGAAGTATTGGGCTCCTCCTAAAGTTCAGCTTACTTGCTGGCAAATATCCATTGATAAGCTTCCCTCTCGTGAGTATCTTAGTCGGATAGGGATCATCCGCGGAAATGATCTGAGTTGTACATTTTGTCAAAAGGAAACTGAGTCTGCGACACATGCTCTTCTTTTATGCTCTAGGTCTTGGGAAATATGGTCATCAATCATTGCCTCCTTTGGGTTAAAGTGGTGTTTGCCTAAAGGCCCAGCCGATTTCATGATAGCATGGAAAGGATGTGCAGTTAAATCTTGGGATACGAATATCTGGATGTTACGAGGCTTTGGAATGCTCTGGACTTTGTGGAACGAAAGAAACAACAAGATTTTCTCTAATAAAGAAGTGAGTGTGACGGAAGTAGTCGATTTAATCTGGCTCAGGGTAGGCAGATGGGCCCATTCCAGATGGCCAGAGAAGTTGAGTTCACCAGTGGCATTGACCATTGATCCAAGTGAAAGGATAAAACTGAAAAAGGTGGACCACATAATTTCGGAAGCTATTTAGGATGATGATGAGGACCTTATGGTTTATGTAGTGGATGGAGCCCTGTCCAGACACTCTCAGAGAGGGGGCATTGGAGGTGTGTGGAGAAATTACAAAGGCGAAGTCGTAGGTGCTTTCTCTAAACCTGTCTCAGTTGCGAGAATCATAAATTGCGAACTAGAGGCAATTTTCTATGGCCTCCTAGCACTCACCGGGAGAGGGAGTAGGTACATTAAGAATGTGATTGTGGAGTCGGATTCAGCTCTAGCAGTCAGGCTAGTCCTAAATGAGGGTGACCCTCCTGCAGATTGTAACGATATAGTTAGGAGAATTCAAATGCTAACAAGAACTTTTGACAAGGTGGTTATAAGACATGTAAGTCGCGACTGTATTAGTGACGCTGATTTCTTAGCTAAGTCAGGTACATCTAGGACCTACCCGTGGGTAGTCTGGACCTAGGTATGGGCTGAAGCCTGTCAGGATGGGTGAGTGGGCAATGATGCTGTTACATTCGTTGTTTTCATTACTTAGGATTTTTTTATTATTTTTTTTGTCTGCTCTATTTTGTGTTTTGTGTTGAGTTTTGCAGGTTTACGATCATGATATACATACCCTGCGGTGCGGAAGGTCTCCAGGGCGTGTGTAGCTTCTGGATACAAACCAAGTACATTGATTGAGTGCAGGTGCATCCGGATGTCACTACCAGGAGATGTAAGGAGTACAATACTCACACACCTATGCACTTTGATCTATAAAACCTGAAGTTTGTGTTAGTGTGATGTTACCCACATTTTGCCGACTATCAATCCTAATTTTAGGTGGGCGAGGGTTGGGCCGGTGCATTGGATGAAAAATTGTGGTAGTGGTCTGGTGTTGAGGGGGGACCGCTGTTTGGGTTGAGGAGTCAAGGGGGGTGGAATGGTGTGTCTTGGGTGTAAGGAGGTATGGAGGTGGCGGGATTGTGTCTGGGATTCCTACCCTATCCAAGCCTTTTGAGCCGCATAGTTCTGTTCTGAATTTAGATTGCTGTGAGGGCTGCTTAATTATGTCTTAAAGAGAGGGGGAGCTGAATATCTTACTATCCTTTTCTCTTGTAGGTTACCCCGTTGAGCTTCAGAGTTTCTTGGTGAGTCGTTACTTATTCCCCCAAGACGATGAGTGTATATAAAAATAAGTAATGCTGACATGTAGTAATTGTGGTGTTTACGACTTCTCTTCTTACGATTGCAAACTGTAAATGTGGGTGGGTTTTGGGTTGGGTTGGTGTTTAGGTTGGACTCTTGTGGTAGTGGTCTGATGCTGAGGGGGGACCATGCTTAGGGTTGGTGTTACAAGGGGGGTTGAATGGTGATCCTTTGGTGATTGGAGGTTTGGAGATGGTTGGATTGTGAATGGGCTTTCTACCTTTTTCAAACCTTTTGAGCCTCAGAGTTTTGTTTCTCTATTGTTTAGTGGAAGGGTGTTTAGATTATGTTTCCATTGAGAGGGGGAAAGGCTAATTCCACCACTTACTGTTTGTAGGTTACCCGTTTGAGCCCCAGAGTCATTTGACCAGCTGTTACTTATTCCCTTGCCATTATGAGTGATATAAATAAGTAACACTGACATGTGGTGCGCTGTGGTGCTTTTAGATAAGCATTGCATTCAATAGTTTTATGAGCATACTGTCTTTCTTACAGTTGTACTCATTATGAAGACATTATCTTTGTTTACACGGCTACGTTTTCTATTCTGCTGTCTGATGCTCTCGGGCTGTTTTGTATCTGAGCATACCGAGTTTGGTGCTGCTGCTGCTGCTATTCGCTGGTCGTAGAACGGGCAGCACTCTAGCCAAGGTCTGCTGTTGATGGGTTGGGTAAAAAGCCTAAGTAAAGTGCCACCTGTTGATGAATATTGTATAGTTTTGTCATAGTATTCGGTTTGGTGTTTTTAAGCTCTTGTGTAGACCTTGCCGAGCCCTGTGACTGCTTTTGCTGCTGAGTTTTGTTCCTGCTCAGCTTGTTGCTCCTGTTGCGCAGCCGCGGAAGGCCATAGGATCTTGCGGTGGCTGTGATAATTTTTAAAAAAATTGTTTGTGAGGGGTCTATGTTCTTGACGAGAGCTAGATTTGTCTCTTGAGAGTTTGTCCTTGAGAAAATGAACTCAATGTACCTTTGTGTTGATTTTAATATATGCAGTTCAAAAAAAAAAAAGGATTCGATCTTATCCGTTAATTCATTTAATTCTAAAATTTCGATTTTGGCTTTTTAGAGTTAAACTAATGTGAATTAGATAAAGATAACCTTAATTAAATCAATAATAAAAATCAAAAAATTGATAAATTTGATATGTATGATGGTTTTCATATAATTTCAAGTGCATCGTATTTTAAAAAAAATTAGGGATAACATTAATTAAAATGGTTTTGTATTTTTTTAAATGTTAAATAAGATTTCTTATTATTATAAATTGACCATAAAAGTCAAAATCATATTTCAATATCAAAATAAATGTTTTAGATTTGATAACCAAATTTTTTAATATAAATCAAAGGCTAAGATTGTTTAATAATTCTTATTCAAGTTAGTCTTTTATATATATTAGAAGATTATTTTTCTAAACTATCCTGTGTATTACACGGGCATTTGAATATATAACATTTAGCCTTTTGTCTTAATCTTTTAATTTTAATTTAAAATTACTAATTTATCCTCATATCAAATTAAATGGAATTTGTTAAATGAAGTAACTTTGCTTTGAGTTAATGAGAATTATATATACCATTTTAGTAACTAAAACTTCCATAATAAGAAAACATTTAAAACATCAAGTCGATGTCAATTGACTTAAATATTACAAAATATTTTAACAGCTAAACATTTCTTTATAAACATTATATCACAAAATAAATATTTTAATTTAATTATTAAATAATATAAATAAATAGAACTTATGAATTTGAATAACCTATAACCTAAATTCATAAACATATACGGGATTTAAATGACTCGATAATTAAAATGGACAAGTTGCGGAACAAAACTATTCGTCGCTGCAGCATTAGTGCGGGTACTATGCTAGTAATATAATGAGTGGACATGATATATGATTTTAGCAATATTTATATATGGTAAGTGTTTCTATATTTACAAATATCTTAATGATGATTATATCTATTAGTCATTTTATCAATTAATCATATATTTAAAAGTTTAAGTGTGTGAAAACACATATCATAGATGATTATAGTTATATACATTTTTTTCTTGTATATTATTGCAAAGTATACAAAAATACAACTAACTTTCTCAAAAAATTTAAGTAACTAACTTTATTTTATACCTACAAACAAAATCTAACTTTATTTTCTCACGAGATATTAATTAAGACTGTCAGAGATGGCAACAATGTTTTACGGTGTTTGGGGATTGCAGCAACACAAGCAATACTGGTCGGTGTCAGTGGATCTAAGCGGCAGTGGCACGCAATTGGTGGTCGACGATGGTAATAGCTTTGCGGGCTTGCGCTAGAGAGGAGAGAAAAATGAGTCGGAGACAACAATTGATGGCAACAGGATATGTGATAGGTTTTCTATTATTGTGCGATGGAGACTAGATCTCATATATATATATATATATATATATATATATATATATATATATATATATATATATATATATATATATATATTTGGAATAATTTGGTGATGAACAAAATGCTTTCATCTAAAAAGTGATGTATATGTTGGATTCATCAAAAAGATATCGATGAAGAACTAGTTTTAATCAATAAAGATGATAAACTAACAATTATCAGTTGATGTATATACTGAAAAACTATCACTAATCATCACTCTTATACTTTTTACTTTAATTTACCTTTTATTTGATCTCATCCCTATATATATATATATATATATATATATATATATATATATATAGAGAGAGAGAGAGAGAGAGAGAGAGAGAGAGAGGAGTTGTTCATTGTTGCCATGCCTGCAGCAGAGAAGTAGAGATGATGTGGTATGTAGGGTAGCTAGAAGCAAAGGAAGATAATTTTATCTCATCAACTATTTTGAAGTTCAATTCATGGTTAAAAATTCAAAAAGGTGTCTCTTTCAAATGTAAATCTTCTTTTCAGACAACCCTATTAAAATTAAAATTCCTATTAAAAGGTAAGTTGCAACTTAAAGTTAAAAAAATATGTATATACTAAAGTAAAGAATTTGAAAAAAAAAATTCAGAAATAGATTTTATTCTAAGTTTGTCCTTTAAACAATTTGGACAGATATATAGAAATCCCAATTCATGAAATCTACCATGTCTAGTCAAAGCTGTATATACGATATAAACAAGATAAAGTTAATAAATGACCACAAATTGTTTCTTCATTATCTATCATGTTCATTGATCAGGATATCGAATTTAATTTTTCATCTATTCATACCAGTATCACTATGATGAATTATGCCTATTTCTCAAGAGCTGAACATCGGTGGGAGGGGTTGAAGTAATAAATTCCATATTCAGGAGGCTAGTGAAGATGCACCTAAAACTATGTGCCTATTTCAGTCAACAAGTCACTTGAAAGGTTAAATGTGCCTAATAAAATACCACATAAAAAACTTCCCTCCTAAGAGTGGTGGGAGTGGTTACCTTCCACCACATCCACCACACCGACACGTCAGCTATTTATTCTCATAACTCAACTTACCACATAGACCCGTAATGATCACTCATCACCACATTAAATTCTAGGACTCACTTAATAACATCTAAAATCATCAAAATTATTTAAAAAAAGAAAAAGGAAAACATTACAAGTCTTTATGCAAAATGTACAAGCTTTAAAAGCTATGATGTAAACCACTAGTTGGATGGGGCCCTCTTTTTTTTATCCACGCCATTTCTCTCATGTGGTATCATCCACGCACATGCCAATTCACATAGGTGGCGGAGTGGATTTTTTGTTTGACCACGGCGCCAACAGCTGTATCACTTCACTTTACTCCTTCCACTCCGTTTGCTCTAAGAGTTTAATAATGAAACTCAAGAAACTTAAGAGTCGTTAATTTAGTCAACGTGACCTAGGCAATCCACTAACTTACAAATTTCGTTAACTATTTGAACGAGGTTAATTCTTATTTTGGGAAACGTAATCGCACTACATTGTAAAACATATATAACAAGGTTTTGGTGCCCGCGCGTTGCGGCGGGGCAACACGCGGGCTTAACAAAATATTTTTTAAATAACTTCTAAGCAACATAATTTCAATCAAGATAGTTTTTAAGAAACGAAGTGAACGAAATATTGTTAGAAGAGTTTTAAGTTTTAACAAAACTTTATAACATAACCACATGCTATAGTAGTTTACATGTATTATTCCAAGGTTGATAAAAATAGACTGAAACTCCGAGATATAAATATATATCCCAAAATTGTGTGTTTTGTCTCAATATGTTCAAGGTTTTGTTTCTGATTACCAGGAAGAAACTTCATAAGGTTAGATTGCTATAGCGCAAACATATTTAACTCTAAAGCTCATAGGATTATCATATTTGTGGCCCCAAAATGCGTTATGTCATGCAAAGCTAATATATACTTATGAACCAAACATGTTTTCTGTCCACATCTGATTTGAGATTCACATAAGGTGTTACAAACTCTCCTATGACTAATTGTCCTTGATAAAGATTGCTACATAATCCCGAACGGCAACTGTGGCTATGATGACATATATGTTAAATTTGTTCTATAAAAGTTTATGTTAACACATATCTTATAGTTATACCCATTAAAATGTAAATATGCATATAACCTACGTTAATTCAAAAACTTTAATAATCTAGTAAATTCATTATTAATGATCATTTAATTAGAATAATCAAAGTTCCCCAAGTTTTTTCTAAGCAGAGCAGTTGGTTTTACACTAAAATTTTTTATTTCATCGATATGACTTGGAGTGTCCTTCAAAATCTTCTAATATATATAAAAGACTAATTTTAATCATCTTTATTAAACAATCTTATCCATTTATTTTAATCAATTTAAATCTCAACCATCCATTAATATTGAAATTATAAATTAATTTTAAATTTTATAAGTCAAAGTTGTTTACTTATTTATATTATAAATAATTATACATTATTTAAATTTAATTCTACTAAAATCACAAATCAAATTAATTATCTTTGTATTTATTATATTTTAATCTAATCTAATCTTATTTGTTATGGTAAATTTAATTTTGAAGTTATATGATTATATATATGACATTTCATATTAACATATAATAAATAATCTTGTTAATTATATATCTTCTTATAATTGTAATAATAATGATATACTCATGACGAAGCTTCTACTGTTGGTTTCCGTATTGACGTCATTTTTTATTATTGTTTAAATACTCACATTTTTCATGTTTTATAATTATTATTAATAATTAATATTTATTATATTTTCAAACCAATCCGTATATTATTAAACTAAAACTTTAATTAAATCTCTTTAACATTTAAAAAATATTTCAACGTAACGAAATTAATATTAAATAATAACAATCATTATAGCTCATGTTGTATAATCAATTTATCATAACTTGGACCAATATTTTAAGATATATATGTCATAAATTACTTGCAATATTCATGTGTGTGTTTATGAACACGTAACCTTTTGGGAGTACTCATATTTATCAATGGTCAGTCTATAAGTTTTGAGTTAATTAAGTAATAAAAATTTGAAAATTGAAAAATGAACACACACCCACATAAATACTTGAAAAAGGTGAAAAAGTCTCTGAAAAATACAAACACACCCAGATGAATACTTAAAAAAAACACACACACATCCTTCACTACCACCATCTTTGCCTAGTGCAGAGCAAGAACCTTCATCCTTCATTGTTTGGATCATACACACACACACACACTCACCTAGATTGAGACCCACACACATAAAAACACAAATACAAACATAAATACACACGCCTAGATGAATTTCTTGTTTTCCTTTCTGATGTAACACACACATATTGACAAACATAGCTAAAGACAGACACACAAATGAGTTTGTAATGCAGCAAAACCAAGCAATCCTTATAACAAAATAGAGAAGAAGTAACATAAACAGGCACGCCCACACACACATGAAACACGAACAAATTTTTTGAAAAAAAACAGACACTAAAACTCACAAAAATCAACTGATCAAGCACACATGAGATTTAGATCTAAAGCTTAACACACACACACACACACACACACTCACAATGGCACACTCAAATCTGAAGAATGAGAGGGAGAAGAAATGTAGATGAAGAAAGAAAATGTTACCGGAGCTGCTGTAGTGGATAATGAGAGAAGGGTATGGTAGAAAAAGAGGTCTGGTAGCATGAGAAAAGAATTGAAGAGAATGAGGAGGTATTTATACTAAGGGTACTGTGGATGAGCAGTGATATTTTGCGTTGCAAAATGTTATATAGTTAATTTCCCATGAATCATTATTACTTTTGTTGCTCCTAATATGACTGAGCGACATAAAATAGTCTTTGTCAATGATATCTAATCCGATGAAGTTATAAGTAAAACAACTTTATCGTGAATTTGGTAGACTAATATACCTCAAGTTGAGTGGGAGGAATTAATTATACTTGTCATCTAAATTGATTAAGCTGAATTGGAAAGTATTGTTATTGAATACATTGTTGCAAGTATCAAGTGCATAACTTCAATCATAGTGATCAAGATTATCTTAGAGTCACTTACGTTATTGGCGTAATAACTCACTTATTTCAAACCAAAAGGATATTAAGGCTATGTTCAGTATGAAGCTTTTTGAAGCTTATTGGAGCTGATAGCTTTTTGTTTTAAAAGAAAAAGATACAACTCATGCTCAGATTTAAAAAGCTCGAAGCTTTAATTTAAACAAAAAAGTTCTAAAACAAGAACCTTCCTGAAGTAGCTTTTAAAACTAGCTGGAAGCTATTTATATACCAAATTACCTAGATACTCTCTTAAATTATTTTATAATTCCTCATATTTTTATAATTTTTCCTTTTTTTGTTATTTTACCCTATTATGCTCCAACTACCAGCTAATTTGCTGAACACATATATAAAAAAAACAACTTCAAGCTCCAGCTTCCAACTATCAGCTAACAACTTCCAGCTACACAGGCTACAACTACCAACTATTTCCGTCAAACATAACCTAAGTTCTTCCCAAGGGCATTACTTGAAATGTCTTTAGTTTGCACCACATACAACGTCTCTTACTCACTCACACCCATAATTAAGAGTGGGTTTTGGTTCTTACTTCTGTAGTTTGAAGTTTTATTTTTGCTCAATTTTATATTCATCCCTATATCATTTACATAATCGACTTGCTAGGTATATACCGGTCTAATTATAGCCTAGATAACTGAATAGCCACTAAGGTAGTTTGTGATACTGAATAGGGATTCAAAGATTACAAAGCAACATGAAGAGGGACTAATGAACTTAATTAACTGAATACATTAACTTGAAATTTGCATAATGCAAAGACTATAAGAAGTTGAAATTGGGATATATTTTTATGATACGATAAGGCCAATTATGTGGAGGAGTCATAATGATACTTTACGATAATTTCAACAACAACGACGGACAATGCTGCAGCAACTCATAACATAAGTCATATAAAATGGTTGGGAAAACTAATTAAATGACTCATAATTAAAATCTACCTTAAGAGGCCAATGAACTTAGGCTTTCAAACGATAACAATTCGACTAAGATTAATCTTTATGACGATACCTAATGATTACTTATAAGGGAACGGGGAATGAAGTGTTTTGTATCAGACACATGAAAACCTAAGATAATAGATATGTTCATGAAGGGCCTTTAGTTAAAATGTCGTCATTATTGACTTAAGAAAAGACCCTATAAGAAAATATATTTAACATAAAGTTATCATCATAAGTTCTGATGACTAAGATCCTCCCTAATATGTATTCCCATAACTATAAGTTTGTCTATTCTTATTATGTGGGCACTAACTTATGTTAGATTATGTGCAGAGATAGATAACACGTGTCATCGTGTCCAATGTTATGAGACACTAAAGGATCACACTGCTACACATCCGACTAGAACCATTTGGATTTTTACCAAATTATATGTGTGGAATAATTAATTAGTTAATTAATTATTGAGAAGGAAAAATAATAATAGTTATTTATTATTTTAAAGGAGAAATTAATATTTAGTTTAAATATTAATCGGACCAATTAATTAATAGCTATTAATTAATTAGAAAGGTCAAAGGGTATTTTCTGCAATTAAGTAATAATTTAATTAAAGTTGGACTTTAATTAAACGGACTTGAGCCTTAATAAAGTTTATAATATAAATAACCTTTTAAGGTTTAAGGAATTATAAGAGATTATTAGTTGCAAAAAGAAAAACCTAACCTCCTTTTTCCCTCTCCCTTCTGCGTCGACCTCGAAGACCAACCCCAAGGGGGTTTCGGCCTCGTCGCACAACACACACACACACACGGTTCTTGCATGATCGTTTTTGATGATATCTTGTGACGGTTTAGCAGCCTGTTCAAGGTGGTGCAGTAGCGGTGTTCTACTTTTAGCTATCTGGATTAAAGTTTCAAGATTGTTGCTGAAAGGTATAAATTTTAATCCTTTTCTAGTTTAGTTTTCTGTACCAGTTAGATTAGATCACTAGAGGGGGTTTTGATTTTATTCCGCTGCGTATGATCATTATCTAATTTTATACCCTACAAAACCCATCAATGGTATCAGAGCCACTTCTAATCTCGTAGGGAACTAGTTAGGTTTCTTTTTATCATGATGAATAGTTTTTTCTTTTTATTAAAAGTTTAACCTTTTTGGTTTATCCAAGTAATTTTGAAATCAAGTTTTGATTTTAAAATGGATAATGATAGGTTTTGATAAAAAAGGTTTAAGGTTTAATCTTTAAATTGTTGTTGTTATTGTTTTTTTGCTTTGCGATTTGGAGATCGGCGGCGTTAAGGTCACCGTAATCGGCGGCGGCTCACGACGGAACACAACAAGCGACGGCGGCATCGGCGACTGGCTTCGGCTGGTTGTTGGCGTCAACTGCTCTCTTCGCTGCCACCAGCAGCGTCGGCGGTAGGGTGGTGGTCGGCGGCCAGGTTTTCGGCGAACGGCGGTGGGGTGTGGGGGCGGCCCAGCGGCGGCCTGCAACCTACGGCCCAGGTTTAATCGGCCCAAGTCGTGGTCGGTCCACCGTTTTTCCCTTCGGCCCAGTTTTGTGGCCCAATATCTTTTTAGGTTAGTTTTGGGTAACACCAAACAAGATTAAACCTAAAAGTTTCTGAAATATTATATTTTTAATCTTGTAATTAATTTTTTTTAATTTTGGTCATGATTATTTTTATAATAATCAAGTATTGATTGAAATTAATTGTTTTAGTATTCTTTAATCGTATAACAATAATTAATATATATAACAATTATTATTAAACCAGGTGATTTTAACAGTTGGTTAAAGTCAAGATAATTCATCAGGTTATGATAATTAGAAATCAGTTTTTCATGTATTATTTAGTACATGTTTGGGATGCCATAGTCGAGCCCGAGACCTTGTGGATTGCTTTTATTTACTGCACTTATGGTTGTGATTGGTTTTTCTATTCTATGGTGTGGGGAGACCTGCGTGCTACTTACAACCCCTATTCTATTATGTAAAAGTACTAGATTAGCGGGTCTGCGTGCCTTTGATTATTTTATAATTTTCATTATTTCTAGTTTTTTAGATTTTAGAATAGACATGTAGAATAGATTTGAAGCTAATACAAGGAGCAAGGAGCAGGATTGGATGCAGGAGCCAGTGGGAGCTTCAGAGTTTCATGCCATGTGTGTTGTTTTCCACTTAGGTTTTGGACCGTCGGGTTTTTCGTGTGGCTCACGAAACCGACATTAGTTAAGGGCAAGGCTAAGACATAGTTATTGTGGTTGTTTTATTTCTTTACATATTATATATGTGTGGTTGTGATTCTCACGATGAAATAAAACAGGGCTTTAATAATTGTAGTTATTAAACAGTGTTTTTAAAAGAAAACTGGCAAAATCCTTTATAGAAAAATCTTAGATCAGTGTGCTACCCACCTAATGGTACATCTTTCCTGTTAAACGGGTCTCGGGTGTCGGAAGTGACCAAACCTTGGGCATTCGGGTTCAAACCATTGCGGGGAAGGGTGTGGAAGACTCTGTGATAATCGGGAGTCCCGGAAAGAGTTCACACTGTCTTAGGTGGTACGATCTATTTTGGTGATAATCGGGAGTCCCGGCCCAAAATGCACTAGAGGGACTAAAGCATGCACGGTTAATGTAGCCGATGTCCCGCGGATCTAGGAGTCGTGTCCAGGTAGGATACGATTGGTATAGGTTTACCTACCAGAATTAGCATTGTCCCGGTGGGAAGTGCCCAAACCTTGCATCGGAAAATGTGAAATATGGATCCTAGTCTAATAATTTATTTTTAAAAGGTAATAATTATTAGAGATATAATCATATTACTGAATCGGTTTTATCTTTTCTTTTTCTGTAGATGCCTATTTTATCTGTTATTCCGTTTTACTCACCCTAGGAATCTCTAAGACTTATCATTGGCAAGTGGAAGCTTTCAGGTCTAAACTTTGCTGTTTGGAAGATGCATCTTAAGAATGTATTAGATGCACAGGGAAAGCTATACGTCATAGAGACTTTACCTCTAGGAAGACCAGGTGTAGATGCCGAGGATAGTGAGTATGATGCTTACTATCAGTATCTG
Organism: Pulicaria dysenterica; assembly: GCA_947179395.2. Lineage (NCBI taxonomy): Eukaryota > Viridiplantae > Streptophyta > Magnoliopsida > Asterales > Asteraceae > Pulicaria > Pulicaria dysenterica. Next base: position 24,525,272 of record OX359290.1, on the reverse strand, counting down.
GTTGATGAATCTAATGTTATATCGATTCTCGTTCTCTCAGCTTCATCCGAGTTTACGGATGATCCCCGGGAGAAGTCATCTTTTGAGGTTGTTCAAGCATTAGAGGAAAGGTTCTATAATGGTGAACGGGCATGTCGTTTCTTGCTAATGAAAGAAATTCTTTCACAGAAAATGAAAGAAAACCAACCTATTAGTGATCATCTCATCTATATGAGAAGAATTTTAGATTGCTATGTGATCCTTGGATCAGAATCAAAGCAACATGAGCTAGTTATGCTCTTGTTTGGTTCCTTATCTGATCATTATCAAACTAAGGTAATGGGTATCATAGGAGGCTTTGATATGACTATCGCAAGTCTGCACGAGATCCTTATGTGCATTAGCAATGATCTAGATCCAAAGAAGCTAGAGTCGACAGTAGTAGACCCTATGCTAGAGGATGACTGGTTGGAAGAGCTTGGAGAGATTTTTTGCCCAGACTGTGGCAGCAAGGATTCATGCGAGCACTCACTCGGCATAGATCAGCTGGACATTGGTTCGCCCAATGACTCAAGTATCTTTATGATAGATTGTCTTATTACTTCTTATGAATCATGGGTATTGGATACTGGATGTGGTCATCACATTTGCAATCACTTGCAGGGATTCAAGAGAAGTAGGAAGCTAAGACAAGGAGATATGGACCTGCGGGTAGGCGAATGCTCCATGGTTGGTGCTGAAGCTGTAGGGACTTATTGTAACACCCTCTTTACCGGCCTAGATTAATTAAGGTAATTAAGTTAATTAATCTTGGGAGTTATATTTAATTTGGGTATTACTTGCCATTTTGGGATATTTTTAATTGGTTGTATTATTTGTTTTATTATTTTAGTTAGAAAATGATAAATTAAAATAAAATGATGGGGGATGGTGGAGTATTTGAGTAAGCAACCCCAAGCCCATACCTCTTTACTTGTGAAGTGAACTAAGTGTGTGTGTGTGTGTTCTTGTTGCTCTCGGCCGAAGAAGAAGAAGAAAGAAAGGAAGAAAAGAAAAATCAACTTTCAATCTTGCTTGCATTCTGTGTTTATTTGAAATCATCTAGAGGTTAGATTACTGATTTATAGTTGGTTATGTGTTTATATGTTCGGTTTTGTTATTTATATGAATACCGATTGTTTTTGATGATTTGATGATCTTAGGATGAATGTATGTTAGATTTTGATGATAGATTATGTTCATTATATGTTTTGAATGATTTCTGGAAACATATATAACTTGTATGCATGAAATCAGTAAGATTTAAGTTAGAAATAGATTTTATGCATGAAGTTATGATTCTGTCGGATTTGAGGTTGAATGACTCGGAATCCAATAGAAGTATCGGAATCCAACTAATTTATCATTGATGCCTTAACTATTTTATCGGATTGTGATTTTATCGGATTGTGATCTTATCGGATTGTGATTTTATCGGATTGTGACCTTATCGGATTGTGATTTTATCGGATTGTGATTTTATCGGATTGTGACCTTATCGGATTGTGATTTTATCGGAATTGGACTCTTAATCGGAATCCGCCTTTGCTCGGATTTGAAATGATCGGATTTGGTATAATCGGATTTGGACATTATCAGATTTGATGATTTAAAGATAAACATGAATTGTATATCTTTGGGACTTAGGTTCAATGGATATGTATATATATTTAATTGTGATCATACATGATTTACATGGTTAGATATAATATTTATTATTGGACCAGTATTATGAATTGAATACTGACTTGGGTTACTTCAATCTCAGGAACTGAGAAGACTCGGTGAATTTAGTCATAGAGTGCGCCAAGGTTTTGAAGACTTTGGTGAGTGGATTTATATCTTCGGATATACAGGATATGATATCCTATTTGGAATGCTCTTGTTTGGATTGTATATACATGTTATTTTGATACCAGTTTAGTCTGGGCTTTTGCTTGGGGGTGTAACTTATCAGATCTTGTGGTGCATTTATTGTACTCAAGAAGACTGGTGTTGTTATCACTGTTAGCTGGGCTATCGGTAAACCTTGGTTTTGGCCGACCTTGGTTGTAGGTGCTTGCAACACCGCCGGTTCTCATGGGATTCATGAGCTATTTGGTTTGGGCATATTTGCCTTGTGTATGTTTAGATATTTATTCTCTCACTTAGCTTTGTGCTAATTCCCCACTAGATTGTTTTGCAGGTTCTCTTTCGGCTAGCTTGATGCTTTTGGGCTGGGAATATGGACAAAACAATACTCTGATGTCAAAGATTTTGTTTAGAGCCTGTTTGGATATTAACACTGTAGAAATTTTGTACATCAAACAAGTTAAATTTTTTTGTATCTATAATGTAATTAAGATAATTATATGTAACTAGCTTCCGCATGCAATATATTATATGTTTAAAAGTACAGTGTTACAAGTTGGTATTAGAGCCCTGGTTTGAGGATTTGCATGATGGATTTGTGTAATACTTGAACCGAGGCTCTGGTCAGTCCAGTATTCCCAGGGTGGGTAATTGGTAATGTAGCTGTGAGGGTGGTTAGTGTTTATACTAACGGATTATATCTAACAATTGGTGAGATGCTGTGTATAGCATAGCAAATGGCTGATAACGTGAACTAGAAAACTACCCCTGCATCCTCCGGAAGAAATCACCAAGTTCTCCACTGCAGTCAATGAGCAGCATCACAGAGCCGGTACTTCCCACAACGATGAATCTGATCAACAAGATTATGTGTTACAATTGGAAGATACTCTGCAATGTTTGAGAGATCGGGTTTAGGAGTTGGAACAGCAGCAACATCAGACTTAGTTTTCTTATCAAACTCAGACCACTCATTTGCCTAGAGAGTCAGCTGTATTTACCCAGTCGATACCACCTCCTGTTTACTCTGCTGCACCATTCAATAAAGTGTCAACACCATTTGGTTCTTTACCATTCGTTATTATACCACCTTTATCACAACCCCAACAGCAGCACCAACCACAACAACAGAACTTCTTCATTCCATGGTACCCTACTCAAGGAGGCTCTAAACCGAAAGGGCAATACAAGGATTTCATGGGTTGCCAACCACCTGAGTATTCTGGAAGCTCAAACCCAAGTGATACTTTGAGCTGGTTAAGGGAGATGGTGAAGGCTTTAGATGCCTGCAATTGTGAGGAATCCGATAGGGTTATTTTTGCAACTCGGAGGTTGAAGGGTCAAGCTGCAACCTGGTGGGATTCTCTAACTGCTCATCTATCTAAGGAAGTTGTGAATTCTGTTACTTGGGATCAATTTCAAACCAAGTTCTGCGAGCAATTCTGTAATACCTATGATTTAGCCAAGGTGAAACAGGAGTTCATGGATCTAGCTCAGGATGACAAGATGTTGGTGAATCAATTAATTGCAAAGTTTAACGAAAAGCTGAGGTTCGCTAAGCAATGGGTACCAGATGAACCTTCACAGATAGATCATTTTGTTCAAGCACTGTTTCCTGAGTATCGGGGTAACACCCGGATGGCAGCATCGTTGGTACAGGCGTTTACTGTCGCTAGGGCTGCGGAAGGTGATGTGAAAGCTCGGGAGAGGATTAATCGTGAGAAAGGGTCGTCTCACAGGTCCAGTGGAAATCAGAGTGGAAACAAGGGCAAGTGGCAGAATAACCAGCATCGAGGGGATCAGAAATCGAAAGGTTCGGGGTCATATCAGAACAATCCGTGGTGTAAACCCTACAATGCTAGTCATACTGGTCCGTGCACATCATATACGAAACGATGTTTGCGTTGTGGTGGATTTGGTCACGAACCATCAGTCTGTCAGTTTAAAACAAAAGTTTGCTGGAATTGTCACGAAGAGGGTCATAGAGCTGGAGCATGCTCAAAACCGAGGTCAAAGGGTACGGGGCAGGGGGTAACCAATGTTGGGGGATCGTCTTCTTCAGGTCAGAAGAGAAAGGTTGCACCTTCTGCGGAAGGGAGAGCCTTCAAGATGACTGTTACAGAGGCTGCTGATGACAGTGATGTGATCACGGGTATGTTTATTGTAAACTCTGTACCTGCCCGTGTGTTATTTGATTCTGGTGCCAATAGATCTTTCATGTCTGTATCTTTATGTGGCAAACTGAAACTACCTGTTACTGTTATTGCTACTCCTTTAGAAGTAGAGATAGCGGATGGTAAGATAGTTCCTGTAACTTCTTATGTGACTGGGGTATCATAGACATTGATGGTACTAGGTTGCCTGTAGACTGTTTGCTGATGCCTATACCAGGGTTTGACTTAGTACTAGGCATGGATTAGTTAAGTCGCAATAGAGCTACTATCTAGTGCCATAAGAAACTGATTACTATTCCTTTGGCTGACGGGTCGCATGTCGTGGCTCGTGGGGATTGATCTCGATCTTCTTTTCCAATCATCTCGTATATGAAGGCTAGAAAATCTCTAGCCAAAGGGTGTGCGTCTTTTCTGGCTTACGCTATTGATGTGAAGAAAGAGAAGCAACCTGTTACCGATGTTCGTGTTGTCTCCGAATATCCAGAGGTATTTCCAGATGATCTGCCAGGGTTACCACCTGTAAGAGATGTTGAGTATAAGATAGAATTGGTACCGGGTACCACACCGATTGCTAAAGCTCCGTATTGTTTGGCTCCATCTGAGATCAGGGAGATGATGACTCAGATACAAGACTTGCTTGATAAGGGTTTTATTCGCCCGAGTTCTTCGCCGTGGGGTGCACCAATACTGTTTGTGAAGAAGAAAGATGGAACTCTTCGTATGTGTATCGATTACAGGGATCTGAACAAGAGAACCATCAAGAACAAGTACCCGTTGCCCATAATCGATGATTTGTTTGATCAGTTACAAGGGGCTTCCTACTTTTCAAAGATTGATCTACGATCTGGTTATCATCAGGTCAGGGTAGCAGAAGAGGATATACCTAAGACTGATTTCCGTACTCGTTATGGTCATTACGAGTTCTTGGTGATGCCATTTGGTTTGACGTATGCTCCTGCCATATTTATGGATGTGATGAATCGTGTGTGCAGACCTTTTCTAGACAAATTTGTCATTGTGTTCATCGATGATATTTTGGTGTATTCTAAGACTGAGGATGAGCATGATCAGCATTTGAGGCAAGTTTTGGAGATTTTAAAACAACACAAGTTGTATGCCAAGTTTTCAAAATGTGAATTCTGGTTACGTGAAGTTCAGTTTCTGGGTCATGTAATTTTTCAAGATGGTGTCAAAGTAGATCCATCCAAGATTGAGGCAGTGATGAATTGGAGTGCTCCGAAAACACCAACTGAGATAAAGAGTTTTCTTGGTTTGGCAGGTTATTATCGCAGGTTTATTAAAGATTTTTCTAAGCTTGCCGGTCCGTTGACTAAGTTGACTCGGAAAGATTTTCCTTTTCAGTGGGGTTCAGCTCAGGAAGATGCTTTCCAGATGTTGAAACAGTTATTGTGTCAAGCTCCTGTTCTTTCGTGGCAAGAGGGTTCAGAAGATTTTGTTGTGTACTGTGATGCTTCTCACAACGGTTTGGGTTGTGTTCTGATGCAGAGGGGTAAGGTAATTGCTTATGCTTCAAGGCAGTTGAAACCAAATGAAAGAAATTACCCGACTCATGATTTGGAATTAGTAGCTGTGGTATTTGCGTTGAAATTGTGGAGACACTACCTGTATGGAACCAAATGTATTATCTGCACTGATCACAAGAGTCTGCAGTATGTGTTTACTCAGAAGGAATTGAATATGAGACAACGTCGTTGGTTAGAATTGATTAAGGATTATGATTGGGACATTCAGTATCATCCTGGAAAGGCTAATGTAGTTGCAGATGCACTCAGCAGAAAGGGATCTTCGGATACTGTAAAATTTATGCGATTGGAAATCAAGTCTGATTTAGTGGATCAACTTTTGGCTGCTCAGCTTGAAGCTTTGAAAGATGAGAACTTGAAGGATGAACTAATGATCAAACGACAACATGAGTTAACTACCGACTCGCGTGGTTTGAAGGTTTATCATGCGCGAGTGTGGGTACCGAAATTTGGTGGCTTGAGGGAATTAATTCTGAATGAGGCTCATAAGTCTAGATTGTCGATACATCCGGGTAGTACAAAGATGTACCTTGATTTAAAGACTCGATATTGGTGGCCAACAATGAAAACTGATATTGCGAAATTTGTTGGAATGTGTCACATTTGTGCTCAAGTTAAAGCTGAACATCAGAAGCCATACGGATCATTGAAACAATTGGATATACCTGAGTGGAAGTGGGATCACATTACGATGGATTTTGTAACTAAACATCCACGAACTCCGAAAGGTCATGATATGATTTGGGTTGTAGTCGATAGATTGACCAAGAGTGCACATTTTCTTGCTGCTGCTGAAACTGCACCTTTAAGTAAATTGGCTCAATTGTACATTGATGAGATAGTATCTAGACATGGAGTTCCTTTGTCCATTGTTTCGGATAGGGATTCGAGGTTTGTATCTAACTTCTGGAATAGACTGCAACAAGAATTGGGGTCCCGAGTGAATTTGAGTACAGCTTATCATCCGCAGACAGATGGTCAATCAGAAAGAACTATTCAGATACTAGAAGATATGCTTCGAGCATGTGTGTTAGAGTTTGGGGGTTCATGGGAATCACATTTGCCTTTGGTGGAGTTTGCTTATAACAATTCCTATCATTCTAGCATTGGTATGCCACCGTATGAGATGCTGTATGGTCGTCCTTGTAGAACTCCGACTTGTTGGTTAGAAGCCGGGGAAAAGCAATTTGTAGGGCCTGATATTGTGCAGATGACAGCTGATAAGGTAACTATTGCTCGTGAGAAATTAAAAGCTGCAAGGGATAGACAGAAAATGTATGTTGATCCGCGTCGTCGACCAGTATCATTTGTTGAAGGAGAACTGGTTTATTTGAAAGTATCTCCTTGGAAGGGTACCATTCCAAGGGGGTGTGATTCGTTTTGGAAAACGCGGGAAGTTGGCTCCCCGTTATATTGGTCCTTTCAGAATTCGAAGAGTGGTTAACGATCAGGCTGTTGAAATTGGATCTTCCTGATGAATTAGCAGGTATTCATGACACTTTCAATGTATGTTATTTGCGCAAGTGTAATGTAGAGGATCAGACACAGGTTCTCCCAATTCAGGATCTTCGTGTGGATTTGAATCAGAAACGTATTGAGAAACCAGTTGAACTACTGGATCGTAAAGTCACGAAGTTGAGAAAGAAACAGATACCCATGGTTCTGGTTAAATGGAAACATAGTTTGGGTTCAGATTTGACTTGGGAGACTGAAGCTGAGATGAAAAGCCGGTATCCTTCTTTGTTTGAGAGCGAAGAGATTCCGAGGACGGAATCTTCTTAAGGGGGAGAGATTTGTAACACCCTCTTTACTGACCTAGATTAATTAAGGTAATTAAGTTAATTAATCTTGGAAGTTATATTTAATTTGGGTATTACTTGCCATTTTGGGATATTTTTAATTGGTTGTATTATTTGTTTTATTATTTTAGTTAGAAAATGATAAATTAAAATAGGCAGAATTTCGTATATACCCTTATAAAAGTGGGTAATTACGTATATATCCTTACAAAACCCAAAATTACTTCAATATCCTTCTAAAACCTTAAAACTCTCAAATATACCCAAATTACTATTTTTTATCAATTATTTATTTTTTATATTAATAGTTAATTATCTAATCATTTGAAAAATACAAACTTCCATTTATACCCATGACTCAAATCCACATCCATCCTAAAAACTATCTCCTTTCATCTATGTATTAGGGTTTATCGTACGTTACATCATCGTCCGTTCATCCCTTCGTAGTTTTTCTCATGCGCAGGTATCTTTTGCTAACATCCCCTACGTATTTCAAGTTTGAATTTACTTCTTTTTTTTCTCATTCGCAGCTTCATTATAAATTGAACCGACATCTATTAATACTAGCATTTAGTATTTAGTTGTTATATATATATATATATATATATATATATATATATATATATATATATATACACACACAAAAAAAAATTATGGAGAGTAAAGTACCTATGAAGCTGCGAATGAGAAAATAAAGAATATATTCAAACTTGAAATACGTAGGGGATGTTAGTAAAAATACCTGCGTATGAGAAAACTACGAAGGGATGAATGGACAATGATGTAACGTATGATATGAGAGAGGAGATGAGCTTTTAGGATGAACATGAGTTGAGTCATGGGTATAATAGGAAATTTGTAGTTTTTAAATGATTAGATATTTACTTATTAATATAAGAATTAAATAATTGATTAAAAATAGTAATTTGGGTATATTTGAGAGTTTTAAAGTTTTAGATGGATATTGAAGTAATATTGGGTTTTGCAAGGATATATACGTAATTACCCACTTTTATAAGGGTTGGGGGATGGTGGAGTATTTGAGTAAGCAACCCCAAGCCCATACCTCTTTACTTGTGAAGTGAACTAAGTATGTGTGTGTGTGTGTTCTTGTTGCTCTCGGCCGAAGAAGAAGAAGAAAGAAAGGAAGAAAAGAAAAATCAACTTTCAATCTTGCTTGCATTATGTGTTTATTTGAAATCATCTAGAGGTTAGATTACTGATTTATAGTTGGTTATGTGTTTATATGTTCGGTTTTGTTATTTATATGAATACCGATTGTTTTTGATGATTTGATGATCTTAGGATGAATGTATGTTAGATTTTGATGATAGATTATGTTCATTATATGTTTTGAATGATTTCTGGAAACATATATAACTTGTATGCATGAAATCAGAAAGATTTAAGTTAGAAATAGATTTTATGCATGAAGTTATAATTCTGTCGGATTTGAGGTTGAATGACTCAGAATCCGATAGAAGTATCGGAATCCGACTAATTTATCATTGATGCCTTAACTATTTTATCGGATTGTGATTTTATCGGATTGTGATCTTATCGGATTGTGATTTTATCGGATTGTGACCTTATCGGATTGTGATTTTATCGGATTGTGATTTTATCGGATTGTGACCTTATCGGATTGTGATTTTATCGGAATTGGACTCTTACTCGGAATCCGCTTTTGCTCGGATTTGAAATGATCGGATTTGGTATAATCGGATTTGGACATTATCAGATTTGATGATTTAAAGATAAACATGAATTGTATATCTTTGGGACTTAGGTTCAATGGATATGTATATATATTCAATTGTGATCATACATGATTTACATGGTTAGATATGATATTTATTATTGGATCAGTATTATGAATTGAATACTGACTTGGGTTACTTCTATCTCAGGAACTGAGAAGACTCGGTGAATTTAGTCATCTGAGTGCGCCAAGGTTTTGAAGACTTTGGTGAGTGGATTTATATCTTTGGATATACAGGATATGATATCCTATTTGGAATGCTCTTATTTGGATTGTATATACATGTTATTTGGAGACCAGTTTAGTCTGGGCCTTTGCTTGGGGGTGTAACTTATCAGATCTTGTGGTGCATTTATTGTACTCAAGAAGACTGGTGTTGTTATCACTATTAGCCGGGCTATCGGTAAACCTTGGTTTTGGGCGACCTTGGTTGTAGGTGCTTGCAACACTGCCGGTTCTCCTGGGATTCATGAGCTATTTGGTTTGGGCATATTTGCCTTGTGTATGTTTAGATATTTATTCTCTCACTTAGCTTTGTGATAATTCCCCACTAGATTGTTTTGCAGGTTCTCTTTTGGTGAGCTTCATGCTTTTGGGCTGGGAATATGGACAGCCAATACTCTGCTGTCAAAGATTTTGTTTAGAGCCTGTTTGGATATTAACACTGTAGAAATTTTGTACATCAAACAAGTTAAATTTTTTTGTATCTATAATGTAATTAAGATAATTATATGTAACTAGCTTCCGCATGTAATATATTATATGTTTAAAAGTACAGTGTTACACTTATTGTCTTAGTTTGCGTTCGGGCATGGTCTTAGAACTAGAACCTTGTTATTATGTTCCTAGACTTATCAAGAATGTTATGTCGTTTGATTTGCTTATAGACTATGGTTTTAACTATGTTTTAAATAGCAAAATTATTTCTTGTTTCAAAAATGATGTTTTCTATTTTAAAGCTATTCCTCAAAATGATCTATACACGCTAAATCTAGATAACGGTGACAAAGACATATATCATATAAGTAAGAGATCCAAGATTAACTTGAATCAGACTTACCTCTGGCATTGTCGTTTAGGACATATAAATGAGAAACGCATAGAGAAACTCCGAGATGACGGAGTTCTAGAACCATTTCACTTAGAGTCATATGATATCTGCGAATCTTGTTTGTCCGGTAAAATGACAAAGCAACCTTTCAATAGTGAGAATGAAAGGGCAAGTGAGCTACTAGGGATTATACACACAAATGTGTGTGGACCCTTTACTACAGAATCTAGAGGAGGATACCGGTACTTCATTATCTTTACTGATGACTTAAGTAGGTTCGGTTATGTCTATCTTATGAGACTTAAATCTGAAAGTTTTGACAAGTTCAAACAGTTTCAGAATATCCTATGAGACTTATATCTGGACAAGAAGATAAAACTGCTTCGGTCCGACCGAGGTGGCGAATATCTGAGTCAGGAATTCGACGATCATTTGAAGGATTGTGGGATTGTTTCACAACTCACACCTCCGTATACACCTCAGATGAATGGTGTTCAGAAAGGAGGAATCGTACATTGCTTGGCATGGTACGATCAATGATGAGTCAAAGTTCATTGCCATTATCGTTTTGGGGGCACGTACTCGAGACAGGGGCGTTCATACTGAACCGGGTTCCGACAAAATCGGTGGAAAAGACACCGTTCGAGATATGGACGGGGAAAAAGCCCAAAATGTCTTTTCTCAAGGTTTGGGGATGTGAGGTGTATTTTAAGAGAACATTCACGGATAAACTCAATCCCAAATAAGATAAGTGTATCTTCGTTGGTTATCCCAAGGAAACCATGGGATACTATTTCTATAACCCAGACGAGAACAAACTTTTTGTTGCTCGTAAGGGGGTGTTCTTGGAAGAGAAGTTTCTAAACTCAGAAATTCCAAGAAAGGAAATAGAGCTTCAAGAGATTGAAGATGAAGAGATAACACCACCACCGATAGTCGAACCTTTAATTCAACAGAGAATTGTTGAATCCCAACCCGAGCCTGTGGTTGAGGAAGAAGTGCAAACACAAGACCTTCGTAGATCTAGTAGGTTTCGTCATGAGCCAGATAGGTATCTAGGATTCTTAGTTGCTCAAGACGAAGGGGATCTTTCACAACCCAGCACCTACCAAGATGCTGTTTCAGGTTTAGAATCTGAAAAATGGCTAGAAGCCATGAAGGCAGAGATGCAATCCATGTATGACAACCAAGTTTGGAAGTTAGTGGATTTGCCTCAACACAACAAAGTTGTTGGGTGCAAATGGGTCTTCAAGAAGAAGACTGACATGGATGGAAAGGTGCATACCTTTTAAGCTAGGCTAGTGGCAAAAGGTTTCACGCAAACTCATGGTGTTGACTATCATGAAACTTTTTCCCTAGTGGCAATGCTTAAGACCATTAGAATTCTTATGGCCATATCAGCATATTTTGACTATGAGATATGGCAGATGGATGTCAAAACCGCCTTCCTTAACGGTAGGTTGACAGAGGACGTATATATGATACAACCAAATGGTTTTGCGGATCCAAAGAATCCTAATAAAGTATGCAAGCTGCTAAAATCCATTTATGGGTTGAAGCAAGCATCTAGGAGTTGGAACTTACACTTTGATGAGCGCATCAAAGAGTTTGGTTTTACCAAAAGTGAGTTTGAGGCATGTGTTTACACTAAATTCAGTGGGAGCGCGGTAACCTTCCTAGTCTTGTATGTAGATGACATACTGCTAATAGGAAACAGTGTACCAGTGTTACAAGGAGTAAAATCCTGGTTAGGTAAATGTTTCCAGATGAAAGACTTGGGAGAAGCTGCTTACATACTTGGTATTAAGATCTATAGGAATAGATCTAATAGGGTTATCGGTGAAAGGTATTATATGAGTACAATCGTGAATCTAGTAGAGAGAGTTTACACAAAACACCTTAAAGTGTGTGTTAGTATATTCCAAAGTGTGCAAAATTACAATAAAGGAAAGCTTACAAGGTATTTATACTAGTAAGCTAAAACATAGATTTTATACAAAATATTGTCTAGATCTAAATCATAATTACAGATCTAACAATCTCCCCCTTGATTTGATCTAGACGATGTTTCGTTCACCTAGAATTCTTTGCCATCTACGAAGAGTAGCTCTTTCTTGCATTTTGACTTCTATCTTTTCCATAACATCAGTCATGCTTACTCTTGCAGATTGATCAAAGCCATCATTGAGGCTGAAGCTGTGCTCTCTGATCTTGATTAGCCAGATGAACCATCTGAATAAGCATTTAGTTCCTTGATCCTCAGAAAGAACTTCTCCATTTTACTGTTGAATAATACAATGCCATCATCTGTTTTTCCAGTTTGATCATCCTTCCAAATAGTTTGAAACATTTCAAGCTCTTCAATTCTAGAGGTGTTCGGCTTCAAGACGTTGATCTTTGCTTTGTCTGCCTCAGCACCAAGTTGGAGATCAGTTCTTTCAGCAAGTCTGATTCTTTGTTTCATAAAATCCAACAAGATCTTGTAGCCTGCATTGTTAGCACGAGAGCTGTTTTTCTTGGCCTCAAGTACTTCTTCCATATATTCAACATCTTCAAAGCTTAGGTGCTTCAAGTCTACTTGGCTGAATCCATAGGTTTTCTGATCTAATCTTAGAACATGAAAGTACACCCAGATCACATTAAGAATTTTACCAAAAGAGCACTTGACTTTAGTTATTGAATGCTTCGATGCTACTTCTTCCCTTGAGAGCCCACGCCAGTTCAATAATACTCTTTTACCGGCTTCAGTAACATCTTTGACTCCCAGCAGATTAACAGGTAATTCATCTTTTAGTTGATCAGTGTAAATCTCTGGGATCTTTTCTTCCAGGAAGGCAACAGCAACATCAGAAGACTTCCAATTTCTGTTTGTCTCGTTCAAGGCCTTTGTAGTCAGTACCACCATTTTTCTGACATCTCTCATGCTTGAAGTTAAAATTGGATCCGGATTGTAACCTTTCGGTATTTTCCATTCAGCACCCCGCTTCAGTTTTCTTAACCTCTTCTGTTTCTCTTGTTCCCTCAACAGATCTCTTGCAGTTTTTCTAAATTTACCCGGAGATGGAGGAAACAAGTCAGCCACTTCTCTGTTTATCCTCAGCACATTTGCTATGTTGAACGGCACAGGAGTAGGAACTTCATCTACTTCAGGCTTTTCAACCCTTGGTGTTGTTACAACCCTAGCTTCTTTGATCTTATCAATCTGTTGCTGTAGAGTTAAATCACCTGCACCAGCTTCACTTTTAAAGGACCCATAAGCATCAAAGACATTTTCAGCACCTTTTATAAAGTTAAATGCATCATCTACATCATGCTCAATCTCATCACTACTTTCATCAATTAGTTGCAAATTTTGTTTTCCCTTGCCCTTGCCTTTGCCTTTACCTTTGCTTCTCTTTGGAGTTGGTTGTTTGCTTTGAGAAGACGAAGCAGCAGGTAACTTAGAAATTAAAGAAGTGATAGGCACAGAAGCAGCACGGTTCTCCCCCTCAGAATGATCTGGATCAGGATCCCGATCGTTATGTTTTCTTTTCTTATCCTGTGCTTGGGTCTGGCAAGTTTCTAACGAAGCTTTGATAGCAGCAGCAATGGAAGCTTCTTCCTCAGTAGGAGCTTTTAATGGAGCCTCTCGCTCAACATCTGCTGGAGCCTCCCCCTCAACATCCTGAACCGGATCCATAACATCTAATCTTTTGTGGAAAGCAATGCCAAATGCATCAATACTATCTTTCATTTCTTTCTTAAAGCTTTCAAAATCAGACTTTTTGAACTCACTACGAACCAAGTCAACCAGAGTGACATCTTCTTCATTGTTATCCGGCCTAGCCATCAACTTCACATACAGTTGAGACTTAAGTTCATCAATAGAAACATTTGGCCCTTGCTTAGCTAACAACTGATCCAACTTGTCATGAGTTGAAGCATTCTCTTTTTGCAACTCATAAAATCTAGAATTAACAGCTACCAGTTTCTCATTCACAGCATCCACCTTGGTGTTAAAATCCTGATGCATTTGATCTATTTTAGCACAAACCTCAGAAAGAGCAGTATCAAGGTCAGCCTTAGAAACGAATTCAGAGGCAACCGGTGAATGTGTAACAAAGCCGGGATCACTCAGATTACCCGGTGAGGAAACTTTATCAAATGCAACAAATGCATCAGATGAAGTGCCACCTGCTATCACAGTTGGACCAGTGTTGACCGTGGCAGGATTTCCATCCAATCATTGAAGAACACCACTAGGGGTGTCTTCTATAGACGTTCCGGTAGGGTCTTTTAAGAGACCACTAGTAGATGCTTCGAAAGTGTCACTGTGTTTGTAAAGAAAAGAGTCATCAATGTGCATTTCCAAGTGAACTTGGGAAGCCCGGGGAGAAGTGGCTCTTTTTTCAATACCTACTGTCTCAGAAGGAGACTTCGGTAGATTATGTTTTAATTCCCCGTGAGAAGTTGAAACAGTATCCTTTTGAGAGGAGACTGAGTGGCTGGGAGGGGTCTGTGCATGCTCTGGTGGGATGCCAGAGTCTGTTTCAATATCAGGCATGACTATGTCATCCCGATAGCAGATGTGGTTTCCCGGCTTTTTATGGCAGGAGGACTCTCAGCACTCTCATATTCTTTTGCTCCCAACTCACTCTCATTTTCTTTTGACTGTACAACTTCATCTACTTTTACTTGAGCAACAATAAAACTATTATCATTCAAGCCCCTAGTGTCAATTGATTCAATATCAAAGATATCGTCATGCTCAAACACTGGAGCTTCCTTATTTGTACCCTCAGGTGTGATTATCATTGATTCAACATTAAGCTCAACACCTCTATCTGGTGTTTCCTGAGACTGACTTTGAGATTTTGTAATGAAAAGTCCTAAAGGCATTTCATCATCCAGAACTCCCTCACCTACAATCTCACCTCCCTCAACCACTTCTTCACCCCTCTCAGAATTTTTACTCGTCTCACCCCCGTCAGTGTCACCCGTAGACAACTGACCACTAGATTCTAAACTCTCAGGTTCTACAGTTCTTGGGGTAGGATCAGTAGGTTCTTGCTGATCCGGAAGAGCAACATTGTTTTCACTCACATATGCCTCTACAACTGGATCATGAAGATCCATCAACATTATCAGCTCAGCAGGCATAACATAAGCCTGAATATCAAATGTACTTTCAATCTTATACAGCTTTTGCATTATGTATACTGTAGGCTTTGGATCATCATCTCTCCTATTAATTTCATTCGGATGTTCTAGCATGATGCTTTGAACAATCATGGAGAGGAACCTTGGATACGGTAGAAACTTCTTAGCCTGATTAGGAATCTGCTTTTGATGAATTACTTTGTGCATATCTTGATAGATAATAGACGCGTAGTCTATGTGCCAATGTTTGACCATGGCAACCAGCATTTGAAATGCACTCGAACTCCCGCCATCAACTCCTTTAGATATACTTGTGAGGCATCTGTTGATGATAGCATACAGTGTCTGCTAGATTGGAACTAAGTTGGATCTATTGAAATGTGCATTCTTGGTAAGTACACCATTAAATCCCATATCTTTTACATGAGCAAAGATTGCCTTGTTAGATGGCATTGGATCAAACTTCTTTTTATGAGCATATGTGCTTTTCTCAGATGGCAGTTTCAGCATTCTCCTTATTTGATCGACATTGAAAGAGAATTCAAAATTTTCAATTGTTCCAGAAATCTATGCCTCACCCTCATCATTGACAATTTTATGCTTGGAATCCCACAGTTGTTGTACATAAACCTCCGGGATGTGAGGTTCTTCCCCATCAGCAGTTGGGTTATATGAAAAGAGGTGGTTCAATGGATGGGATTCAATTAACTCAGAAAGAATTGGAAACTGGGTAGTGGTGGTGATGGAATCAAAGCAGTGATTGTTTAGTAGTGAAGAAAGGTAATTGGTAGGGGGAAACAGTTGCTCAGAAGGAACAAATGGAGGAGGGTTTGCAAGGTTAGCAGGGTTAGCCATCTGTAGTAAAAACATAAGCATACCCATGGTGAATCACCAACTATCCAATATGTAAGAGTATTGACATTTGTTTCTTCTTTGTGAAAAATTTGAAAATTTTGAAAAATTTGAAAATTTATAAAAATTTCCAAAATTTTGCTAAGTGTTTGGTCGGAATTGGAAATTCCGACTAAAACTAAGCCTTAAATCCAAGTTAAAACATTCATTCCGATCAAAAGTTTCTTTGAATTCCGAGGAAAAACTTGGATTCCTATGAAAAATTAGTAGGAATTCCGAGCATTTGGAATTCCTCTTAATATGAAGATTCCAATGAAATTTGGAATTCCTATCAATTAGGAAATTCTGATTAAATTGGAATTCCTACTAAAGTAGTCATTCCGACCAAAGTGGTCATTCCGACCAAAATGATCATTCCGACCAAAATGGTCATTCCGACCAAAATGGACATTCCGAGCATTCGAGGATTCCGACTAAACAAAGATTCCGAGAAAATACTTAATTTCATCAAGTGATGAAACGGTCGGAATTGGCAATTCCGACTGATTCATCACTGATTTTCCAAAATCAAACTCAGAATTTTCAAACTTTGCATTTGACCAAATAAAGAAACAACGAGTCTAAGTAATAACATTTTAAGCATTTTTAGTTCTTAGACTACCCCCAACCAACATCATTTAGCATGCCTTTCTTAACCTCTAAAATCCGAAACCCTGAAAACCGTAACGATGATGAACAAAAGATGCAATCATGCTCAAAAACATATTGAAACAGTTACAATCTAACAAGAATACATGATTAACATCCTAACTAAACATGCTAGCATCATTTATAATCCAACTATCAACATTTAAACTACAAACAGATCAGAATTCTAAACGACTTCGAGGGTTTTCTTAGCCTTAGATTCAAAATATAGAGAATTAAACTATGAAGTAGAAGAAAAGGATTGTACCACTGAAATCAGAAGGAAAATGCGATCTGGATCTGAGAAGTGTAACAAAATCCGAAGCTTTTGAAAATCCAATCGTACGGAGAGCAAAAGTCTTTTGAGAGAGTAAAAATTTTGAAAATCCGTGAAAAAGTCAAAATTCCGACCGTTACATGTTTTTAAACACCGAGGCTTTCTCGGATTCCGACAAAAAGAGTCGGAATGTTGATTTCCTACTAAAAGTTTGATCTAAAACAGTCGGATTCCGACCAAAAAGAGTCGGAATGTTCAATCCCTTGCATTTTGCCTGGAATGAACAATTCCTATCATTTTGATAGGAATTTGCAATTCCTATCATTTTGATAGGAATTTGCAATTCCTATCAAATTCTAACTTGTACAAAATTTGGATGTTTACTCACAAGACCTTTTTGACCAATTTTAAACCAAATTAAAGACAAAGAAAATATAAAAAAACTCCCCCTCAAATCAAGCATTAATTTGAGAAAGAAAAAAAAATCTTTTTGCCTTTTTGAATATTTTGCACATGTTTTTGGATTTTAATTGTTTTTGAAATGTTTTTGAGTTTTCTAGATTTAAACAAAACAGACAAAAAAATTATGTAAACAACTCTCCCCCTACAAGTATGAACCATCAGTAGTTCATAACTTGTCAATTCAGATTCCCACCCCGTGAACTCAAGCACCTATCTGTGCAAATCTTGATTGTTAGATTTAAAATACTGTCAAATACTCAAACTCAACATGCCTAATTTTGATAC
The DNA here is from genome assembly GCA_947179395.2 of Pulicaria dysenterica. Taxonomy (NCBI): domain Eukaryota; kingdom Viridiplantae; phylum Streptophyta; class Magnoliopsida; order Asterales; family Asteraceae; genus Pulicaria; species Pulicaria dysenterica. The sequence goes on along the minus strand of OX359290.1, from coordinate 24,507,368 downwards.
AAGAATGTTAAAACGAGTTTCATCCAACGGTTTGGTGAAAATATCAGCAAGTTGATTTTTAGTATTGACATACTTTAATTCTATCAAGCCCTTTTCAACATAATCCTTTAAAAAATGGTACAGAATGTCAATGTGTTTTGTTTTGGAGTGATGCACGGGATTGCATGATATGGCAATTGAAGGGTTTTGACCTAACCAAACCACCCAATGACACAAACTGGTCAAACCTGGGTTTGATTCTACTGGTTCAATCCTAAAGCGGAACTGGATTATACTCAACCCTCTAAACCCCAAAAGGGTTAGGATCTTTTAAAACTAATGATCATATAGCTTCTAATAAACAAACAATCCACAGAAAAGGTTACAAGAAAATATACCTGATCAAAACTTGGGATTGCTAAAGACAGTCCAACACTACTGCACCTCCTAACGAACTTGCTGCTAGACCACTCCTGGAATCACCAATCAACAAAGCTTGAAGCTTGATTGTGTGTGTGTTCTTCGTAAACCACCAAATCGCAAACACCCTTGGGTGTTGTTCTTGTTCGGTTACGACGAGAGAAGAGAGAGCCGAGAGATAGACGAGATCGAGAGAGAGAGAGAGAGAGAGAGAGAGAGAGAGAGAGAGAGAGGAGTGTGGTGGCTAGGTTTTAATCTTTTCCTTGATTAAGTTATCTATATTTAATCCTTAAGGCTTAAGGATATATATAGAGATTAAAAGGACCCAAGCCCGTTTAATTAAAAGCCCACTGGTTTTAATTAAACTTCCATCTCTTGCACTTTAACCCCCTGGACTTTACTAATTAATTAACTATTAATTAACTGGTCCGTTAAATATTAAAATTTAATATTTAATTCTCTTTAAATAATAAATAACTATTTATTATTTATTTCCTTTCTAATAATTAATACAAACTGATTAATTATTTATTTCTCTCTTTTCAATAATTAATACTACTGATTAATTATTTACTTTTCTCTTTAATAACTAATCCAACCTGATTAATTATTTCCACACAGATTTATGGTGAAATCAAACTGTTCTGATTTGGGTGTGTAGTAGTGTGACCCTTTAGTTTCTTATAACATTGGATACAATATGCCCATTAATTATCTCTGCACATAATCTAACAGACTCCCACTTGTGCAAGATAAGTAATAGCTACTGCACATTGTTAGCCTAAGGAGGTCCCTAGCCAGACACTTAGGGTAACCAGGTTATAAGAACTCTTATACCCCAAAGTAACTTGTGATAAAACTTCATAAGCAACCTGCTTAGAAGTAACCTGTTATAAACTAACTTTTTATAAACTAAACTATCATAAACTCCCTGTTCATGAATGGGTACGTTTTATATATATATATATATATATATATATACACACACACACACACACACACACACACACATATATATATGTTTGTCCCTTGCAGCGCGATATTTCAATTTTGAGCATGAGCATGGAAAAAAGTCAACTCAGAGACTCAAGAACTTTGGTACATGACATACTTGATTTCAAAACTGCGTGATAAACGACAAAGAACAGATCAGTTCATTTGGGCACGGCCGTGCACTTACAAGTTTCTCTAATCAGTCAAGGGGCCCGGAAATATCTCTCCTAAAAAGAAGGTGCAATTACCATCTTGCATATTTGCATCTGGAAATACGGCTCCCACTGAATCTAGACACGCTCCTTATGACCACCCTGTTATGGCGTGGCGTTAAAATGCGTTAAGAAGACAATAGTTACAACATCCCAAACTAAATACCTTAGGCTTAAGGATAACCTATGTGATAAATGTAGGACCGGCTGGGGGACGGGGTTCTAAACTAAACTAAAACACCCTAATGCTAGGACTGATCTAGGATGAGAAATATCGCGGAATTATATTTCCCAAACCTCCTAAGGATACTAGGATCTACTTAGGTGTCCGGCACACAGTGACTCACACAGAAAGGTAGAAGACAAACACACAGTACTCACACAGAGATGCTTAAGGCTGCCTTGGAATTCGGTTTTAACACTAAGTTCGCGAGTTTCAAGGGCAAGATTACGTTATCGAAGGCTTACGGTCGCAAAGGGTCAAGTTTCGTCCGATATAGGCAATATGCGTAGTCTCTTACAAATGACACGAATCAAGATGTATTTATAGAATAATTTATTCACTTCGTACGTAGTGCAGAGCACTTCGTACGAAGTTAGTCGAATTCGTACGACCCTGAATATTTTAATATTATTTATCTCACGGTAACCGACATAGTCACCTCGTGCGAAGTGGGCTTCACTACGCACGTAGTGAGCTCATCACGCACGTGGTGAACTTATCACACCCATGGTGAATTTTCACACAGTCTTAAACTTTCAATCATACATCAACACATGATCAAGGACTTGTAAGCTTAAGATAACCACATAGACACACTAAGAATGTATACACATGCAAACAATTAATCAAAACACATTTGAATTAATATTTCATGTATATACTTTATTGATACGAACTAGGGATTCATAAAATATGCACCAACATACTCCCCCTAAGACCTAGTTCTATCAATAACCATTTCACTAAGTAAACATTCACAAAATAAAGTTCACTAAGCAAAAAAAATTCACACAGTAAATTTCACTAAGCAGAATTGCAAAATGCACACAATGAAAGTTGCACAAAGCAAAACATCACAAAGCAAAAAGTACATAGTATGCTGCACACAGCACAATGCTATTGGAATACCTTTCGTTCACCCTTACCTGCACTAAGCACATTGTGAGCTGTAACCCGTATTTAGTGAATCCATTTCGCATGTGATGAGCTTCTCCTCTGTGAACCTTGATACTGTTAGTACTACACTCAGCAGCAACCAGTCAGTAATTTCAAGACCACTAATAAGCATCTAAGTACATCAAAGCGAAAAGAGAAAGTCTAAACAAATAACACACTAAAAGACATAAAAACATATCAATCCTCTTCGTATGTTTTGTTTATCAACTTCGTGCGTTTTGATTCACTTCGTGTGAGTCAGCTTCCTCACATAGAGTTGGCTCTTTTTCTCGATTGTCCTGTACTTAGCACACAGCTATTAGTAACTTCAGGGCAAGTTATTAACATATAAGTACCAGTGAACATTCGGAGTAATAACGAACAATAATATCAAGAAATAAGATAGACTGAAGGAAACATTAACTAATAAAAGAAAATAAATTTAAATCTAATCTATTTACTAACTAAATCCTAAGGAACAAACTGAAAAACAAACAGTAAATAAATTGCAGGAATTTAAAATTACTGAAATTAAATCTTTTTGTGAGAAGGTTCCAATATGGAGTCAGTACCAGCTCGTCTATACTTAGTAGTCATTCATTTCAGAACTTTGGGCCTAAACATATTCTCTCAAACTCTGTCTGTCAACCTAACTTTCCTCAGATAATGACAGATTTTGTTTCAACATTTTCAGATTATCTAGATTGGATACACGGTTAAGGCTATCTCTTTCAAAGTCTCACAGTATATTGATTTACTTAGTAGTTTGCACAACTTGGTTACCTAGACTACCATGCTTGTGTGATTTTGTTAATTTGTCAACGCATTTTATGCTCTTTGACATGGAGGTCAATTTTTCACCTCACTTGACATTTTTCTTGCTGAGCTTGTGTCAATGCATTTTATGCTCTTTGACAATTTAACATTTAGATCGATAAGTCTAAATTCTTTTGACATAAACAAGGTTTGGGGTCAATTTTTCACCCTCTTTTAGCTCAATGTCATTTATCACATTTGGCATGGTAACAGGTGTGTGCATCAAACTAAGCTAGTCTCAACTGTTTTTGACCTATAGACTTGGAATGTCTCGATAGCTTAAATCTTATGAGATTTTCACAGCATAACCATCTATCTGTCTAGACTTTCCTTATATGTCTTACACACTATCTGTTTCTTATCTGATTCAGCTATGTTTTCAGACATTTTTCTCAGGATTATGTATATGCCTTCAGTCCTAATTTTACTAAGACATACTTTGTATTGATAGCCAGTGTGCCATCACTCTCCATCTAGGTTGGATCAACTTCTCATTTTTAGATATATTTTTTTGTATTTTCTAAGTTTTCTGATTTTTTTTGTATTTTCTAAGTTTTCTGATTTTTTTTGTATTTTCTAAGTTTTCTGAACTAACTATCTCCTCCTAAAATACTAAACAAACTAGAAACTAAGAAAATAGAAATGCAACGACACAAAAAATAAGCACAAAGAAAATAAAATGATAAAGACACACAGTTATAGAAACCTTAACCTGGACTATTTCGGTTGACACCCTTCACTTAGAAGAATGAGTTAGACAACATTAGGAACCCAAGCCCGAATGGTCATGGGTTTCCCGTATTCTCCAACCACTGGAAGTTGCATCCATGTTCCAGTCTTGATGATCCTGTCACTTGATTCCTTGGACATTTGAACACACAGTTTGTTAGTCCACTTAGGAATCCTTTGATGCTGAACAGGAAGAGTTGAGTTTTGTTGGTTTTTAAGAAACGTTTTATTTTCTTGCAAAATCTCAACTTTCTTGTTATAGCTTTGATGTGTCTTCTGATCACACTTGTAACTGAGGTGACCAGGTCTCCTGCACACATAGCAGACCCTTTCTGGGTATTGCTTCACAGAGCCTTTCGTTACCTTTTGAGGCCGATACCCTAACCCTTGATGTTTGGGTAGTTGTTTGACCTCTTGGTATGGACGGGTATCAGGAGACTTAATACCCTCATTTTCAAATTTCCGAAGTGCATCATGGATACGATGCATCAACGGACCTTGCACATAGGAACTGTCCAACAGTTCTCTAATGCCTGGTTCAGCCTTTTTGGTAACCTCTTGCTGAACCTCATTCTTCTGAGGCTTACCCACATCCTCATGTAACGTTAAATCCTCATTTGAGGTTGATGCAGAAGATTCATCAACCTTTGTGAGTAGTGGGTCAGCTTCAGAATGGACATCATCGTTCACCAGTTGATTTAACACTGGTGGTGGACATTTTGAATATACGTTTCTGTCCTTTTCTGAATCGGTACCTTGACCTCTCTGATCGATTATGTACTCAAAAAGATAAGAAGACGTGGAATAGCTTTTGAGTTTTTGACTCAGAGTCTCATAATCGACCTTTGTGGTAGCAAGGTCCCGTTTCAGCTTATCGATTTCGTTTATGTAAAACACGATAGCATCTTGTTTATTTAACAGAGCCACACCTAGTTCATTAACCTGTTTACCTAGACTTTCATTCTTTTCTTTTAATTGATTTTCTCTTCCTTTGATCAACAGGTTATTATCTAACTTAGATGTGAGATCTGAAATAGTAGACTTTAAGAACACTATCTGTTTTACATATTCATCACACGAACCACAAGGTAATCCAAAAGTACATACCTGATCCGCAGACGGTTGACCACAGCTGCACACCTTTTGATTTGACTCTTTGGCACGGACATTCACTGGTGTCTCTTCTGCAGCTGGTGTCGAGGCTGGTTCATCATCATTGCTGGCACTTGATTCTTCTTCACTTGAATAGCTTTCGGTCTCGGATGAAGAATCTTCGTTCAACACATGAACGTTCGCCAAGTTGATGTCAGCATCAGCATTCCCGAACTGTACAGACCAATCCACTCCCTCATCTCTTTGAACAACCGCCATAGCCTTAGTCGGTGTTGGAGTTGCTTCAGATTTTGTGGTTGTGGTGGTAGATGATCTGCTGCCAGAACCAGTTTTGAATGGATACCTCGGTCCCGAATTCTTCGGCTTTTCACATTCACGCGCGAAGTGACCCTTTTCACCACAGTTATAGCAGGTCACAGCAGATTTATCAAAGCCGAGTTTGGTATCCTTGGTTGCTGATATTGACTTTCCCGTTCTTCGCTCATAAGCTTTTGCCCTTCTCACTAAGTTGGCATACGACCAGAGGATATCTTGTCTCTCCATCTCATCCTCGTCGTTCTGGTCATAGTCCTCTTGAGTCATATGAGCATTACCAATCTTCCCCTTCAGTAGATCATCATAAGAGGAGACTAGTGCACTTAGCATGCTCATATGTGTCTTAACCTCATCTGTACTTCCATACTTGAAGTGTTCGACACTAAGTCCGGAGGAAGATGCAGTATAAGATGACCCAGAGGATGAAGCATCAGAGGTAGATCTGCCTGATTCATTCACGTTGGTCACATAGGCAGACTGTAGGGGGGCATGTGACGAGGTGGACGACGAAACAGGTGTTCCGGAGTAGTAGAGTGAGGGGTTCTGTTGATAACTAGACATAGAATCCAGATTTAGTTCCTCCTGCTCCTGCTCCTTCAACTTGGTGATGAAGTCATTAAGGTCCATCCCGTCAAAACCGTTACCATTCTTCAGAATCATGATGAATGGCCTCCAACTCTTTGGCAAAGCTTTCGCCAAGATCTCTACTTGCTGCTTTTCTGGAACAGTGACACCCAGACTGTCCAGTTCACTAAGAAGGTGGTTGTATCTTATAATAAGAGAAGGAATCTTCTCATCTCTTGTAGCCATGAAATGGTCTAATTCCTTCCTTAATTGACTTGCTTTAAGTTCCTTCAGAGCAGCGTTTCCCTCGTTCCTTTTCTCAAGGGCTCTCCATAGACTGTAGGAGGTTCGATACCTCCTAAACTGGTGGAAAATCTCGTTGGGAATCGCCTGAATTAGTTGAGCATATGCCTTCTTTTCGGCATTGTAATTGGTCTGCTGTTCGACAGTCATCTTGTCGTAAGGGGTTTCAATGTTTCCCTCCCCTTTCGGAACCATATACTCAACGTTCATGGCTCGCCGCAATCTACAGTCAACCCCATCTAGAAAGATTTCGAACCTGGGCTTCCACATAGGATAGTCCTCCATGGTTAGCAATTTCGGCACTTTGTTTATACTGCCCATTTCTGTTTCTAGTAAAAGGTTGTTTAAGGCAGTGGTTTGTTTAGAGGCAATTTAGATTGACTTTGAGGACCAAGGCAGTAAGCACACAGAGTAAAAATTGATTTTGAGAGACCACACAGTCCAGTACGTGCGAACTTACTTCACCACGCACGTACTGGAGAACCACTACGCACGGAGAAGAAAACGAAGGTTCTAGACGCACACAGCAACTACGCACGCACAACACGCACTTCGTGCGGACTGAAGGACCACTTCGCACGAGGCACACAGACAGCAATCGAAGGATCTAGAACACACAAACAGTTCGTGCGAACTGACTCCACTACGCACGGAGTGGAAGTCCACTTCGCACGGACGGAATTCAATAAACTAATCGCTAAAAATTCTGACCTTTTAAACGCAAAAGACCCTAATTTTGACCTATTGACCGATTAAAACCGACAAAAGAGGGCACACACAGGCCTAAGGAACACCTAGATTGACAAATCCTAAGGAAAAGTGATCAATCAAAGCACAAGGCTCTGATACCACTTTGTAGGACCGGCTGGGGGATGGGGTTCTAAACTAAACTAAAACACCCTAATGCTAGGACTGATCTAGGATGAGAAATATCGCGGAATTATATTTCCCAAACCTCCTAAGGATACTAGGATCTACTTAGGTGTCCGGCACACAGTGACTCACACAGAAAGGTAGAAGACAAACACACAGTACTCACACAGAGATGCTTAAGGCTGCCTTGGAATTCGGTTTTAACACTAAGTTCGCGAGTTTCAAGGGCAAGATTACGTTATCGAAGGCTTACGGTCGCAAAGGGTCAAGTTTCGTCCGATATAGGCTTAATATGCGTAGTCTCTTACAAATGACACGAATCAAGATGTATTTATAGAATAATTTATTCACTTCGTACGTAGTGCAGAGCACTTCGTACGAAGTTAGTCGAATTCGTACGACCCTGAATATTTTAATATTATTTATCTCACGGTAACCGACATAGTCACCTCGTGCGAAGTGGGCTTCACTACGCACGTAGTGAGCTCATCACGCACGTGGTGAACTTATCACACCCATGGTGAATTTTCACACAGTCTTAAACTTTCAATCATACATCAACACATGATCAAGGACTTGTAAGCTTAAGATAACCACATAGACACACTAAGAATGTATACACATGCAAACAATTAATCAAAACACATTTGAATTAATATTTCATGTATATACTTTATTGATACGAACTAGGGATTCATAAAATATGCACCAACAATAAATACTTTTGACATGAATCCACGAAGTATTTTTCACAGTGGGTCAATCCAATATTCATAACCGTAACGAATATCCGTCAATTTTGGTCCGCAAAATCCTTTTGCAGCTATATTCGACATACTTTCGAATCTACCCCAAAATTACGATGACTTTATAGCCCTATCATAGTTCCCACCACGATAAGTAGTCAAGGATAATGTTTTGAATAAACCTAGTTTATTCCTGGATGAACCAAAATATACAAAATTTGTGAAGAATAATGAAACTAATTTCTACACCCTTCCATATTCCGCCCTAGAATAAAGATGCACAATTTCTACCATTTCATTGACTCGATTCACGATGTATATCTAAATTACTTATTATTTCATTGACTCAAGACTAGTACCCTGAAGTACTCCTTCTTGGTTTCGCTAGAAATCGTTCTGTTAGAAATATTAAAGTGAGGGGTGTAATATGTAATTACTCAAAGTTGGGGAAATGCTATATAAAGGCATTTCCCCCACATTTCAATGTTAAGCTTTGCATTATTCATCCTTTGTGTTTGTGAACTCTCTCAAGCTCTCGGCTCTCTCTCATTACCGAATACACACACAAACACACACTAAAGATCTAGCATTGCTTCATCCGTATCATAATACGGGACCAACAATTGGTATCAGAGCCAAACTTGTTTTTGGCTCGTGATTGTTCGAAAGAAGACAACAAAATCTCGAAGTGTTCAAGCTTCCAAGAAGAAAAGGCTCTCGGTTTGACAAAGGTTCAAGAACTTCATCTTTCTTCAAGAAAATCTCAAGCACAAATGATTTCTACAGGTAGAACTCGTTAAAGGTTTGAACTACATTTTCTTTAAACTTTCCTTTGAGTTGTTTCTATATTCTTACAAAGTTTATAAAACATTATTTAAGGAAAAACACAAACAGTGGGCGTTTTTATACACATTAAGTCAAGAAAGTCATTAAATACCCACCTTTTTCAACATTAAATTTTCTGGGTATTTAAGCATTTATGGTGTTCTTGGTCTGAAAGTACAACTGGAAGAAGAAGAAATCGGAGTTTGTAATTTATTTAATTATAAAGTCTTAATAGTTTAAGTGTTGTACAAGGAAAATCAAGTACTTTCCATACCAATCAAGTACAAGTAGTTAGACACTATTCAGGGTATGGCAATCTGATTTAACAAGGACACATCAGAGTCTATCAGCCGGTTCCTTGGTCAATGCGATTGACACTTGGGGCGGCTTATAGAATTGTGTCAAGTTGGAACACCTAAGTGTTAATCAAATAGCTATAAGCCGGGTTCAGTGAATCGCATGCGATTGGACTGTGCGGCTTATAGAAGCAGTTGATAAGATAGCCTAAATACCGTGTGAATCACATTGGATTGAATCGCATACAATTAACACTTACCTTTCAGCCTACTATTGGAATCGCATTTGATTGGATCACGATTATACATTCCATATTGGCAATCGCATGCGATTGACAGGACTAACAGTTTATTTTCTAAGTGTTTGATGAAACAGGATTGATTCGCATTCGATTAACAATCAATACTAAGTTCTTATTCTGCTTGTTTTCAAGGATACCTAATCGCATTCGATTGACCTGTATTCGCACTCGATAAGACAAATTCCAATCAGTTATTCCTCAAACTTGGACAAGTGATTGACTATTTGGACTTGACTTAAAGAACTTTAAGACAGCTGGACTTAATCAAACAATCTAATTCATAATTGAATTTAATTTAAATCAAATTTAATTCAAAGGTGAATTACATTACCACAAGTCTCGTTAGTTTAAAGTTGAATTTAATCCTTTTAAGATCTAATTCAAAATTGAAATTCCAAAGACTTAGTTCTTTAATCAAACTCTCAAGTCATTTCTAAAATCAAGCTTTCGAACAATCAAACCATCTTACAAGTGAACGATCATTTCTTTCAAAAATCACTAATCATGTCAAGCACAAATGAGATGATGTCCATTGGTTCCGACACAAAACCACCTGTTTTGTTTCGGGGGGAATACAATGTTTGGAAAGGAAGGTTCATGGACTTCCTTGAGCACAACGAACTCTACGGAGATAAGATGATGGAATGCATCGACAAAGGAAACTCCAAGTTCACAAGGATCGTTGAAGCTGACTCAACCAACAATCCCCCATTCTCATACATGAAAGAGAAAAGACCAATGACGAGCTGACCGCTACAGAGAAGGAAACAAAGAAGGCTGAGAGACTGGCCAAGTACTATTTGAAGCAAGGTCTCTCATCTGAAATCTATCTGAAGATAGACAGCTTGGGTACTGCCAAAGAAATCTGGGATGAAATCAAGAAACAGCTCTAAGGCACTGAGGAGGGAGCGTACATTAAACGTACTCAACTGGTCAACAGTTACCATGATTTCAAGGCCCGTGAAAATGAGCTTCTATCTGAAACATATGGCAGATACTGCAAATTGCAGAATGAGATGAGGTCTAATCAAATTGTCAGAAATGACCTTGATTTGAACTGTGTTTTTCTGAATTCATTAGGTTCTGAGTGGAAGGGCTATGCTAGGCTGTACAAACAGATCAACAAAGATCTTACTTCTGTCACCTTCCACAACATCTTTGAAGACCTAAATTAGTATCAAGATGAAATCTTGCAGTCTCACCCTAAACAACCAGTTGCTGATCCTCTTGCTTTGGTTGTAGCTGACAGGACCCCCAGGGAATCTTCATCAAGGTCTGCCAAACTCAAACATGTGGTGCTCAGTGATCTGATCATGATGATGATGATGATGACTATGTAGAGGCTGCATTTCAAGCACTCACAGTTGCCAACAAGAATTTCAAGAACCGGTTCAACAAGACTAACAACAGACAACGGTTCACTTCCGGATCGAGAAGACCTGAAAGGTTTGCTCCTGCTGACAAGCCTAGGTTTCCAAGAGAAGAGAGGAAGGAGGAAAAGAAGAACGATCTCAAATGCTACAACTGTGGGAGATCGGGACACATGATCAGGAACTGTCCACAGAAGAAATTCAAAGATGCTGAATACTATCGACAAAAGTACCGTCTGTCAAAGCAAAAACAGGCTGGGAATGCACTCATGGTGGAAGAGGACCAGTTCCTGGAAGATACAGACTCAGAGAGCGATCCAGATGGTGAGGATCATGCTCAGTTTTGTTTCATGGCCAATGGTGAAACGAGTGGTAGAGAGGAAGATGATGGTGATCTCTCAGATACTGCGGAGGAGATCGTTGACAGTGAAAAGGTACCCTCTATTTCTAATTCTAACATGAGTTTTAATTTTGAACACATACAAACCATATTAATCCGAATGAAAGAGTTAGAAAATCGGGTAATAGAGTTAACCACTAGAAATCATGTTCTAGAAGCTTTTTCACACAACAAGGGTATAGAGGCACAAACAATAATTAAGCAATTAGATAACGACTTAATTAGCCTTAAGATCCAATTAGCTGCTAAAGAATCTGAATTCTTAGAGTTAACTAATAGCACGAATACCACCATATTAGATCTTAAAGCAGAATGTGCATGTGCTGGAAAGGATTCTGAAATTCTTAAAAATGAACTTAGGGATGACCTAAGTACTCTTTACTTCAGAATCTATGAACTTGAATATCTTTTATCCAAACACGATCAAAGTGACAAGATCATCTCTCAATACAAACAAAAGGAACGTCCTTTCTCCAGATGGAAATTCGATGGGCTAGGCTTCAAATTGAGCAAGATTACATCCAAACAATTATACAATGCTGATCTGTTTGGTGAAGGCCTTACCCAACGGATGGTTTTTATTGGTCAAGAAGAGGAACATATTGAAGAAGATGTCAAACGAACCCTTAATCTCAGAACTGCAATTCCATTTGACTACTGTGATCTCAGTGACTCATACCTCACCTGTCTCACGTCATCGTCTGATACTGATGTTTCATCTTCTGTCTATTCTGATGAAGAACTCTACTCTCCTGTTTCACCAAAGCCCACTGTTGAATACATTCCTCACAAAGAATTACAAGACAGATTCAACACCCTACAGGAATTTTGTTTTACCCACCTTGTTCAATAGGATCTTACCAAAGCCTTCCAATCAGAAACCACATCTGAACCCTCTCCACTAGTTCAAGAAAACGCCATCCTCCACAAGCGTCTCCCAACAGTATTCAATCTTGATGGCAAGATCATTGACGACTTGTGCAAAGAAAATTTTGAATTGCTTAAACGAATCAAAGAGGTCGAAACTGCACTGGAACCACCCACTCCATTTACCTTCTCACCACAGGGAACCATATTAGATGATCGAATTGAAGGTTCCAAACATGTGTCTACATCTTCTCAAAATGTCAAACTAGTAAAATCTGTTAATCATACTGCGGTAACAAATCTTAAAATTAAACAGATTTACAAACCAAAGCAACTTTCCACTTCTAATCACAGTTCTCGTATGCATTTAGACGTACCTGAATCATCACGAGCTGCAGCCAGTCGACCACGACTTCATTCTAATCTTTTACCCTCTGCTGCAGATGTGAAGAAGGCTGGAAACAAGAAGTTTGAAATAAATACATCATGGAAAAGAGCTATTCCTAGATCCACTAGGAGGTGTTCAAATTTGAAACCTGTCTGTGAAAATGTTTTGATGTTTGATTCTGTTTGTAATCATTCCAGTTCACAAGGCAAAACTGCTTCTACCATGTTTTGTATAAGTGATGGTTGTACTCATGGACACTGTGAATTTAAATGTTGTTATGATCAATTGAGAAAGTCTTTAGGTGTTAAACTATGTGCTGATTGGACTGATTTTTATGCTAATCAAGTCTGTGTTCCATTTTTAAATTCAAAAGGCTACATCATTAATCAATAGATCACCACTCGTCAATCTCATGCACTTAAACGCTTAAACAAATCCAACCGATTGCTCACGATCAAGGAACTGGAAGTCTACAGATGGCAGGGCTATGAAGCATTTAAAAGGGCGTGGATTGAACAGGAAAAACACTTGCATTCTCAAAAGCGTTCTCGCAATTCCCCTTCCAAAATCTCCAAACCTTCAAAACCCAAGCCATCATCCATTCAACGAGTAGCAAAACCTACTAATCGCAGTGCTCCAGTTCAGCAAAAGCAAGTTGATGCACCGAGGCTACAGAGATTTCTTAAGAATTCCTCGCAACCATGGATTCGCAAACATAACGCTTCCGCAACTCTATCGAATCCAAAACATCCGATTCCATCAACTGTCAAACCAACAATGGTAAAGAAACTTTCTTCTCAGCCAATTTCTTCCAAAACTATTCCTTCACGACAACAGATTAAATCCACATGGGTACTCAAGAATAGATCAGTAGAAGTTTCACCACCACAAGCAGACAACATCACTACTCAATCACTTCTAGGGACTAACAATCAAGGAGCCATTCAGATATGGGTACCTAAACGTGATTTATTCTCTTTTTATAGGTGCCTCACTTGTGGTACCTTGACTCCGGCTGTACTAAACATATGACCGGCAACAAAAGTCTTCTCAAGAATTATGTTCCTAAGTACTCCGGGAATGTACATTTTGGGAACGATAATGTTGCACCAATAATGGGGTACGGAGACATTGAGAAGAAGCACATCAAGATCAAGAAAGTCTCATATGTTGAAGGGTTGGGTCATAACTTGTTCAGCATTGGACAGTTCTGTGATAAAGACCTAGAGGTCATGTTCAAAAAGAACAAATGTTCAGTTTTAACTGAAAATGGAGATGAGTTGCTTGCAGGTTCCAGAAATTCTAACCTGTATTCCATTGACTTGGAAAAATATGACTCTCCTACCTCTGTGTGTCTACTGTCCGAAGCATCTACGGATCTGACTTGGCAATGGCACAGAAAACTCTCTCACCCGAACTTTCAAAATATTAACAAATTAGTCACTGGTGACTTGGTGAGAGGCATTCCGAAGTTAAGGTTCAAGAAGGATCATCTGTGTGCAGATTGTGAAAAAGGAAAAATGAAGAAGGCTTCTCATAAATCTAAACAAGTATTTAACACTACAAAGCCTTTGGAACTCCTGCACATGGATATGTGTGGTCCTATGAGAATCCAGTCCAAGAATGGGAAGAAGTATATTTTAGTCATGGTGGATGACTACTCTAGATATACTTGGGTCAAATTTCTGCGCTCAAAAGATGAAGCCACTCCCACAATCATTTCCTTCATCAAACAACAGCAGAACAAGCATAGCCAAAGTGTTGTCTCTATCTGGACAGACAATGGAACGGAATTCAAAAACAGTGCTCTGAAGAGCTTCTGTGATCTTGTGGGAATCAGCCACCAGTTCTTTGCTGCATACACACCACAACAAAATGGTGTAGTGGAACGAAGAAATAGAACTTTAGTTGAAGCAGCCCGAACAATGCTTTCATATTCCGGGCTCCCACCTTCCTTCTGGGCTGAAGCAATCAGCACTGCCTGCTACACGCATAACCGCTCCTTCATTAACAAACGCTTTAATAAAACTCCATATGAACTGGCCAATGGCATAGTGCCTAATATCAAATACTTCCATGTATTTGGTAATAGGTGCTTCGTACTAAATGACAAGGATAATCTAGGAAAATTTACTTCCAAAGCGGATGATGTTGTTTTCCTAGGTTATTCTACTGAGTCCAAAGCCTACAGAGTTTTTAACAAACGTACAAAGAGCATTGTTGAAAGTATCAACATAACATTTGATGATACATTGAGTGTTATAGATTTTCCATCTAAATCAACAGTTAATGCTTCTGAATATACATCTTGATTTTTTGTATGATTTCTTTCAACCTAAATCTTCTCCTGTTTTAATTGACAATAGGAACGACACAGTTGTTCAAACAAGTGTTACTCTAACGGCTCCTACGGTCACTGAGACGAATCCATTTGCAGATCTATACGCCGAGGATTCTACTTCTGTTTCTGTCATTTGTCCCCTTGTGACTTCTCAGATTCCTGACCCAGAGAGCCCTCCTGTGTTTGATTCAGACCCACATTTCTCTTCAGAAGATGAAGAAGAAGCACGCCACTTACAAGAACTCATTCCTTCCTCTTCCACTTCACATGAAATTAAGTGGACCAGACATCACTCTGAAGAGAATATCATCGGAGATCCTTCAGTTGGCATTCAAACAAGATCCGCAACAGCAAACGAATGCCAATTCTCAGGTTTCTTAAGCATCATTGAACCAACCAAGACTTGTGACGCATTAGATGATCCAGATTGGGTAATTGCCATGCAGGAAGAATTACACCAATTTGATCGTCTTAAAGTCTGGAGATTAGTTCCTCTTCCATATGGCAAATCTGTTGTCGAAACTAAATGGGTATTCAAGAACAAACGAGATTCGGATGGCGTGGTCATCCGTAACAAAGCTAGGTTGGTTGCTAAGGGATACAATCAACAGGAGGGCATTGACTATGATGAAACTTTTTCCCCTGTTGCTCGAATTGAAGCCATATGGCTATTTCTTGCTTATGCAGCCTCTAGAAGCTTTCGTGTCTTCCAAATGGATGTGCAGACAGCTTTTCTTAATGGTGTACTTAAAGAAGAAGTTTATGTCTCACAGCCTGAGGGTTTCATCAACTCAAAACATCCAAATCATGTTTATATCTTAGATAAGGCCTTGTACGGGTTAAAGCAAGCTCCACGTGCATGGTACGACGTCTTATCTGAATATTTGATTGATGAAGGCTACTCCAAAGGAAAGACTGATACCACTCTCTTCACAAAGACAAAGGTTCGGGATAAGATTTTGGTTCAGATATATGTGGACGATATTATTTTTGGATCTACAAATCCAAAATACAGTGACGAGTTTGCTAAAATCATGGCAAACAGATTCCAAATGAGTATGATGGGGGAGTTGTCATTCTTTCTCGGACTCCAGGTGAAGCAGTTAAGTCATGGTAGCTTTATTTGCCAATCAAAGTACATCAAAGATCTTCTAACGAAGTATGATATGATTAACTGCACACCCATATCCACACCCATGGCTGCTAAGGCACAACTCTCAGCAGATCTTGATGGTTCTCCTGTAGATCTGAAAAACTACCGTGGGATGATTGGATCGTTACTGTATCTTACTGCTAGTCGTCCGGATATCATGTTCTCTACCTGTCTCTGTGCCAGATTCCAGGCGAATCCTAAAGAGTCACATCTTCTGGCAGTTAAGCGGATATTCAGATATCTAAAAGGGTCTATGGATCTAGGTCTGTGGTACCCCAAAGATTTAAATATGGATCTTCATGCCTACTCAGATGCTGACTATGCCGGTTGCAAGATAGATCGGAAAAGCACCTCTGGTAGTGCACACTTCCTGGGTGATCGTTTAGTCTGTTGGGCCTCAAAGAAGCAAAACTGCGTATCCACTTCTACAGCTGAAGCTGAGTATGTTGCTGCTGCAATGTGCTGTTCACAAAGTCTCTGGATACGCACACAGTTATCAGACTTTGGCCTTAAGTATGACAACATTCCATTACTATGCGATTCCCGGTCTGCCATACCTATCTCTTGCAACCCGGTACACCACTCTAAAACCAAACACATTGATATACGTTATCACTTCATAAAAGATAATGTAGAGAAAGGTCTTATTGAGCTCCAATATGTTCCTACTGAAAATCAGCTTGCTGACTTGTTTACCAAACCATTAGACGAAAGTCACTTCACTGAGTTGGTATCCAAGTTAGGCATGCTCAATCTGAAATTATAACATACTGTTGCTCCATTTTTCCTTTCTTTCCTTTTTGTTTAGAGTAGGTGTTACACTGTTTGTTCTTTGTGCAGCTTCATGATGCAACACTCAAGGTGAAGTGACTTCTGATGACACACATGTACCATATGTGTAGGGGGAGAAAAATAATACACATTGTGCACATGTATAGGGGGAGAAGTTTAGAACTAACACACTTCCAAAATTCTTCCAAACAAATGCAACAATCTAGGGGGAGTGTGTCAAAATAAACAACTTCACACAAAGTATCTTGGAATATAAAAATTTTCAACTCAACATTCCAGATACTTTGAATCTTTTAAGAAAATTTCCAAGTGCTGGGGACTATTCAAGCCAATTGCGTTCTATGCACCAATCGCATGGGGTCACTTTTAGTCGCATACTGACAATTTTCTAAGTCTAGGTTCAATCGCATTTGATAGACTATTGCATGGGATAAGTTTATTAATCAATCGCATGCGATAGCCTGATAGACATGAACATAATGGCA
This sequence comes from Pulicaria dysenterica, assembly GCA_947179395.2. Taxonomy (NCBI): domain Eukaryota; kingdom Viridiplantae; phylum Streptophyta; class Magnoliopsida; order Asterales; family Asteraceae; genus Pulicaria; species Pulicaria dysenterica. The sequence continues at coordinate 24,489,927 of OX359290.1, read as the reverse complement.
TAACCTTCAATCGCATGCGATTGGGTTAAGAATGGTTAGCATGATCAAACAAATGCGATTAAGACAGTGTGAATCGAATGCGATTCGGGCTAAGGTTGAATCGCACGCGATTGAATTAAGAATGCGATTCGTACTAAGGTTGAATCGCATGCGATTGGATTAAGATAGTGAGAATCGAATGCGATTCGGGCTAAGGTTGAATCGCACGCGATTGGGTTCAGATAGTGTGAATCGCATGCGATTCGGATGAAACGATAGAAATGGTCCTAACACCCAGGCTGAATCGCATGTGATTGCCCACTTCTATCAGCCGCGTTTTTTTTACCGTCTCTATAGCCAATCACCACTCGACACGTGTCTTTTCACCTTTATAACCGTCCCATCCATCCAACACTTCATTTCATCCGATCATAATTCAAAATCTTCAAACACTCTCGTTTTTGGCTACTTGATTTTAAGAATCATCTCGTTACTCTGCATAAATTTACTCTTTTTATACCAAAATACTCGAAATAAAAAAGGTAACAAGTTTTACGGTTTACATTTTGAAAATTTTGTGTTAAAAAGGTGATTTTTGGCCCGTGAACCTTGAAATGCGATAAGGCCCTTCGAGACTTTAAGTGAACTTTTGGAACATGAAATGAACTTATTTGATTCTTTCAAGCTTGCGATGGCATGTTTGAACATACGAGGAACACTTTGATGCAAAAATATTTCCAAAATCTCAAAAAGTGTTCTTTGTGTTCTTGAGGTGTTTGACTTTTCACTAATAATTCCATTTTTGGCCTAAAAAGTGAAGTTAGGGTGATTTTTGGAGCATGCTTCAGTACTGCAAATGTGTTTATTATTGTTCAAATAATAAAATAAGATACCTACAACAACTTTTTCACACATCAATTCGGTATCTCCACACTGAAGCCCTCCAGTGTTAGAGGATTTTTCACTAAGACTTCACACTTGAAGTTTTTGGTCAATTGCAAACACCATTCTATAAATCACGCACAATTGGATCAAAATTCAAATAAAATGTTGTTCACCATGCTTATCTCTGTATCTATGCCTTAACTATTCTTTCTCCTTGTACAGATAAGATGGCTCAAGCAATCCGTGCCCCCGAGGAGATAATGCCTCAAGCTGAGTTCCTTAACACCAGGTCTCATCCCAACAACCACTATATTGACCTCACAAAACTCAAAACCCCCACTAAATCACCTCTTAACCTACAACCCAGCCACCACAGGCACACATGTTCCCGAGTTATATGTCCAACAGTTTTGGAAAACTTGTGATGTCAGACTTAATGAAAGAGGAAAGGAGGTCATACATGCTGAGGTTGACGAATTTCAAGTTAACATTCCACTAAATCGCCTCAGAACAATCTTTGAACTGCCCACTGCAGTCAGCAGACCTCCTGCTATAGAATTTGAGGAAATCCCCGATGAGGAGGCATGTCTTACAGCCATTCGAGAGATGGGCTATGATGGGGAGCTCACCCATAAGAATCAATTCAAACGCACAGGTTTACACCCTAAGTATAACACATTTATGACTGTGCTACAGAGGTGTCTCACCCCAAAACACTCGGGGTATGAGTTTCCAACGGAGAACCAGCTCAAAATCTTTGTTGCTGCTGCCAACCACATGCATGTAGATTATGCATTCCTGCTCTTTCAAGATATCAAAGCTACTATGCTGCGAAAGAATTCCCAAAAGAAAAAGGAGGCTAATTTGCTACCCTACCACCGCTTCCTGCTGATGATCATCCAGTATGTGATGGATAGGAATGCTGACATCCCCCGCTGGGCAGGTTTACCTTCTATAAACCCTAAGCTATTCTTGTATATTAAACCTGCCACTCCGGTCATCCTTCCTGTTCCTGAACCATTCCCTGTATCTCTCTTAAATCTTTGTGAGCAAAATGATATTGTTAAGAGTTATAGGGAGAGTGTAGGAATACCTCCTATGGTTGTGCCAGAGCCGGCCATACTTACCCAAGGAGGAGTAGCACCAAGTGAGGATATAGCGAATAGACCTCAGTCATCTGTGGGAGATGCTGAGAGGGGAGTGGAGAGAGAAAATGTTGAGAGGGGTGGTGAAGAAGGTGAAGGTGTTGAGAATAGAGAGGGAGGGGATGCATATGATCCCGCCACCATTCAAGCCATTGTTCAGTCTCTTTCTCAATCCACCCGCACCCAAGCTGTACTAGAAGAACTTGGAGTTGACGATTCTGAGTCATCCAGTTCTTCTCAAGCTGAGTCTGCTTCCCATCAAGGAGGTGCCCCTTCCTTTGAACTTGATATATCTCCTGTGGGCACCCCTGACCAACCAATCGAACAACCAGCAGAAAGCACACCCTCATTCATGAAACTTACTGACCCACATACTACCTCTCCCGACCAGACTCACCCCGTTCAAACTACTCAGGTCATTCCACAACCTGGTGGTCTGGTCATTCCTTTGACTTCAACTGCCCAAGCAACCACCATTCCTATCATTCGCAGGGCCATAGTTACTCCTTAACATGACATTCCAGTCAATTCGCCAAGTCATTCCTTATCTGTTGAATCTGGTTCTGTCACCCCTGACTCTCTCATTCACCCTGATCAATATGCGGGGTATGGTGCTGGTAGCGGTGATGATGAAGATAGTTTTGTAGTTAGGAGTGCGAGTGATAGAGAGGAGGTGAGAAAAGAAAAAATGAGTGCTGAGGGTTCCCCAAACCCAGAAAGCCGGGAAGCCACATCTACTATGGGGCCTAGCACTGCTGGGCCTCATATTGAAGAAGTCGCGGTGATCCCACCCGTGCAAGTTTCTGCCCCACAAAGCCACTACGGTGTCTCTCAACAGGCACCGTCTTTATTGCACAGGGTTATAGCACATACACTGGGTCAACCGCAATTGGGTGTTGGACCTATTGAACAAAGAGGACCGTCTCCCTCGTCCTCGACTCCTTTTGATGCACGATTTGACATACCGCGGATTTCCGCATATCTTGACCAACACAGGGTAACAATCGATGCACTGAGCTTGTTGGCTCAACAAGTTTCCTCAACTTCCAGAGGTGGTACCTTTCAAGGTTCCATTCGAGGATTGGAAGGAAATCCTGCTAGAGCCAACATCACTGCTGCTCCAGTAGGTAGTACTGCCTATGTGGCTGGTACTTCAACCGGAAGTCTTCGTGATTCCGGGTTTGTTACACGTGCAGAACTTCAACAACATATTCAACAAGCCGTGTCACCAATCCACCAACAACTGCAGATGACAAATCAAAAGTTGGATCGGATAGAGCAAGCTTACAAGGCCCAAGCTGAGCAGCTAAACCGAATTGAAACACTTCTTGCTGCCCGTCCTCCAGTTCCAGAGCCTCAATCACAACCTGATCCTGCCACAATGTCTGTAGATGCTTTAAAGAGCATGCTGTACGTTAGACTTCTGGAGCAAAGGCCAGAATCTGCACATGATCAAGACCTTCTGACTACTCTTCGCAACGAACAGCGTCCATCGGGAATCTTCATGGATGACTTTCAAGAGTTTCATGAAGATGTAAACAACAAGATAGATGGGATCACCAGAGGTTTCTATACTTCTTTATCAAAGGTTACTGATCGGCTGACAATACTTGAACAAACTTGTCAGGCTCAGGCTTAGGGAAGCAAGAGGAGACGGGATGATCAAGATCCTGATGATCAACCCGAGGGGGAGAAAAGAAGAAGATTATATATGACATCTCCCTCGACGGCTGCAAATGTACCAGTTGTACCTGTTTCTCAATTCAGTTCATACTTATATGCAGGTACAAGTTCAGCTGGGTCTGGGAGTCAACAACAACAACATATGGCCGATGAAGTTTATGAACGACAACAAAAGGAAAATGCTGAAAAACAAATTGTACTTTATGTACCTCAGCAACAATCAGAACCGAGGCCAAGTGATCTTGAAGAAGGTGAAATACCTTACGAGCAGCCCCATGCCGAGATGTTTGACTGGTCTAGTGACTTAGAGGAACAATTGGCATTCGGGATTCGTAACAAATCATCCTATGAATAGATTAATGTATTTATTTGTTGTGAATGTTTACACATCTCACTTAGTGGGGGATTGTTAGAAATATTAAAGTGAGGGGTGTAATATGTAATTACTTAAAGTTGGGGAAATGCTATATAAAGGCATTTCCCCCGCATTTCAATGTTAAGCTTTGCATTATCCATCCTTTGTGTTTGTGAACTCTCTCCAGCTCTCGGCTCTCTCTCATTACCGAATACACACACAAACACACACTAAAGATCTAGCATTGCTTCATCCGTATCATAATACGGGACCAACACGTTCTTGCAACCTTGGAACAATTTTAGACTTACTTATTTTATAAGATTCCTTAAACTTGGAGAAACTGGAAATAACTCCTAAGTTTCTGATTTTATAAAATAACCTCCCTGTAATTAAAATTTTAATTACATTTGTAGATAAATCTTAGTAGATTTTATTATCCATTTGAAATTATAAACCTTCTTACACCTACTTGTAAGAAACTTGAAATTAGATTCCCTGTGTATACCAACACTAATCTAATATCATTACTAAGAATGTTAAAGAACATCATATTTCATCATTTCTAACGTTGACTAACCAACAATTATTAAGCTGACTTACTGAACATTTTAGAACGTGTATAATTTTATTTAAGTCATAACTTGACTCAAAATATTGCAATGATATCTTTATTGAGTACCTCTCAATAAGTCATGCATTCCTTGGATTAGTCATTTCTCAAGAACTTACTATTTTAGATAACCTCTAAAAATATCCGATAATTATATACTCTAAAATTTCAATCTTGTATTTATCTTACTAGTTAAAAAAAACTTTTATTAACTTTGATAAATACATTAGTCAGATGCTCCCACTATCTTTTATGAAAAAGTGCATTACTTTAAAACATCCTTTTAGGCTTAGTCAATCCTTGACTATCATGCCTAAAACTTGTGTTCTAAACACATGTTTTAAAATTTAGTTTTTGTAAGAAATTTGTTTTATGAAACCAAAAACTTGGATCTCCATATATCCATCTTTCTAGTTACAGAAAGTGGTTTCATTAAACTTACCATAAGTGAAAAACACTTGTGAAGGCATTTTAAATTTCTTTCCCTTAAAACATTTAGTATAAAACTCCCTTGATTATAGTGACTACCATAATCACTTTTATACTATCTTAAATGTTTTATCAAAAACTATTTTACTTAGAAATAATGACTATTATTTCAATTTGTTCAATACCTTGAACATTTACTTTTTCACAAAAGAAAACTTAAACACTTGTTAAATTAGAAAAACTATCTAATTTTACAAACAACACTTGTTTATTTAAGTATTTGAAAAGTGGAGCCAACATTTAATTACAACAAATCATAGCATAAGATCACAAAGAATTACCAATCACTTATTGGTATTCTTTTAGTCACAACTAGACTAATCCTGATTCATAAAAATATGTGCACGGATATGAACTGAATAATTTAAATTTCCATAAAACTATAAACTCAAACAAAAAAGGTTTCCAAAAAACAACAAGATAAAATTGTTCAGATAAACTTAAAAAGAGTTTAATAAACTAGGAAATAGAATTATTAATAATATCCGTAAGCTGCATATGGGATCTCTTCATGCCGGGCCGCATCACTTTCCATCTCCTCCTGCAATAAACGATTGCAAGATATTAGAATACTCGTAAAAACTTTTACAAGTGGAAAGTGATAAAGAAGCTATTCACACGATATTTGAGGGGCCAGCCTTGCCACCTGCCTCGTGACCCTTCGGACAATCTCTTTTCCAATGTCCGACCTCACCGCACTTGAAGCACCGATTCTTGGTTCTTGCTTTGTTCGGCTTCGGCTTCTTGCCCTTGTTGTCGTTATTAGACCTGGGTGCATTCTGGCTGGGATGGGCCTTGCCCTTTCCCTTTCCGTTGCGCCCCTTCCTCTTCTTATGTCCGCCCACCATGAGAATGTCCTTAGACTTGGTCCCGATACTCTGCTCTGCTGTCTTAAGCATGGAGTGCAACTCAGCCACAGATTTCTCTATGTTGTTCATGAAGGATTTTGTAGGGTATAAAAACATATTATAACATGCACAGCGGAATAAAACCCCCTCCAGTTATCTCATCTAACTCGTACAGAAACTTAGAGGAAGAAGAGGATTAAAAAGTTATACATTGATGCAAACCAAAAACTTTTTCCTTTAAGCCTCTAGACAGCTGCAGGTTATCCACTACTACTGCACCACCTTGAACTGGCTGCTAGACCGCCTAAGGATTAAACCTTGGATCAAACCGTGACCCGCGATGTGTGTGTGTATCGCCGCCGCCAACCACCGTCCTCGGTGGTTCGGTTCTCCTTTGCGCCGCCGTCGATCTCCAAGAGAGGCTGCTTTGTCATTTTATTCTCACTGTTGAAAGGCTGCCTTGTCATTTTACCAGACAAACAAGATTCGCAAATATCATATGACTCCAAGTCAAAAGGTTCTAGAATTCCTTCATCTCGGAGTTTCTCTATGCGTTTCTCGTTTATATGTCCTAAACGACAATGCCAGAGGTAAGTTTGATTCAAGTTGCTCTTGGATCTCTTACTTATATGATAGATGTCATTGTTATCTAAATTTAGCGTATATAGACCATTTTCTGGAGTAGCTTTGAAAAAGAAAATATCATTTTTAAAACATGAAATAACCTTTTCATTAAAAACATAAGCAAATCCACAGTCTATTAGCAAATTGAACGAGATAACATTTTTAATAAGTCTAGGAACATAATAACAAGGTTCTAGTTCTAAGACCATGCCCGAGGGCAAACTAAGACAATATGTTCCTACAGCTTCGGCACCAACCATGGAGCCTTCGCCTACCCGCAGGTCCATATCTCCTTGTCTCAGCTTCTTACTTCTCTTGAATCCCTGCAAACGATTGCATATGTGATGACCACATCCGGTATCCAATACCCATGATTCATAAGAAGTAATAAGACAATCTATCATAAAGATACCTGTATCATTGGGCGAACCAATGTCTAGCTGATCTATGTCGAGTGAGTGCTCGCATGAATCCTTGCTACCACAGTCTGGGCAACAAATCTCTCCAAGTTCTTCCAGCCAGTCATCTTCCTGCATAGGGTCCACAACTGTTGACTCTAGCTGCTTTGGATTCAACTCATCGCTAATGCACATAAGGATTTCGTGCATCCCGGCGGCAGTCATCTCAAAATCACCGAGGACATACATTACTCTTTTCTAGTAATAGTCCGACAAGGAACCGAACAAGAGAATAACTAGCTCATGTGGTTTTGATTTCGATCAAAAACTCTCATAGCAATCTAAGAGCCTTCTCATTTTAGCTGAAAGAATTTCCCTCATCAGTAGCATGCGACATATCCGTTCACTATACTTGAACTTCTGCTCCAGTCCTTGAACGACCTCATAAGATGACTTCTCACGGAGATCATCCGTAAACTCGGATGATGCTGTGAGAATGAGAATCGACATAACGTCAGACTCGTCATCCAGATACTGATAGTAAGTGTCATACTCACTATCCTGGGCATCTATTCCTGGTCGCTCTGGAGGTAATGTCTGAATAATGTGAAGCTTTCCCTGTGCATCCAAAACATTTTTCAGATGCAACTTCCAAACAGCAAAGTTTGGACGTGAAAGCTTCCACTTGTCAGTGATGAGACTTAGAGACTCTCTTGGTGAATAAAACGGAATAACAGATATATAAGACATCTACAGAAAAAGAAAAAGATAAAACCGATTCAGTATTGATTACATTTTCTAATAATTATTACCTTTTAAACAATAAATTATTAGACTAAGATCCATATTTCACATTTTCCGATGCAAGGTTTGGGCACTTCCCACCGGGACAATGCTATTTCTGGTAGGTAAGAACTATAACAATCGTATCCTAACTGGACGCGACTCCTAGATCCGCAGGACATCCGTTACAGGAACCATGCAAGTTTAGTCCCTCTAGTGCATTTTGGGCCGGGACTCCCGATTATCACCAAAATAGATAGCACCACCTAAGACAGTGTGAACTCTGGCCGGGACTCCCGATTATCGCAGAGTCTTTCACACCCTCCCCCACAATGGTTTGAACCCAAATGCCCAAGGTTTGGTCACTTCCGACACCCGAGTACCGTTTAACAGGAAAGGTGTACCATTAGGTGGGTAGCACACTGATCTAAGATTTTTCTAAAAAGGATTTCCAAGTTTTTGACGAGAAAAACTTTAATGCCAGTTTTCTTTAAAAAAAAACATCTGTTCCAATAATTTACTATTATTAAAACCCTTGTTTTATTTCATCGTGAGAATCACAACCACGCATATATAAAATATGTAAAGAAATAAAACAACCACAAACAACTATGCCTTAGCCTTGCCCTTAACTATTGTCGGTTTCGTGAGCCACACGAAAAACCCGACGGTCAAAACCTAAATGGAAAAACACAACACACATGGCATGGCATTCTGAAGCTTCCACTGGCTCCAGCATCCAGTCCCTCTCTTTGCTCCTTGCTCCTTGGTCCAGATATATATATATATATATATATATATATATATATATAATCTAAAAAAACTATTCTATTCTATTTTCTAAAAAAATAGAAATATAAAAGTACAAGATATTCAAAGGCACGCAGACCCGCTAATCTAAAACTTTTACAAAATAGAATAGAGGCTGTAAGTGGCACGCAGGCCTCCCCACACCATAGAATAATAAAACCAATCACAACCACAAGTGCAAGAATTTAAAACAATCCACAAGGTCTAGGGCTCGGCTATGTCATCCCAAACATGTATTTAAACTAAATACATACAATTCTGATTCTAATTATCATATCTTGACGAATTAACTTGATTTTAACAAACTGTTAAAATCACCTGGTTTAAAATAATAAAATTATTTAATTATTGTTATGCGTATAGAATTACTAAAATAACCAATACTTGATTAAAATTCAATATTTATATATAAGTTTTATAAAAATAAAACTCATATAATATTTTTAGTTTTTAATCCTGTTAGGTGTTACCCTAAACCCAAAAACTAAATATACACTTTTGGGCTTCAAAACTGGGCCAACAAGTGAGACCGTGGGCCGGCCACAAACTGGGCCGGTTTGGTTGAGCCGCAGGTACGAGTCGCAGCTGGGCCGCCCTACGCCGCCGGTTTCCTTGGTTGCCGACCACCTAAGCCGCCGACCAAGCTGGTGGCTGCGATTGGCCAGCCGACGCCGACCAGCCAGTCGAAGCCGACCGTCGACGCCTGCTGCTGACGTGGTCTACGTCGCACGCCGCCGCCGGCCACGGTGGTGAAACCGCCGCCGGCCACCATCTCTACGCAAACAATAATAATAATAATAATAACTTTTAAATTAACAATTTAAAATTTAAACCTTAAACCTTATCCTTTTATCATAACTAATTCTTGCTATCCATTTAGAAATCAAAACTTGATTTTCAAAAAACTTGGATAAAGAAAAGAAAAAGTTAATCCTTGATAAAAAGAAAAAACATTCATCATGATAAAAAGAATCCTACCTAGTCTCCTAAGAGGTTAGAAGTGGCTCTGATACCACTGAAGGGTTTTGTAGGGTATAAAAACATATTATAACATGCACAGCGGAATAAAACCCCCTTCAGTTATCTCATCTAACTTGTACAGAAACTTAGAGGAAGAAGAGGATTAAAAAGTTATACCTTGATGCAAACCAAAACTTTTTCCTTTAAGCCTCTAGACAGCTGCAGGTTATCAACTGCTACTGCACCACCTTGAACTGGCTGCTAGACCGCCTAAGGATTAAACCTTGGATCAAACCGTGACCCACGATGTGTGTGTGTATCGCCGCCGCCAACCACCGTCCTCGGTGGTTCGGTTCTCCTTTGCGCCGCCGCCGCCAAGAAGAGAGAGAGGGGGAGAGAGCTTTTAGGGTTATCTCTTGTAACTTGTAATTGACTTATGTGATTAATGAGGTCAAATAAGGTTTATATAATAAACCCTTATTAGGCCAAGCCCGTTTAATTAAAGCCCAACTTTAATTAAACTATTAATCAATTATAGAAAATATACTCGACCTTTCTAATTAATTAATAACTATTAATTAATTGGTCCCGTTAATATTTAAACTAAATATTAACTTCTCCTTTTAAATAATAAATAACTTTTTATTATTTTTCTCTTTCTCAATAATTAATTAAACTATTAATTATTGTGATACACAACTAGGTAAAATCCAACAGGTTCTAATTGGGTGTGTAGCAGTGTGATCCTTTAGTGTCACATAGTATTGGACACGATGATATATGTTATCTATCTCTGCACATAATCTAACAGTTCATGTTGTAGTTGACTATGAAAGGCTTATAGTCATCTGACAACGAGTTGAGTATCGTATCCGTTGCTAGCTGCAACGGTACTGGGTGCCCAAGTCTCTCCAGGTGGTCCATGTAACCCTTCATTTTCATGACGTGGTTACTGACCGAGGTCCCCTTAGCCATCTTGCACGAGTTAAATGCCCTGGTGGAATCATAACGTTCTGTGCGAGCTTGCTCCTAGAACATATCCCTCAGCTGGCGGATCATGTCATAAGCAGGAGTCTTCATCATGCTAGACTGCAACTCTGGACTCATAGTTGCAAGCATGAGGCAGCTGACATCTAGGGCGTCGTTGGAGCGCTTTTGAAAAGCCTCCCTGACATCTGCCCTAGCATTGCTAGCAGGAGGATTTCCTAGAGGTTGTTCTAGGACATGCCACTTTCTCTCGTGCCTAAGCACGATTCGGAGATTTCTCTCCCACGTGAGTAAGTTTGGTCCGGCAAGCTTATCCTTCTCAAGGATAGAGCGGAGAGAGAGATTGTTAGTACTAGTAACGTTGGTTGCCATCTACAAATTAAAAACTTGGTTTAATTAGTAATTGCAGATAAAATTTTCTAATTATATATCATCAAACCCATAAATAATATATATTAGACCTAGGACCCATATTTCACATACTTGACACAAGGTTTGGGCACTTCCCGCCAAGTCATGCTATTTCTGGTAGGTAACACCGTGTACCAATCGTACCTAACTAATATGACTCCTAGAACCTCGTAGAGCACTTAGACCTAGTCTAGTATGTTTAACTCTACTCTAGTGCTTTTTGGCCGGGACTCCCGATTATCACCAAAATAGATCGCACCACCTAAGACAACATGAATTCTGGCCGGGACTCCCGATTATCGCAGAATCTTTCATGCCCTTCCTGCAATGGTTTGAACCCGGATGCCCAAGGTTTGGGCACATCCGACACCCTAGTACCGTTTAACAGCAAGGGTGTACCATTAGGTGGGTAGCACACTGATCTAACATTTTCTTGGGTTTTACTATTATGTTTAAAAACTTAATTTTCCAGTTTTTGAAAAACCATTTCAAACTATCTGTTTTAAAAAAATACGATTTATATGTGTACCTAAACTAGGTGCACAAAACGGCTTTTATAAGTACAAACTTATAACTTTGACAAAACTTTAAATTTATAAAAAAAAATTTAGTTAATACGACTACCAAACTGAAGTCATATTTTAGTTTGTCATAAAAAAAACGTGGTTTTTCACTGTTTAATAACAACCTGTTATTAAACTTCTTTTATTTAGCATCATATAAATGTCACATATAAATATGAATAAGCGGTAAATAAAAAACACAACCACGCAGGTAATAATAAGCATATGAACCCTATAGTTTTGCCAACTAATCCTACGGTCAAACCTAAGGATAAGGTGACTTGGATTCGCCTTCTTGATATGCTGCTCCCACTAGCCTTGACGCCTCCCCGAAGTATCCGTGCTTCGTGTGAAAACACCATTTTCTTGATCACCTTCTTGGAGTCCATTTCGGTTGAGGGATTAAACTACTACTAATCTATTACAAATACAATATTGAATGAGATTGTAAGTGGCACACAGGCCTCCCCGAACCAGTACAATATTACAAATAAGAAAGGGATTGTAATTGGCACGCAAGCCTTCCCAAAACCAAAAAATAAAAGAAGAGAAAGAAAAAAAACGAGTCATAAGTCGGCAAAACTATAGCTATATGTCACAACCACGCAATTATATATAAACACTATATATAAAAAACAACCACGCAGTTATAATATATAAAACAATAAATTGTGCTGTTACGCACATAACCTGATTTGTTTAAACTTTCTCATTTACCCTTTGATTAATACCTATTAACCAAAAATGAGAATCATGATCTTCTAATTAAATTTATTTGACCAAAAATAGTTTTTCAATAAAACTTTAAAAAACTTGATCTCATTCAAAACTTGAATGAAATCCTTATGTCGGGTTTTCTTACTAGTTTTCCAAAAACTTAAAACCGACAACTTTTGGTCAATTAAATATTATCTCATTTGTTTCTCCATTTTATTATACAAACTTTTCCTTTTTAGAATTTATTTAAAAATGACTAAACTAGTCATAATAAAAAAATATCTAAAAATATATATTTTAACTAAAACTAATTAAAACATATAATACTAGTTTATATAATACCTTATTAATTTTTAACACTAAAAATAATATCCCTATTTGTTTTAACCGAGAAACTATTTTAGCCAACAACTTCTGGGCCGAGCACTACGTGGGTGAAAACCTCGTTAGCCCGAAAAACCCACTGGGCCGAGACCTACTTGGTCCGTGACCCACTCGGGCTGAGAACCCACTGGGCCGAAGCCCTCTTGGGCCATAGCCACCTTGGGCCGGAGATTACTGGGCCTTTAGCGCCGCTAACTGCATTTAGCGCCGCTAAACCCCTTTTAGCGCCGCTATCGGTTACGGTGATGGTTTCGGTTCCCGGTTTCCCGATTAATAAAATATTTTTAAATCCTTTTTAACCTATTAAAACTAACTGTTTTAATATCCTGATTAAAAAGAAACTGGATTTAATTTCAAAAACCAAAAAATATCAATTATTAATATCAACTAAAACTAGTTTTATTTAAAATTGATTATCATAAAACTAAACATTAACCTTTTTAAACAAAAGTTCAAAAATTACTTGTTAAGATAAAGTTTTAGATAAAAGGTTTATCCTTTATAACCGTTTAAATACAAACTTGGTTTAAACCTAACCGGTCAAAATCAAACCTTTTATAATCTGGATAAAAACAGAAAACTTGTTTTTAAACCTTATGGTTTTCGAAAAACAGTATGGAGAAGAACAAGATGAAGAAGATCAAATTATCTATACAAATCAATTATATGGATTAACTAGGTTTTTTTACCAACTTAAACAAACAGTTTAATTTAAACTTAATTCAACCTTATCCTTATCCAAAAATCATGATCCTTTTAACCATTCAAACTAACTGTTTGAATTTCCTGATTAATAGGATAAACCTGATAACAAAACAAACTGTTTTGTTACCTACTTGATTTTCGAAAAGCTCAAGAACAAGTAGAGAATTAAGAACAAAACCTTAATCTAAAAACAGATAAACCTAGAAACTATAGATGATAGAGCCGAGGCTCTGATACCACTGAAGGGTTTGGACCTAACCAAACCACCAAATGACACAAACTGATCAAACCTGGGTTTGATTCTACTGGTTCAATCCTAAAGCGGAACTGGATTGAACTCAACCCTCTAAACCCCAAAAGGGTTAGGATCTTTTAAAACTAATGATCATATAGCTTCTAATAAACAAACAATTCACAGAAAAGGTTACAAGAAAATATACCTGATCAAAACTTGGGATTGCTAAAGACAGTCCACCACTACTGCACCTCCTAACGAACTGGCTGCTAGACCGCTCCTCGAATCCCGAATCAACAAAGCTTGAAGCTTGATTGTGTGTGTTCTTCGTAAACCACCAAATCGCAAACACCCTTGGGTGTTGTTCTTGTTCGGTTACGATGAGAGAAGAGAGAGCCGAGAGAGAGACGAGATCGAGAGAGGAGAGAGAGAGAGAGAGAGAGGAGAGTGGTGGCTAGGTTTTAATCTTTTCCTTGATTAAGTTATCTATATTTAATCCTTAAGGCTTAAGGATATATATAGAGATTAAAAGGACCCAAGCCCGTTTAATTAAAAGCCCACTTGTTTTTAATTAAACTTCCATCTCTTGCACTTTAACCCCCTAGACTTCACTAATTAACTAACTATTAATTAACTGGTCCGTTAAATATTAAACTTTAATATTTAATTCTCTTTAAATAATAAATAACTATTTATTATTTATTTCCTTTCTAATAATTAATACAAACTGATTAATTATTTATTTCTCTCTTTTCAATAATTAATACTACTGATTAATTATTTACTTTTCTCTTTAATAATTAATCCAACCTAATTAATTATTTCCACACAGATTTATGGTAAAATCCAACTGTTCTGATTTGGGTGTGTAGCAGTGTGACCCTTTAGTTTCTTATAACATTGGATACAATATGCCCATTAATTACCTCTGCACATAATCTAACAGCAATTGGACTATGAGAGTCGCACATCAGCGGAGTGTGGGAATAATCCAGCCTAAAATCTGACAGTTGTGTGCGAATCCACAGGCTTTGAGAACAGCAGCTGGCAGCAACAACATACTCAGCTTCCGCGGTAGAAGTCGAGACACAGTTTTGCTTCTTCGAGGCCTATCATACCAGCCTGTCTCCCAGAAAGTGTGCACTGCCTGATGTACTTTGCCAGTCAATCATGCACCCTGCATAATCAGAATCTGAGTATGCAATTAGCTCAAAATCAGAATCTCTAGGATACCACAAACCTAGATCTGGGGTACCCTTAAGATATCTAAAAATTATTTTAACTGCTAATAAATGAGACTCCTTTGGATTGACTTGAAATCTAGCATAAAGACAGGTAGCAAACATTATGTCAGGCCGACTACTGTCAAGTACAATAAGGACCCGATCATACCACGAAATGTTTTTAAGTCAACTGATTTGCCATCAGGGTCAGCAAACAGGTTTGTTTTGACGCCCATGGGAGTAGACATCGGTGAACAATCAGACATTTCAAAACGTTTTAATAAATCTTTTATATACTTTGCCTGATTTATAAAAATCCCATGACTGAATTGGGAAATTTGCAATCCGAGAAAAAAATTAACTTCCCCCATCATGCTCATTTCAAAGCGTTGTTTCATGGTATTCGCGAAATCGTCACCATATTTTGGACTAGTTGACCCAAAAATAATGTCATCTACATATATCTGTACTAATATGTAGTCTGAGCTGATTTGCTTCTTGAAAAGAGTAGTGTCGGTTTTCCCTTTGACATAGCCTTTGCTCAGCAGATAGTTTGACAACTCATCATACCAAGCTCTCGGGGCTTGCTTTAAACCATATAGCACTTTTTCTAGAATATATACATCATGCGGGCGCTTGGAATCAACAAAACCTTCAGGTTGACCGACGTATACTTCTTCTTTGAGTTTTCCATTGAGGAAAGCTGTCTTGACGTCCATTTGGAAAACCTTGAAGGTTTTGTACGCAGCGAAGGCCAGAAATAATCGAATAGCTTCCAAGCGTGCTACAGGGGAAAACGTGTCATCATAATCAATTCCTTCTTGTTGATTATACCCCTTAGCCACCAGCCTTGCTTTATTCCGCACTACTACTCCATCCGAGTCTTTCTTGTTCTTGAATGTCCATTTAGTTCCAACTATTGACTTTCCTTCAGGTTTGGGAAGTAAATGCCAGACTTTTAATCTTTTAAATTGATTCAGCTCGTCTTGCATGGCAAGAATCCAGTCTGGATCAGCTAAAGCCTCAGATACTCGAGTAGGCTCGATCATACTCAGAAAGTTTAGGTTTAGACATTCGTTTGCTGTCGCAGAGCGAGTTCGAACACCGGCGTTCAAACTGCGTATGACTTGAGTTTCGGGGTGACTTCTTAACCAGACAGGTTTGGGGGAACGAACCTAAATGAAGTCATCAAGTTGTGGGACATCCGTTGTAAAAGGATTCACCATCTCAGATTCGGCAAACGGATTAACAAAGTCATCTGTTGCAGCAGGAGAAGGAGTCGGTTGTACATGGAATGGACTGTTTGTAGCTTCAAACTCGGAACTCTCCTGATCAGTGTCCCGTGCAACAGACGGAGTAGTAAGTGTGACAGATTCTTCTTGTTGTACTGGGTCAGCCCTGTTTACAATAACAAAAGAAGTATCATTAGATTTGAAAAAGTCAAACATAAAATCCAAATTGATATCTTCATTATGAATGTTATGATTATTAGATTGAGTTGCTTGAGAAACAGGATTTTTGGAATTTGAAGGTTTAGCTGTCAAAGAATTCAAATTTACTAAATCATCGAACGTAACATTAATGCTTTCGACAATAACGTCAGTTCTCCGATTTAGAATTCTGAAAGCCTTCTTATCAGTTGAATACCCCAAAAAGATTCCCTCGTCAGCTTTTGGATCAAACTTAGACAGTTTGTCCAATTCATTCAGAACGAAGCACCTATTACGAAATACATGGAAGTATTTGATATTAGGCACTACTCCGTTACACAGCTTGTAAGGAGTTTTATTGAAACGATGATGAATTAGGGATCTGTTTTGGGTGTAGCAGGCAGTATTGACAGCCTCAGCCCAGTATGATGGTGGCAGCTTGGAATATTGCAACATCGTTCTAGCAGCTTCAACTAGTGTTCTGTTCTTTCTTTCCACAACCCCATTTTGTTTTGGAGTGTAGGCTGCTGAAAACTGATGTGTAATACCTTCAGAATCTAAATAGGAATCCAAAGTCCTATTCTTAAATTCTGTTCCATTATTAGTCCTAATCGCTTTCACAGGTTGTCCTTTCTGAGTCTTGTGCTTATTCAGAAATAGTATAATTTGCTGTGGCACTTCAGACTTATGACTGAAGAACCGAACCCATGTGTAGCGCGAGTAGTCATCCACCATCACCAGAATATATCGCTTTGAATTTCGGGATTGAACCTTCATTGGTCCTCAGAGGTCCATATGAATCAGTTGCAGTGGAGCTGTAGTTGTTGAAATCTACACAACCTTATGAGGTACTCTTTTTAACTTTCCCAACTCACAGTCCTTGCACAGATGTTCTTTTTCAAATTTAAGTTTTGGAGGACCTCTGACCAAATTCCCGTTGACAAGCTTGCTTATTTTTTTGAAATTCAAATGAGACAACTTCCTGTGCCACGACCAGTTCAAATCTGAGGCAGCTTTTGAGAGCAGACAGATAGATGAACTTGATGCTTTTCCAAACAAGTCTATTGTGTAAAGATTAGACTTTCTGTTGCCGCCTAGAATTTATGTCCCTTCCTCAGTTTTCAATGAGCAAGATTTCTTCTTGAACAAGACTTCCATGCCCTTGTCACAGAACTGACCTATGCTAAACAAGTTATGTCCTAACCCCTCAACATATGACACCTTTTCAATTCTCACATTACCTGTCTCTAGTACCCCATGCCCGATGATGGGTGCAACTTGGTCATTCCCAAACTTGACGTTAGCAGAATATTTTCCCAGAAAGTGTTTGAGAAGACCTTTGTGGCCGGTCATATGCTTCGTGCATCCGGAATCCATGTACCAAAGATTGCTCTTCTGCACACAGAAACGAATGGTGATGACCTTACCCATCGTGAAATGGGATTAGGTATGTTAGTCATAGAGACAGGGGAAATCACAGGTTTATTTATAGCAGATTCAGTTTTCTTGACCTGTTTGACTTGCCATTTCTTGATTTGCCATTTTTGTGGAATTTGTGCGTAGGGGGGTAAGAATGATTTGTTATGATCATTGAAAGATATGTTCTTAGTGTGTGAATGAACAACAGCATTATTCGATTTCAGTGATTTGTTCTTAACACTGTTGTGTGGTGAATGCAAATGTCTTTTGACATTTTGAGCATTTTGATGAACAGGTTGAGCTTTTTGTGATTTCCAAACAATATGTGAAATTAGTTTGTTGTCCTTTTTGAGTGATGTAGATTGAGAAGAAACTGATTTGGTCGATAATTGTGCACCCCGTTGTTTGAATTTATTAAGAAAAATTTGGCGCAGTGACCGATTGAATTTCTCCACTTCAATCTTTTGTAGTTTTGCTCTTTTCTCGGAATCAACTACCATGCGCATTTCTTCAAGATGTTTTTCCCATTGACCAGGTAGCATTGGTGTAGGACCGTGGGGGTTCTAAACTAACACCCTAATGCTAGGACTGATCTAGGATGAGAAATAGTGCGGAATATCTATTTCCCAAACCTCCTAAGGATTCTAAGATCTGCTTAGGTGTCCGGCACACAGTTAACACGAAGAACACACAGAGTAGGATCAAGAACAACTCTAAGAACTCACACAGAATGCTTAAGGCTGCCCTTGGATTCGAGATTAACACTAAGTTCGCGATTATCGAGGTTAAACGTACGATTACGAAAGCTCACTAAGGCTTAAGGTCGATTTCCGGTAGTTATATGTGATTACGGACGATTACCCGCGCTAATACGAGGTTAATCAGTATTTATAGTGTGGAATACGTGTATTTGAGTGTAACACGTCACTTCCTTAATTAATTTCCACTACATACGTAATGCTCTGCACTGCGTACGTAGTTAGTCCAGTACGCACGTACCGGGTGTTTTAATAATAATTAATTAAACATTAATCGTCTACCTCACCACGCACGTAGTGAGCTCCACTACGCACGTAGTGAGCTTCATCACGCACATGGTGCTCTCACTTATACTTAAACTTCCAAACACAAATCAACACATGATTAAGTACTTGTAAGCTTAAAATAAATATAAGGAAACACTTAGAATATATAAACATGTAAACCATTAATCAAAACACATTTGAATTAACATTTCAAGTAAACATGTTTGTATTGGATTGATAAGAACTAGGGATTTACAATTATGCACCAACAAACTCCCCCTAAGACCTAGTTCTATCAACAAAAATTTGCACTAAGCAAACAAAATGACAATCTAGCTGTTACAACGTTGTAGACTTGACTTCATCAGATCCAGCATAGATGTCAAATGCAAAACAAACTCGAACGACTTTTTGAAATTGCAATGCCAAATCCATGTACTGATATTTGTAGATGATTGGATTGTAATACAAAACTGTGATGTCATCCTTTCCAAAAAATTTCATCCACATAGGATCGAATACTTTAATCGTTTCTCCACCCGAAAGATCATCATCTAACACAATTACTGCCTCAGTTGTTTTCTCGTTAAAATACCACCATTTAAACCTTGCGCTCCACACAGTAGGCATGGTTTTCAACGGTAATTTTTTCATACAACGAGGAGCTTTGCAGTTTAACACTTTGAGCTTTCTTCCTGTCAGTGGATCAACTTTAGTTGGATGACTTTTAACACCTGGCACATACGGATTTATGTTTTTCCATCCAAATCGAGCCTCACGCTTTACCAGTGTCTCAAACCACTTGGCCATACCTTGATCTTCACAATCCAACAGGGGCAGACGAGCAAGTTGTCTGATATCATAAAATGGTAAAGTTTGGATATCATTTGCTCTCTGGAAGTACTCAACTCCCCTTTCCCTCTTAATTGCATAAACGTTAAATTCAGGCACATAGCACCAACCAACTATTTCACCATCGGTCTTTTTACCAAGAGTTTGATAGAACTTTGTATATTCTGGTGAGCTTTTCGACTTCTTCTCTTTTCCTGCCTGACGTTCAAGATAGCGTTGAAATTTCTTTCTCCTTGCCTCTCTTTCCTCTTGTTTAGACTTCCTATCACCCAGATATTTGTCTAAGTCAAAATCAACAGTTGTGTGTTCTCTTACTTCAGCTCGTCTGTTGATTTCCTCAGTGTTAGCATTTTTGAAAAGATCTGCAAGATCAGGCAGGTTATCATCTGTCTGTTGGCCTGGGTAGTGTTGATCTGTCTCATCCTCAATCTCTATTTCATTGGTATCAAACACCGGTTCTTGTTCTGCTTGCGGTGGTGGCACAAAGCTTTGATCCACCTCTTCTAAAATTACGTCCTCAATGGGAATCTGCAAGAGTTCAGCAATTTGTTCTCTAGATAAAAATGGAAGAATTTCTCCTTCCTCAGCTTCATACTCCTCTTGAGATACAATCTGTCCCTGAACACTTAGTAATCTTGACGATTGAGGAATCTCAGCTTTCAATGGCTAAACAATCATTGGATCTTCACACAGAAGTAAAACAAATCATAAACATTTGTAAGTCAAAACCAAAACATTTCATTTCAAGATAGACATTCAAATACATATGATTGTTTCAATTCTATACATGATAACTAAATAATTACAAAAAAACACACAGACTAGGAGTCAACCTTCTTCATCCCCAGAATATGTCCCAGCTGGTTCAGACTCAGCAAACTCCTTCAACTTCAGCACCTACTCATCCTGTTTCTCCACATGAGACTTTAACCTTTTAAACTCTTGAGTGTACTCGATTAAGATCCTTTCCATTGTCTCATTTTTCTTTTCCAACTCAATCATTTTCAACTCTCTCTCCGCATCTCTTTTCAACAAATTTTCAATCTGCACATCCTTCTCCACCATTTTCCTCTTTACATCCTCTAACTCCAGTTTCCTTTCTTTCTCGTCTTTGATCATATCCAGCACACAGCTTTGAAGCCTGCTCAGGCTCTCTTCGACAAAAATATTAGGTAGCTGAGAGCCAGTCTGAGATGGTCCTGCAGCACCTGGAGTAGCGGTTGAGACGGGAGCAGCTGTTGCTGTGGAGGGTCTGACAGTGATTTCGGCAGAGGCTACCAGCGGCTTGAACTTGTAAACTTTCTTTTTCTTTTTCTCAGGCTCATCCACTGCAGCCTTTTCCTTTCTTTTCTTTGTCTGTTCATCCTCATCCTCCTCAAAGAAATCATCAACATTCAGCTCATCTAACTCGGAGGGAATAGCCTCTCCCCCAGTGGGATCATGAGCCTCTTGGCTTTGCACTTCTGGCTCTTCCTCCTCATCATCAGACACAATCTCAATGTTCTCAACCTGTAACTTAGACCCCTCGTTTCTCCACAGATGCTTGCGATCTGGAGCTTTATAGTCTTTATCCCTCAGATGACAGATCAGTTTTCTTTTTGGAGGAGTTGAGGTGCCCATGTACCTGCTCATTTGTCGCACTGTCTGATCATTCATATGTCTCAATTTGATTCGATCCCCATCTTCTTTCACTAACCCCTCAGCCTGTGCATCAATCACAATCTGTAGAAACCTGGGATACATCAAAAACTGCCCCTCCTTCTTTGACAAGTTCTCTTTTAGGCAGTTGAAAATCACCCTGGAGATGTTGAATTTGACATTCAGCACAAGTGCCACAAATAAATGAGAGAAAGTTTGGTTTAACTGATCATGGCCGGTTCTCCGTGGCCCCAAGCAATGTGAGATAACATGCATCAAATAACGATATGGAGGGAAGAACTTGGTTTTGAACACAGATTCATTTCGGATCTCCCCAGTGTATCCACATCTCAGCAGACAACCCTTAACACGGCAGATGTTCAGTGAGGTTGGATCCGCGATATCATCTCCTAGCTCAAGTAGCTCATTCAATACCCCTTCAGATACACACACGGGTTGTTCTTGCACCACCCCTCGAATCCCACCCAGAGATTCATCATAAACGGCTGTTCTCCAGAATTCTTGTTGATGTGAGAAGTAGGCAGTGCATGCTGCTGAGATTGCTGTATAAATCCTTGACCTCATCAAATAGTCAATTATCTCATCACAGTCCCTTGTTAATTTGTTCTTTATCAGAAAGGCCCGGATGTTGTGCATGTCACCCGCTTTCAGATCCGCCTTTTTCTGACTCCCAGATGCCGTCTCAACCACATTTTGGGCCGAAGAACTTCCAATTTGAGTAGGTTCCATTGTTTAAAATCTGTGGAATAAACATTATGCCTATTAGAAAGATACATCCACAAACCGTAACACACAGTCAAAAACTGAGAATTTAAAAATTAAGCAGTAATTTCAAAAATTTGAAATTTCACCACGCGCGCACTGATCATCATCACGCACGTGGTGACAAGGCTTCGTGCGAAGTGATTTTGTGTTAAAAAAAAATTATTAAGTCCATGATACACTTCGCACGAGGTGTACACAGTACGCCCGCAATGGACTTCACTTCGTGCGACTGATACTCATCATGTTCATCTTCTACATCCTAGAGTTCGTGCGAAATGTAGTCAGTACGTGCGAAATGAACGGCACTTCGCACGGTCAACATTCAAACTCAAGAACATTTCGTCGAACTTTATAACTTCAAAAACCACTGATTTGCGATGCTTTTGTGTCGATTGAGTGATTAAATACCATCTAATTACGTCCATGAACATTACTTTTCACTCCAATCTAACAAACGAACACATTATGATCACTTTTAATCCGGTTTTAAAGTTTCTAGACTTTCAAGCATAAAATCGAGTATAACTCGAGATCCAACTGTTGGATTGAAGCGAAAAACATACCAGAATGATCACAATACAAAACCGAATCACACAGATGGAGCGAAAAACTCTTTCAACACAGAAATCAAAATCAAAATCGAGAGAGAAGTGAAGATGTACTGTAGAAACTATGAACGCGTAATGAGGAATACGCACGAAACAAGCTTATATACTCCCTTTCACTTCGTGCGAAGTGATTTCACTTCGTGCATGATGCCTCTCATCTCGTGCGAATTGGGCTTCATTTCGCCTCTTGATCTTTGACCGCGAAATATGACTAGACAACGCACGTTGTGTTATACAGTGCGTGCGAAATGATTGAACTTCGTGCGGACTGAATTCCTCATATGTGAACCTTGATACTGTTAGAACTGCACTCAACAATAAACGATCAGTAACTTCAAGACCACTAATAGACATTTAATCACATCAAAGCGAAACGTGAAAAACTTAAAGAATACCTTAAAAACACACTAAAAGAAACTAGAATATACCAAAAATCTTTTTGTATTTTTCTGAATATAAAGAAAATGAAAATGCAGACTGTTAACAAATTAAATCCTAAAAACTAAGAGACAAAAATAAAAACACTAAAGAGATTTGCAAAAATAAATTACTGAAATTAAATCTTTTTGTGAGAAGGTTCCAAGATGGAGTCAGTACCAGCACATCTATACTTAGTTATCATTCATTTCAGAACCTTAGGCACAAACATACTCTCTCAATTTCTGTCTGTCAATCTAACTTTCCTCAGATAATGACAGATTTGATTTCAACATTTTCTGATTATCTAGAACTGAGTACATGGTTAAGACTATCTCTTTTAAAATCTCACAGTGTTTTGACTCACTCAGTAGGATGCACAACTTGAATACCCAACCACCATGCTTATGTGCTTTGTGATTTTGTCAACGCATTTTATGCTCTTTGACATGGAGGTCAATTTTTCACCTCTTTTGATAATTTCTGTTGAGCTTTTGTCACTGCATTTTATGCTCTTTGACAATTCAACACTAATAGGTCTTTCTGTTGAGCTTTTGTCACTGCATTTTATGCTCTTTGACAATTCAACACTAATAGATCAATGTATCTATTTCTTTTGACATCTCAGATTGGGGTCAATTTTTCACCCTCTTTTTACATTTTGCTCATTGTCATCTAAGCACATTTGGCATGGTAACAGGTGTGTGCACCAGACTAAGTTAGTCTCAACTGTTATTGACTTGTAGACTTGGAATGTCTTGATAGTTTGAATCTTTGATGGATTTCCACATGCATAACCACTTATCAGCCTAGACTCTCATCATATGTCTTACACGCAATCTGTTTCTTATCTGATTTGACTCAAATTTTCAGACAGTTTTCTCAAGAATATGTACATGCCTTCAGTCCTAATTTTACTAGACATACTTTGTATTGAAAGCCAGTGTACCATCATTTTCCATTTGAGTTGGATCAACTTCTCATTATTGTTTTTCTGATTTTTTTTTGTATTTTCTATGTTTTTCTGATTTTTTTTGTATTTTCTATGTTTTTCTGATTTTTTTTTTGTATTTTCTATGTTGCACCTATCTCCCCCTAAAATACTAAAAGAAATAAATACCAAGAACAGAGACACACAGACACAGAAAATAAACACACAGAAAATAGCCACACAGGCACATATACGAGAAAAAAAACATTAAGTTGCATCATCAGAAACAACCTCACACTTGGTTTTCATCCCGTTTTCATTCACTAAGAATAAAAACCTGGGTACCCTGCACAAAGAGTAAAAAGTTACTTAGCATTAGGAACCCAAGCCCGAATGGTCATGGGTTTCCCATCTTCTCCAACAATTGGCATGTTGATCCAAATACCAGTAGCTTTGGAGTCTACATTGGTATCTGGACTATTAGACGTTTTGACTTCACGTTTGTTGGTCCATTTTAAGTCTTGACGAGGAGAAGCCTTGTGATAAACACTAGAAGTGTTAATCACCTTATGAAGTGGTTCCTTCCCCATCTGACTAACCTCGGAACTTTTGGGTTTACTAGATGTTTCCCCAACAGTCCTTTTGAGCTGATGAGGGTCAGTTGATTTTTGATTATTTTGATTAAACGTTTTATTTTTCTGAAAATTTTCAGAAGAGTCAACTTTCCCCCTGCAGCTCTGTTGTTGCTGATCACACTCATAACTGAGGTGACCATGTCTCCTGCACACATAACAAATCCTGGTTGATTGATGTTTTGCAGGATTATTTGGCACTTTTTGCTCAACTTGACATTTTGACTCTACTCCTAAACCACATTGTTTTGGCAAATTTTTAACTTCCTCATAAGGACGGGTTGCAGGAGACTTTGCACCCTCCTTTTCTATGGTTCGGAGTGCTGCTTGCACATTTTTCATTAACGTGCCTTATCCAGAAGAATTGCCTAGAAGTTTTCTCATACCAGATTCAGGCTTTTCTTCTTGTTTGACCTCTTTCATCTGAGGCTCACCAACTACTCCCTTCATTTTTAAATCAGGTTTTGAGGTTGAAGCAGACGGTGCATCAACCTTGGAAGGAAGTTGGTCAGCTTCAGTAAAGACATCTGTTTGCACCAGTTGGTTTAACACTGGTGGTGGACATTTAGTATATGCCTTTTTGTCTTTTTCTAAATCGGAACCTTGAGGTCTCCGGTCGATTATGTGCTCAGATAGATAAGATGAAGTTGAATAACTTTTCAGTTTCTGATTGGGAGTCTCATAATCTACCTTAGAACTAGCAAGGTCTCGCTTCAGTGTATCTATCTGATTGATGTAGAAAACTATGGCATCCTGTTTGTTCAGCAATGCTACCTCTAGTTCTCTAATCTGTTTGTTCTGGCTTTCAATTTTATCTTTTAGTGTCTTTTCCCTACCTTTAATGATTGAATTTTCATGCAATTTAGAGGTAATATCACTGACTTGAGATTTCAAAGATAAAATATTTTGCACATAGTCATTGCACGAAGCACAAGGAATGCCAGAATTGTTACTTACCTTTGAATCAGCAAGTTTGCCAGTCATGCACGCCTTAATATCTTCTGATTTAGTTTGAATAATCACTGGCGTTGGTTCGGCAGCTGGCACTGAAACTGGTTTGACATTGAACTCATCAGTAGGCATCACTAAGTCTTCCTTACTGGCAACAAATTCATTATCAGCTTCCTGCACACTATTTGCTTCAGATTGTGAATCATCATTCAGATCTTGAACACTGGCCAAGTTGGTCTCAGCAACTTCGAAAGCATCATTATCTTGAAAGTGTACTGACCAGTCTATCCCCTCATCTTTCTGAACAACTACCATCGCTTTCGATGATCCCTCATGGGATGTTTCAGCTTTCTGTGGAGTAGTGGTAGTTGAAGATTTTCCAGGAGATGTCCTGAAGGGATACTTGGGTCCTGAGTTCTTTGGTTTCTCACATTCTCTCGCAAAATGACCCTTTTCGCCACAGTTGTAACAGGTTACAGCTGATTTGTCGAAGCCCAGCTTTGTATCCTTAGTCGCTGTAATCTGCATCCCTGTTCGTTTAACCAAAGCTTTTGCTCTCCTCACAAGGTTGGCATAGGACCATAAAATGTCCTGTCTCTCCATTTCATCATTGTCAATCTGCTCATAGTCTTCTTGAGTCAAATAGGCATTTCCAATTTTACCCTTCAGAAGATCATCATACGATGAGACCAAAGCACTAAGCATCCCCATATGCTCCTTTACTTCTTCAGTGCTGCCATGCTTGAAATGCTCAGTGTTTAAGGCAGGCATAGACGTTTTGCTTGAAGGAGCAGAATATGGTGGTCCACTTGGAGTTTCAGGAGCAGACTTGCTTGAAGAACAGACGTTTGAGGTAAAGGCTGTCTGCAACGGAGCATTTGATGAAGTGACTGGAGAAGCAATGGGTCCAGTACAGTATAAGGATGGATTCTGCACATAGCTGCTCAATCTGTCTAGGTTTTGCTCCTCTTGTTCATGCTCTTTTAGCTTAGTTATAAAATCATTTAGATCCATGCCCTCAAAACCTTCACCATTTTTCAGAATCATGATGAACGGCCTCCAGCTTTTGGGTAGTGCCTTGGACAAAGTCTCCACTTGTTGTCTTTCTGATATCTACACTCCCAAACTATCCATTTCACTGAGAAGATGGTTGTATCTGTTGATCAGATCTGGAAGCTTTTCATTCACGTATGAGGTGAAGTGGTCAAACTCCTTTCTCAACTGTGAGGCCTTGAGCTCTTTCAGATATGCATTCCCCCCGTTCCTCTTTTGTAGCGCATTCCACAAGGAACGTGACGTTCTATATCGTCGGAACTGGTGGAAGATCTCATTAGGAATAGCTTGCATCAGATAAGAGTAAGCTTTCTTTTCAGCATCATAAGCCTTCCTCTGATCGTCACTCATCTGATCATAGGGAACTTCGATATTCCTTTCACCTTTAGGCACGACATAATCAGCAGAAATGGCCCGGTGCAACCGTGGATCAACCCCATCGATAAATATTTCAAAACGTGGTTTCCAGAATGGGTAGTCTTCCATGGTTAACAGTCTAGGCACTTTGTTAATACCTCCTTGTTCATTATCCATAATTAAGTTACTTAGGGCAGTTATGGTTTGTTTGGCAGCCATAGCACTCATGTCAGACATTATGATTAAAGCCTAAAACAAACCGAAAACACTACACATGTGGTGGAGATGGTTCGCAAGAATTGAAGACACTACGCACGTAGTGGAGTATACTACGTACGAACTGACAAATTGTCACACAGACTCAGGTACGTACGGAATGGGGACCTAGTACGCACGAAATGGATTCACTGCGTACGAAACACATAAATTGTTTTTTTAAGAAAAAGATTTAACACACAGACTCAATACGTGCGAAGTGAGAAGCACTACGCACGTGTTGATGACCCACTACGCACGCGCAGACACACAGGCTACCAAAGATTCTAGAGGACCAACCACGCACTACGCACGCACTGAAGATCAATACGCACGTAATGAAAGGCACTTCGCACGATTAAACTGCAACGATTAAGATTAATTTACGTAAAAACAAACCTTTTTAACGCAAAAATGACCTGTTTTCGACTAAAAACGACCGATAAAACACAGAAAAAGGACAAAGCTAACAAGCCTAAACGACACCTAGATCACGAAACCTAAGGAAAAGTGTTCAATCAAAGCACAAGGCTCTGATACCACTTTGTAGGACCGTGGGGGTTCTAAACTAACACCCTAATGCTAGGACTGATCTAGGATGAGAAATAGTGCGGAATATCTATTTCCCAAACCTCCTAAGGATTCTAAGATCTGCTTAGGTGTCCGGCACACAGTTAACACGAAGAACACACAGAGTAGGATCAAGAACAACTCTAAAAACTCACACAGAATGCTTAAGGCTGCCCTTGGATTCGAGATTAACACTAAGTTCGCGATTATCGAGGTTAAACGTACGATTACGAAAGCTCACTAAGGCTTAAGGTCGATTTCCGGTAGTTATATGTGATTACGGACGATTACCCGCGCTAATACGAGGTTAATCAGTATTTATAGTGTGGAATACGCGTATTTGAGTGTAACACGTCACTTCCTTAATTAATTTCCACTACGCACGTAATGCTCTGCACTGCGTACGTAGTTAGTCCAGTACGCACGTACCGGGTGTTTTAATAATAATTAATTAAACATTAATCGTCTACCTCACCACGCACGTAGTGAGCTCCACTACGCACGTAGTGAACTTCATCACGCACGTGGTGCTCTCACTTATACTTAAACTTCCAAACACAAATCAACACATGACTAAGTACTTGTAAGCTTAAAATAAATATAAGGAAACACTTAGAATATATAAACATGTAAACCATTAATCAAAACACATTTGAATTAACATTTCAAGTAAACATGTATGTATTGGATTGATAAGAACTAGGGATTTACAATTATGCACCAACAATAGGTAGCCTCCGATGTGCGTATTTGCGAAGGAAAAATCGCAGTTCACTTTTATTGATCCATTGATGAATAATATAACCGCTACGAGTAACAAACCAAGTAAAAATCATATTATCTTCAGGATTTTTCCAGTTTGGAATAGATTTAAATCCTCTCAGCATTCGCTCTTGGTGGTATGAGCAAGCATTCACACAATGTCCTTGAACACAACCAATATTGGCACAAAAAGTTTCAACTTTTACCGTTGATTGTTTAGGAGTATCAGTTTTTGGTTTCCAGTTCAAAACAGAATTACAATTTGACAAGCAAACTTTCTTATGAATAGAATAGAAAGATGGAAAGAAATGCTTTCTTGAGCATGTTGGTTTCGTTTGTCTCTTCTCCTCAACTCTCGGCTTCACAGATGATTTGTGTACCTCCTTCTTCTTCTCCGATGGTTATGCCTCAATCTTCACAATTCTTCTCAGTTCCTGTTTTGCATGAGTTCCTGAGGAACCTTGACGTTTTGA
Source organism: Pulicaria dysenterica (assembly GCA_947179395.2). NCBI lineage: Eukaryota > Viridiplantae > Streptophyta > Magnoliopsida > Asterales > Asteraceae > Pulicaria > Pulicaria dysenterica. Next base: position 24,460,971 of record OX359290.1, on the reverse strand, counting down.
TTTATCTGGTTTAGAAGGAAGATTAGAAGATTTGTTAGTTGTATTAAGAATGTTTGAAGACACAGAAGAAGATGATGCAGATGTAGAAGGATTGGTACCTGAAGTAGACCCTTTCTCTCGGACGCTGTTTGAGTCACAGAATTGATTACATTTGTGGGCCACGAATTCTCTACAAGCTTTTGGGCAAGTAGGAATCTTAACACTCCAGCCAAGGTCTATTTCTGCGAGAAGCCGTTTGATTTTCTCATCTCTCAGTTGTTTCTCGATTTCGTAAGAAATGAGTTGAGGAACAAGAATGTGTGCCCAGTCCAAATTTTCTGAGTTAGAAACATTTGGTTTTTCAGCTTGATTCAATTTTCTTTTTAAATCATCACATAATTGAATTACGACTTTCTCATGATTTTTGACCTTGTGTTGTGCTTTTGCCCATTGTTCAGAAAATTCTTGAACTTGTTGAATTAAAACATCATTTTCAAATTGCAGTTGTGTCACAAAATCAGAGTTAATGTTATCAACATGGTCAGCGGAAGACTGTGTGTGAAACAACTTTTCTTGCAAAATTAGATTATCAATCTCAAGTATGATGTTATTAATTATGCAGTGTGTTTCCAGAATTTCCTGTCGACGCTGTAATTCCATATGGGGAATATACGTGCGTGGTGCATAAGAAGTGATTGTTTGCTCAGGCGCTTGAAAAATTAAATTTTCAGCATGAAAAACAGATTTGTTTTTAAAAGGTGATCCGTCAGTTGCTGCGTATGATGCATTCAATGAGTCATAATTAAACGGTTGTTGACATTTTGTGGTGGTTTTTCTTTTGAATGCCTCCTCTCTTTTCACTTCTTCTTCAGCAACAAAAATCATCTTTTCGGTTAAACCACGATTTATTCTCTCAGCCTGATATAATTTTGTACAATTGATTTTCTTAAAGAAATCACTATCATCATACCCTAAGCCTTTGTACTTATTTCTTGTATCAGGTGTCTGACTTTTGAAAATTTTATGACGAGTAGTGGGTTTCTTTCTGAAAGCTTCTTCAAGATGTTGCACTTTTGTTTGCAAATTCAGTTTTTCTTCCAAAATCAGATTTAGATTGATTTCTGCACTCAGCTTTGCATCATTCAAGTTATGAACTTTTCTTTCTGTTTCTTCCTGAATTTGACTTAACTCATCTTCTTTTTGTTTGATTATTTCTTGAAGTTGATTAAATTTGGACGTGTGCTCAGATGAGACGGCTTGGTTAATTTTAAAATTGAGATTTTGTGCTTGCAATTTTTGGTTTTTAGCAGTTAAAGTTTGAACCTGATTGACTAATATCATGATATGATCAGCTGAGATATTAGAGTTATATAGATGTACCTTCTCAGCAGTAGACTCAGACTCTGTTGAAAGAGAACTGGTGCCGGAAGGACCTTCTTCAGTTTCATTCTCGCTCTCATACTCGCTTTCAGGATCAGACTCATCAAACTTCGCCATGAAACCTGTATCAGCTCCACCAATCACTGCATCTTCAGCAGAAGCTTCACAGTCAGCAAACATAGAACCAGCATCCTCATCCTCACTTTCTCCATCACTTTCAAGGAACTCAAACTCTTCCACCTGAGCCATCAACACAAAGTGAGCATGAACCTCAGTATCCTCATCAGATTCATCGGTATCGGATAGAAACTGATCCTCTTCAGCAAGAAGAACTGTTCCACTATTCTGTTTCTTGATCAAGTTGAGCTTTGCCTTGTAATACTCAGAATCCTTCACTTTCATCTTTTTACAATCTTTGATAACATGCCCAGTGCTACCACAGTTTTAGCATTTCTTGGGATGTGCAGACTGAATCTTCCTTTCATAACGTTTGTCCAAGTTTACCCCGTCATTTCTCTCATATTTGTCATCTCTTTTCCGAGATCCAGAAGTGAATCTATGACGGTTGTTTGGTTTAGATTTGGTAAACTGGTTTTGCAGCATGTTTGTGAGATAAGCCACAGCCCGCATCACTTTTTCGTTATCATCCGGTTCATCAGAATCTGACTCCGAAGTTTTCGATTCTTGGATCTGCTTCAACTTCAAGGATTTACCTGAGGATCTGCTTTTTCTTTCATTGACCACTAAGGCAAGTGGATCAATGTTTTCCTTTTGAGAACCCATACCAACCTCATCCTGGTACTGATTGAGCTCCTCAAATATCATGTGGTGGGTGACTTTATTTAGAACCTTTTGGTTCATTTGGCAATAGATAGTCACTTGGGTTCTCCACTCAGGTCCTAGAGAATTAAGGAACCTAGTGTTCTTTGTCTAGTCTGAATAGTTTTCAAGCTTATGGTTTCTCAAGTTATTAAGCAGTTTACAAAACCTGCTATAAGTATCCACCAAGGTCTCACCTTCCCAAGAGTGGAAGTGATCAAAAGCATTCACAAGAGTTGTTTCCTTTATCCAAACCCCAGATTCAGTACCCTCCATCTGTTTCTGTATCTCATCCCAAATCTCTTTTGCAGTATTTAACCCATTTACCTTGATGTAGAATTATGCCGACAAGTCATGCTTCAAATAGTATTTTGCTTTCTGATCTGCAGTTGCCCTTAGCTTGTCCTCAGCTGAATATTCTGCAGGAGTCTTGAGACGATGTACTTCTGGAATCGGAGGATTGTTGGTAGGATCAGCCTCATGATCAATTCTAAAAACTCCATTTCCCTCTTGGATACTCAGTTTCATCAACTCTCCATACTTTTCATTATTTTCAATGAAATCCATAAATCTTCCTTTCCATACATTATATTCTCCACGGTACAGTATCGGAGATTTTATGTCTGAACCAAATGAAAGAGTTTCACTATATGTACTCATTCTTGGATTTTGCTCTGAAAGGCTTCTTAAAATTTCAAAAACTTTAAGTGTTGAATTCCGTCTGTTGAATTCCGATTAGCCCAAGTAAATTCCGAGTGAATTTAAAAATCCGATTAAAGTGATTCTGTTTGATAAATTCCGAGTGAATTATCATATCCGACTGTTTCAAATTTCTAATAAACTTGAATTCCGGTTAAAAATTCAATTTCGAGAAAACAATTCCTATTGAATTGTTTATTCGGAGTGAAATTACAATTCCGGTCAACAATTGAATTCCGGTCAAACCTTCAATTTGTTCAATCCGATCAAAAAATTAGTCGGAACTGTTGTATTCCGAGTAAAAATTAGCCCGGAATGTGAGACTTTCTTTCAAAAATGCAAGGAATTAGGTAATTCCTATCAAAACTTTACTCGGAATGAGTAATTTTCAGTTTGTTTTTCACGGAATTAAAGAATTCCTATCAGATTTTTCACGGAATTGATGAATTCCGATTGATTCAAAGCCAATTCCTACTGATTCAAGCTGAGGATTCTGACTGCTTCATCTTTTCGATCTGAAATTCGATTTTTCAACTGACACTGTTCCAGTTGTTCTACAATCTTCCATATATGTTCGAAAATCTCAAATGACCAATCCTAATCCATAATATCTAACACTTTAACACAAGAAATCGAATTTTGGGAGATTTTTCTTCAGGAACTTCGCAAACCTCAAATTGCCATATCTCCAAATCTGTTGTTTAATTCAATCAAATGCCAATCAACGAGTGTTTTGTAGATGATTTCCTTCCCAAAGAACCACAAATCAGCAAATTAAATCCATGAGAAATCCAACTTTTAATCCAAAGCCGTAGGTTGCTTTTTCTTCAAAAAAACCTTCTGAAATCCGATCAAATCTTCACTGTTTGATGTTGTTCTTACTTGAATCAATCCTGAAACCAATCAGAGTTGGCTCTGATACCAATTGAAAGGTATTATATGAGTACAATCGTGAATCTAGTAGAGAGAGTTTGCACAAAACACCTTAAAGTGTGTGTTAGTATATTCGAAAGTGTGCAAAATTACAATAAAGGAAAGCTTACAAGGTATTTATACTAGTAAGCTAAAACATAGATTTTGTACAAAATATTGTCTAGATCTAAATCATAATTACAGATCTAACAATCGGACTTAATCAAAGTACATACATCGACAAAGTCGTGAAAAGATTCAAGACGGATGAATCCAAGAAAGGGTTTATTCCAATGCAATCTAGCACGGTTTTGAGCAAGGCTTAATGTTATTATCTAGTCAAGATCAGGACAAGATGAAGTTGATTCCATATGCCTCGGCAATTGGATCAATTATGTATGCATGCTATGTACTAGGCCCGATGTTGCCTATTCCATAAGTGTCACGAGTAGATACCAGCAAAATCCAGGTGAAGCCCATTGGGTAGCTGTCAAGAACATTCTCAAGTATCTGAGAAGGACAAAAGACATGTTCCTAGCTTATGGAGGTTCAATAGATGAGCTTAGTGTAACTGGTTACACTGATGCTAGTTTCCAAACCGACAGAGACGACTTTAGGTCGCAGTCAGGATTTGTCTTTACCCTAAACGGAGGAGCTATATCTTGGAAAAGTCAGAAGCAAGATACAATAGCAGATTTGACTACAGAGGCAAAGTATAATGCAGCAAGTGATGCGGCAAAGGAAGCTGTCTGGCTGAAGAATTTTATCTCGGATCTTAGAGTTGTTGCCAGTATCTGTAGACCGATTGATATATTCTGTGATAACTCAGGGGCTGTGGCGCAAGCTAAAGAGCCAAGAGATCATCAGCGGACTAGGCATGTACTCAGAAAATATCACCTAATGCGAGAGATTATTGGAAGAGGGGATATTAGACTGCAAAAGATACCGACGGACGACAACGTTGTTGACCTGTTGACGAAGCCGCTAGCTAGAGCTAAGCATTAGAGACATGCAAATTCTATAAGGATGCAGTACCTAGAATATAGCAGCTAGTTCAAGTTTTTGATTATTACCATAGATGTAAGTTGAAACTCTTTTGTTATATATTTACATTTCATGGGATTTAAATAGGAGGTATTTACATAATTGTTTCTTGTTGTCTATTTTTAGCATGTTTTAACTTATCCATGATAGTTTCAAGTTATGGATTGTCTACATGCCCGTAGCTACTTAATGTAGTGGGAGCTACATTAGGGAGATAATGCTATTATAAATATTTGATGATTTATTCGGGGTTGAATAAAAGCACAAGGTTGTGACCAAATATTCGTAGATATTTATAAGGAGGGATAAATATTGGGAGTTATCCACATCGAGTTTACTTCATGGAGCATCATCATAAGTAAACTTGATAGGTTGTCCTTGGACTAAGATATTTGGTTTGGGGCATAATAACTTCTGTACTTTAGCGCGTTCTTACGTTACGCCATAACAGGGTGATTATAAAGGGCATGTCAAGGTGCAGCGGAAGCTGTGTGCTCAAATTTCAAATAGTCAAGATGGGATTTGCACCTCCTTTTTAGGAGAGATGTTTCAGGGCCCCTCGACGATTGAGACTACTGAAAATGCGTGGCCGCGCTCGGGTAGAATGATAGGTTTCATTCGGTAAACCGTAACTGCAGAGTGTCGAGATCAGAGTCGAGAAAATATGAGTATTTAGAATAAGATCTCTGCTCCATGTCTAATACTCACATTACGGAATACCGCGATGCAAAAGGAAAAGCTTGAATTATCCAAGGTGTGGATAATATCTCTAGATGTAAGAGATCTTATAGCCTGGTTAACCTAAGTGTCTGGCTAGGGACCTCCTTAGGCCAACGATGTACAAGGAGTGTTACTTATCTTGCATAAGTGGGAGTTTGTTAGATTATGTGCAGAGATAGATAACACGTGTCATCATGTCCAATGCTATTAGACACTAAAAGATCACACTGCTACACACCCGATTAGAACCATTTGGATTTTTACCAAGTTATATGTGTGGAATAATTAATTAGTTAATTAATTATTGAGAAGGAAAAATAATAATAGTTATTTATTATTTTAAAGGAGAAATTAATATTTAGTTTAAATATTAATCGGACCAATTAATTAATATTTATTAATTAATTAGAAAGGTCAAAGGGTATTTTCTGTAATTAAGTAATAGTTTAATTAAAGCTGGGCTTTAATTAAATGGGTTTGGGCCTTAATAAGGTTTATAATATAAATAACCTAGTAAGGTTTAAGGAATTATAAGAGATTATTAGTTGCAAAAAGAAAAACCCTAGCCTCCTTTTTACCTCTCCCTTTTGCGTCGACCTCGAAGACGAACCCCAACGGGGTTTCGGCCTCGTCGCACAACACACACACACTCACGGTTCTTGCGTGATCGTTTTTGGTGATATCTTGTGGCGGTCTAGCAGCCTGTTCAAGGTGGTGCAGTAGCGATGTTCTACTTTTAGCTATATGGATTAAAGTTTCAAGATTGTTGCTGAAAGGTATAAATTTTAATCCTTTTCTTGTTTAGTTTCATGTACGAGTTAGATGAGATCACTAGAGGGGGTTTTGACTTTATTCCGCTGCGTATGATCATTATCTGATTTTATACCCTACAAAACCCTTCAAGTTATCTTATAGACAATAGAAAATCCCTAAGTTTACATCATTTTGGCTTTATTAATCCTTATGCTTCTTAAGAAGTTTTAAAGTATGATTGATGGGGTCCCCGGTCAAATTTGACCTGTAAGACTGCATCTATCTACTTAGATATTTATTATGGAGCACAATGAAGCTAACTTGGCCAAATAAAATAATTAGAACCTTTACATAAATGAAAAGTGGGAGAATGTTGGAAACTAACCCAATTATTTTGTGTCATTGTACCATTTATGTAAAGTTTAAAGGATAATGTTATTACTTTTATCCTAAGATTTGCCTAAATGACCAATTAGACCCATGATTGTGTTTCACATTAATTGATGGGATTAATTGTGATAAATAAAACATAAGGGGCCTAATATGGATTTTCCCAAGAGATGTACACTATAAATATATGCAATCAGATTGTGGAGAAATCATATAACGTTTTTTTTTTCCATTTTTTTCTCCAAAACACCAATAAACTCACAAGTCTAATTGTGTATTCTCCATCAAAAGAAGTGTATCATTTTGGTGAACCAAAGATCATCATAACATCTTCATTATCATTATACACTCAACAATTTAGATCTTAAACAAATAAGTTTCTACTCATCTTCTTCATTTATCTAATGGAATCGTATCAAATCAAGTGAGTAATACAGTTCTTGTGACCCTAAATCTTAAAATGGGTATCCCAACAAGGCACAAACCCATCACGTGGCGGTGATGAAGTTTCTTTAACAAGCATAAAAAATCCGCAACTCAACATTCGATTTGAGGAGCATAAATTGTTGATATAGCTATATGTGGTGAATATGTTCTCTTAAATGTAATTCGATATTACAACAAATTGAAAATAATATGAAAATTGATGACGTGTATACTAGATCACGAATATATAAGATACAACCAATTTATCAGCTACAGCCAATATACTCTTGCGGATAACATGAGTATCATATATTCTCCCCAATATGGTAAGATATCAACTTCTCTACGTAGGTTCAGTTGTATCAAGTATCAGTCAAAAAACAAAGCAATCAAACAAAATGATATGATCTTGGAATGTAGGTATAAGAGGAATGATACGGCCAAAACAAATGTATGAATAATATGAGTCCTTAACGATTTTGTAACGCCCGAAGGTTCAAATTATCTATATAAATATAAATAAGTGTTATAAATGTTATAAGTTACTTATGTGAGATAGGAAGTGTTTATAGATATATATGTCCTATTATTTGAACACTACAAACACACTTACATACATACAGTCTGTTGTACATTGGGTTGCCTATTTCTCTTTATGAAATTGGATTAAGGAAAAGAGAATTTTGAGTGTTACAACATCACTAAATCAGTTCTTGCATCACAATGTATGATTGGTTTGTTAGTTTTAGTCTTATAATGGGTTAAATGGATCAAAATTAAGGTTTAATCATTGATCAAACTATGTTATTGATGTTTCTTATGGTTAAAGTTGATGTTTTATACTGTTAGGGGTGTAGGAAAACACCACAAGTTCGTTTGAATCGACTTTGGGTAGAGAAAATGGTTAAAACATCGTTTGTGAGGAAACATAGTCAGTTAATCTACAGCCTACACAGCACGTGTAGATTTGGGTAGGCTGTGTAACTTATGTCGTGTAGATGTACATGACCCGTGTAGCGGTACACGCTCTGTTTAGAGACCTAAAGCCATGACAGGCCATGTAGCCTTTGATAGATTGTGTGCAGGGATAGTGTACACATGTCATCCATGAACACTATGAGTCACTAAAGGGTCACACAGCTGCACACCCAACTGTTGAACTAGGAAATAATACCATATGTGTATAAGTAATAATTAATAGTTGATTTAATTATCTTGAGAAATAATAAATGGACGTTTATTATTTAAAATGAGAGATTAAATATTAGTTAAATATTTAATTATAAGGTTTGGCTGGAAAATATTAATTAATAGTTAATTAATTAATATTAAACCAAACTAGAGGGTTTGTTTTGTCAATCGATCAAAGATATTGATCACAGACCGGGCTTCAGAGTCCAAAGGCTTAAACCCTTTTAAATAAGTATTTAACCGGGATTAATCCTTAGTTTAACCTAATTCTCATTAGAAACAAAAGGACAAAAACAAAACACAATCTCTCTCCTCTCCTTGCTCTCGGCCGACCACACCCACACCACCACCCGAACGGTGGTCAACGGCGGCGATAGGCGGCGGCGTGCCCCTCTCCGGAGATCGATCTTCTTGGCCGAACCCCCCCTTTGCAGCGAGGGCTTCACGGCGGCAATCGACTAACACCAAAAACCGGCGGTTTTTGGTTATACACACACACGAAATCTATTTTCTTGAGTATTGGTTGTAAGGCGGTCTTGCAGCCTGTTCAAGCGCTGTAGTAGCTGTGTATCCCCCTCTAGCAGTTCAGGGTATATTTTCTATCCTTATTTTATACCGTTATGGACTTATACATATATATTATATCTGTTATAATTATGATTATGTGTTATGTGTTATGTTTCCCCACCTGATCCAGTTGTGATCTTGGGATGAGATTTATGTTTTATATTCCGCTATGCTTGTTGTACCCTGTAAATCCCAACAGTGGTATCAGAGCCTTCTTCTAGGCTCGGTAAGGAACAAGTTTATCATAATTATATATTGTTTATACATATGTGTGAAAACTGATACTATGGTTAAGACCAATTTTCTGATCTGTTACCTGATAAGTTTTCTAGTTTTACTGCTTTAATATATTTTATATATATGTGTGAAACTTTTTGTTTTTGTTTAGGATCAAGTTTTGATCTTTTTACCATTAAAAGTTTCCAGTTTGTTGTTTATATATATTTGTATATATTAATTGCGTGAAACTTGGTATTTGGCCAAAAAATCAAAGTTTTGATTTTTAACAAATTAAAGTTTCTAGATTATCTGTTTTTTAATGTTTATACATATATAATGTGTGAAACTTGGTATTTGGCCGAAAGTCAAAAATTTTGATTTTTAACCAATTAAAGTTTCCAGTTTACATGTCTTTTATATATATCTGTATAAACTGTGTGAAACTTTTGGTTATTAGAAGTTCAAAGTTTTTGAATTTTTAAATCAAGTTTCCAGCTTTATTATTATATATTTATTAATATTGATGTTTAATCTATGTCGTATTTTTGTTTTTATCCAGGTTGAGATATATAACAAAAAGGCCAAGTATAGGTCCAGGTTTGAGGCCCAAGTTAGATGTTTGGATTTAACACAAGACCAGTTGTGTTTTGGTGTTAAAGATTGAATTTTGAATCAACCTGGAATTATATATTTGTTTGATGGTTGTAATGCGTGTATTATTATTATTTAATAATTCGATATGTGATTGGTTGAATGCTTATTATTATTAAGCCAAACGCCTAAAACCTAGTGGATCACCTTGTGGTTGTTTAATCTTTTTTGTTTGTGGTTGATTTACATTTATTATTTATCCGGTGTGGGGAGGCCTGCGTGCCACTTACAACCCTTATTCATTTTTGTAAAAGTACTAGTTTTAGCGAGCCTGCGTGCCTTTGAATTATTATGTAATAGGGCATTAGTTTTTTTTATCAAAACTGTGATAGGTTAGTTTCATATTTGTAAATGTAATATTGGAGGCGATCAATACAAGGAGCAAGACAAGGAGAGAGGATGCCATGGATGCTGGAACCAGTGGGAGCATCAAGACTATCCATGCCATGTGTGTTGTTTGTGAATCCACTTAGGGTTTGACAACATGGGTCCTTGATTTTTAATTAAGTACCAGTAATGGTCAAAAGACGTTGTGTGTTTTGGCTAATTATTATTAATTGTGTGATTGTGATTTAATTAATTATTATATAGTGCACACTCGTCATTAAAACCATATACATATATATAAAGGATAATTTTAAGATGAAAAGTTTTTCACTTAAAAATAATATTTTTACAAGTTCTGTAAAGTGGTTAAAACTAGCAAAATGTTTTTGAAACAAATTAACCATTTTCAAAATCTTAGACCAGTAGTGCTACCCATCCAATGGTACACCTTTCCTGCTCCTGTACCTTGGTGTGTTGTCGTACCCAAACTGTGCACACCGGGGTTCAAACCGATCTGGGGAGGGGGTGAAAGACTTTGCGATTCCCTGATGTGACAGGCCAGAGTTCACCCCGTCTTAGGTGGTGAGGTCTATTTTGGTGATTTCCTAATATGACGGGCCCAAAATGCACTTAGGAGTATTAAATATGTACGAATTATGTTTCATTCGATGTCCTAAAGGTATAAGAGTCGTGTTTTGAATTAAATATGATCGGTATGGTTTATACCCACCAAAAATAGCACGGGGTCGGTGTTGTCGTGCCCAAACCGTGCACCGGCACGTGTGAAATATGAATCATATTCTAAAATAAAATTATTTAAAGGGTTATAATTTAATTTAGAGGAATTAATTAATGTCAAGGTTTTTCTTTACCCTAAACGGAGGAGCTATATCTTGGAAAAGCTAGAAGAAAGATACGATAGAAGATTCAACTATAGAGACTGAGTACATTGCAGCAAATGATGCCGCCAAGGAAGCGGTTTGGCTGAGGAATTTTATGTCGGATATAAGAGTTGTTGCCAGTATCTCTATAACGATTGATATATTATGTGATAATATGGGGGCTTTAGCGCAAGCAAAAGAACCAAGAGATCACCAGCGAATCAGGCACATACTTAGAAAGTATCACATCATCCGAGAGATCATTAGAAGGGGAGATGTAAGGATATGCAAGATACCGACATATGACAACGTAGCTGATCCGTTAACTAAAGCGCTTGGTAGAGATAAGCATGAGAGACATGCTAGTTCTATTGGAATGCAGTATATTGGACCTAGCAACGAGTTTCCGTGGTTAATTTAAATGTATGTATTGAAATTTAAGACTTATGATTATGTATTAAACATTCCTGAGTGATGGAAATAGGAGGTTTAATATAATCGTTTTAAATTTCTCCATTTTTGGCATATATATCTATCCTAGATATACAAGTCTTGTTATATCAAAATTACTCGGTAGCTACTTGATGTGGTGGGAGCCACATCCGGGAGACACTAACGCTATTATAAATATTTGATGGATTATTCGTGTAGAAAATAACAACACAAGTTTTGTGACCAAATATTTATAGATATTTGTCTGAGGTACGAATATTGCAGGTGATCCACATCAGACTAACTTCATGGAGCCTTTTGACATGAGTTAACTGATTGGTTGTCCTTAAACCTTAGATGTTTGGTTTGGGTCACAAGGACTTGTGTACTTTGGAACGCTCTAACGTTAAGCAGTAACATGGTAACTATAACGGGCGTATCTGGGTGCAGTGGAAGACGTGTGCTCAAATGCAAGCAGTCAAGATGGGAATTTGCACCTTCTCTAAAAGAGAGGAGATATTCCAGGACCCCTTGACGGTTGAGACTAAATGAAATGCGTGGTCGCACTCGGATAGAATGACGGACATCACTCGGTAACTCTGTAACTACAGTTAGTCGAGATCAGAATTCAAAAAATATAATCTGGATTTTTCAGAATAGATCACGTGCTCCATGTCTGAAATCCACATTACTGAATATCGCGATGCAAAAGGAAAAGCCGGGTAATCGAAGAAGGCAATTACAGAATCTCTAGAAATAAGAGAACTTATAGTCGTGGTTAACCTAAGTGTCTGGCTGGGGACCTCCTTAGGCCCATGATGTACTAGGGAGTGTAACTATCGTGCACAACTGGGAGTCTGATGGTTTGTGTGCAGGGATGGTGAGGTCTATTTTGGTGATACCCTGATGTGACGGGCTCAAAGTGCACTTAGGAGGACTAAATATGTACGAATTATGTTTCATTCGATGTCCGAAAGATATAGAAGTCATGTTTTGGATTAAATGTGATCGGTATGGTTTATACCCACCAGAAATAGCACGGGGTCGGTGTTGTCGTGCCCAAACCGTGCACCGGCACGTGTGAAATATGGATCCTATTCTAAAATAAATTTATTTAAAGGGTTATAAATTATTTTAGAGGAATTAATTATTGAAATGTTTATTTCTTGCTTTTTATTGTAGATGTCAACTTTATCTGTTTTTTATTCACCTGAGGAGTTTTTTAGCCTCATCATGCAAAAGTGGAAGCTTTCAGGTCCAAACTTGATGGTTTGAAAGTTGCACTTTACGAATTTCCTAAAGGCACAAGGAAGGTTGTACACAGTTGATAAGCCCCTCTAGCACGACCCGACTATTCTTCTCAGGATGAAGAGTATGATACATATTATAAGTATATGTCTGACGAATCTGACGTCATGTCAATTCTGATATTCTCCACAGAATCTGAGTTTTCGGATTAACTCAAGAACAAGTATGTTTTTGAGGTCATGCAGGACTTAGAGGAGTGCTTCAAGAACAGTGAGCGCTGTGGATGCTTTCTGCTCATGAAGGATATTCTTTCATAGGGGATGAAAGAAGGCCAGTCTTTGAGTGATAATCTCATTAACATGAGAAGGCTGTTTGATTGCTTAAAGAACGCTGTTTGATTGCTTAATGATTCTGGGATCACAAGTATGTGAACAAGAACTTGTGATGCTATTGGTCAGGTCTCTGACAGATCACTATCAGGCAAAGATCGTAAATAAGATCGGAGAACAGGAATCAACAGTAGTTGGTATGCCCGAGTTTCTAATGTACATGGATGACCAGATGCACCCAGACTTCCCTAAAGCAATAGTAGTTGAATCAATGGAAGAAGATGACTGGATTGATGAGCTACTGGACGTTTGTTGCCCAGTTTGTGGTAGCAAGGATATTTGCGAGCACTCACTCGACATTGATCAGCTGGACGTCGGTTTTACCGATGAGTCAGGTATCTTTATGATAGATTGCTTAGTTACTTCTTTTGAATCATGGGTACTCGATACCGGATATGGTCATCACATTTGCAATCACTTGAAGGGATTCAAGAGGAGTAGGAAACTAAGGAAGGGGGACATGGACCTACGGGTAGGAGAAGGCTCCATCATTGGTGTTGAAGCTATAGGAACTTATTGTCTCAGGATACCTTCGGGATTAATCATAGAACTAGATGATTGTTACTATGTTCCTAGATTAATTAAAAATGTAATATCGTATGATTTATTAATAGACAGTGGTTTAACCTATCGGTTGGTAGGAAAAACAATTTTATGCTTTAAAAATGATTTATTCTATTTTAAGGCAACTTCACAAAATGGTCTATATACGATAGATCTACAAGATGACAAGGAAATCTATCAAATAAGTAAAAGGTCAAAGGACACTTTGAACCAAGCTTACCTCTGGCATTGTCGGCTCGGACATATATAAAAGAAACGCATAGAGAAACTTCATGAAGATGGAGTTCTAGGGTCATTTGATCTTGAATCAATTGACAATTGCGAATTTTGTTTGTCCGGAAAGATGACAAAGAGAGCTTTCGACAGCTTGAATGAAAGGTCAAAGGAACTACTAGGAATAATACATACAGATGTGTGTGGTCCTTTCAGTCAAGAAGCCAGAGGTATAGTTATGTGTATCTGATGAGACACAAGTTTGAAAGATTTGATTTCTTCAAATAGTTTCAGAATGAAGTACAAAACCAGTTTGACAAGAAGATAAAGCTGCTTCGGTCTGACCGGGGTGGTGAATATTTGAGTCAAGAGTTTGACGATCATCTAATAGAATGTGGGATTGTTTCATAACTCACACCTCCGTATATGCCTCAGTGGAATGGTGTGTCAAAGAGGAGGAATAGAACCTTGCTTGACATGGTTCGCTCTATGATGAGTCGAACTAGTCTACCAATGTCGTTATGGGGATATGCACTCGAAACGGCTGGTTTTATGCTGAACCGAGTTCGAACGAAATCTGTGGAGAAAAGAAAGACACCGTTCAAGCTATAGACGGGGAAAAAGCCCAAGTTGTCTTTCATAAAGATTTGGGGTTGTGAGGCGTTCGTTAAACGACCGTTCTAGTATAAACTTTAACCCAAATCAGACAAGTGTGTATTTGTAGGTTATCCAAAGGAAACCTTATGGTACTATTTCTATAATCCCGATGAGAACAAATTATTTGCTGCTCGGTTAGGCACCTTTCTAGAGGACAAGTTTCTGAATTCAGAAACTTCTAGAAAAGAAATAGATCTTCAAGAAATTGAAGAGGATGAAGGTATGCCTCCTCCATTTGTGGAACCCGAAATTCAACAAAGAATTGTTGAATCCCAACCCGAGTCTGTGGTTGAGGAAGAAGTGGAAACACAAGACCTTCGCAGGTCCAGTAGGATTCGGACTGAGCCAAATAGATATCTGAGATTTCTAATTGCTCAAGAAGAAGGGGATCTTTATGAACCCACATCCTATGAGGATGCTATGTCGGGCAGTGAGTCTGACAAATGGCTGGACACCATGAAGGCAGAAATGCAATCCATGTATGAAAACCAAGTTTGGGAGTTAGTAGAATTTCTATAACACAGTAGAGCTGTTGGATGCAAGTGGGTCTTCAAGAAAAAAACCGACATGGAAGGAAATGTGCATACTTTTAAAGCTAGACTTGTTGCGAAAGGTTACACTCAGACTCATGGAATTGATTATGATGAAACGTTCTCGCCAATAGCTATGCTTAAGTCTATTAGGTTTTTTATGGCCATATCTGCATACTTCAATTATGAGATAGGGCAAATGGATGTCAAAACCGTTTTCCTTAACGAGAAACTAAAAGAGGATGTGTATATGGCACAGCCAGACGGTTTTGAGATCTCCAAGAATCCATGCAAAGTATGCAAGTTGCTAAAATCCATTTATGGATTAAAGCAAACATCTAGGAGCTGGAACTTGCACTTTGATGAGCGCACCAAAGAATTTGGTTTTACCAAAAGCGAGTTCGAGTCAAGTGTTTACACAAAGTCCAGTGGGAGCGTAGCAATCTTCCTGGTCCTGTATGTGGATGATATACTGATCATAGGAAACGATGTACCAACATTACAAGGAGTAAAATCCTGGTTAGGTAAATTTTTCCAGATGAAGGACCTAGGAAAATCCGCGTATATACTTGGTATAAAGATCTATAGAGATAGATCTAGGCGGCTGATCGGACTTAGTCAAAGTACATACATTGATAAAGTGTTGAAACACTTTAAGATGGAATATTCTAAGAAAGGTTTCATTCCTATGAGATCTGGTATACTATTGAGCAAGGCTCAATGTCCTACTTATCCAAGAGGAGCAGAAGAGGATGAAATCAGTTCCTTATGCTTCGGCAGTAGGATAGATTATGTATGTCATTCTATGTACTAGGCCCGATGTTGCTTACTCCATAAGCTTCACGAGTAGATATTAGCAAAATCCAGTTGAAGCCTATTGGGTGGCTGTCAAGAACATTCTCAAGTATTTGAGAAGGACAAAAGAAATGTTCTTGGTCTTTGGAGGAGGAAGCACGGATGAAATCAGTGTAACTGGTACACAGATGTGAGCTTCCAGATGGACAGAGACGACTTTAAGTCACAGTCAGGGTTTGTCTTTACCCTAAACGGAGGAGCTGTATCTTGAAAAAGCCAGAAGAAAGATACTATAGCAGATTCAACTATAGAGGCTGAGTACATTGCGGCAAATGATGCGGCAAAGGAAGCGGTTTGGATAAGGAATTTTATCTCGGATCTGAGATTTGTTGCCAGTATCTCCAGACCGATTGATATATTTTGTGATAACATGGGAGCTTTAGCGCAAGCAAAAGAACCAAGAGATCACCAGCGGACCAGGCACGTACTTAGAAAGTATCACATCATCCAAGAGATCATCGGAAAGGGAGATGTGAGGATATGCAAGATACCAACAGATGACAACGTGGCTGATCCGCTGACTTAAGCACTTGCTAGTGAATAAGCATGAGAGACATGCAAGTTCCATTGGAATGCCGTACATGAGACCTAGCAGCTAGTTTTTCAATATTTAATTAAATTGTATGGATTAAATTTTAAGAATTATGATCATGTGTTAAACATTTCTGCGTGATGGAAATAGGAGGTTTAATATAATCGTTTTAAATTTCTCCATTTTTAGCATATTTATCTATCCATTATATACAAGTCTTGTTATATCAAAATTACTCCGTAGCTACTTGATGCGGTGGGAGCCACATCAGGGAGATACTAACGCTATTATAAATACTTGATGGATTATTCATGTAGAGAATAACAACACAAGTTTTGTGACCAAGTAATTATAGATATTTTTCAAAGGTACAAATATTGGAGGTGTTCCGCATCAGTCTAACTTCATGGAGCCTTTTGACATGAGTTAGCTAATTGGTTGTCCTTAGACATGAAAATTTTGGTTTGGGGCACGAGGACTTCTGTACTTTGGAACATTCTAACGTTACGCGTAACAGGGTAACTATAATGGGCGTATCTGGGTGTAGCGGAAGAAGTGTGCTCAAATGCAAGCAGTCAAGATGGGATTTGCACCTTCTCTTATAGATAGGAGATATTCCAGGGCCCCTTGACGGTTAAAACTAAATGAAATGCGTGGCCGCGCTCGGATAGAATGATGCAAATCATTTGGTAACTCCGTAACTGCAGTTAGTCAAGATCAGAAGTCAAGAAACATAATCTGAATTTTTCATAATAGATCACGTGCTCCATGTATGAAATCCACATTACGGGATATCGCGAAGAAAAGGAAAAGCCGGGTAATGGAAGTAGATGATTACAGAATCTCTGGATATATGAGAACTTATAGTTAGTTAATTAATATTATATCGAACTATGTTTTGTCAATCGATCAAAGATATTGATCACGGATCGGGCTTCAGATTCCAAAGGCTTAGACCCATTTAAATAAGTATTTAAATGGGATTAATCCTTAGTTTAACCTAATTCTCATTAGAAACAAAAGGACAAAAACAAAACACGCTCTCTCTCATCTCCTTGCTCTCGGCTGACCACACCCACACCACCACGTGAACGGTTGTCAACGGTGGCGATAGGCGGCGGCGTGCGGTGGTTGACGGTGGCGGTCTGCGGCGGTGGCCTGCCCCTCTCCGGCGATCGATCTTCTCGGCCGAACCCCCCCTTTGCGGCGAGGGCTTCACGGCGGCGATCGGCTAACATAAAAAACGGGCAGTTTTTGGTTATACACACACGGGATCTCTTTTCTCGGGTGTTGGTTGTAAGGCGGTCTAGCAGCCTGTTCAAGCGGTGCAGTAGCTGTGTATCCCGCTCTAGGAGTTTAGGGTATATTTTCTATCCTTATTTTATACTGTTATGGACTTATACATATATATTTTATCTTTTATATCTTTTATATTCCGCTGTGCTTGTTGTACCCCGTAAATCCCAACAGCCTTACACGGTCGTGTAACGTGAGAGGTACACGGCCCATGTAGCTTTGTTAGTCAAGACAGGCCATGTGGTTGGATTTGCTCGTGTAGTGTACATGGTACACGTCCCATGTAGGTTACTCGGCCCGTGTAGACCCACTTTCAGATCAGTTTGTAACATGTAGCTATTTCATGTATGTAGGGAGGTTATTGGATTCATAACTGAACACTTAATATAGTTTCATATTATCCGGTTACCAGGTGAGTTTAAGAGTGTTACTATTTCTCTTATTAAGAGTGTAAAGTGAATTTAATATGTGCCATATATGTTTCCACTTTTATTTGATGTGATATGATGTATATGCAAAAGAGAAGTCTTGGGGTATAGTTATACAAGTGGTGTAACTATACACAATTATGTGAATATGATATACTACGATGCAAGGGGTAAAACATTGCACAGTGATAAAGGGAACTTTGTACCAAGAGTATAAAGGGAGAGGGGTTCATACTCACCCTAAAGTAGTTTTGATCTTTAACATTGACTTGAGACTTATTTAAAAAATTACTCCCCCTTAATCTTGTAAACAAATATCTTCTTAATGGTGAAAAGTGATATGGTTTTTTGCAAATCTTATTTTTAGAAAATCTTAAGATTTATTTGAAAGAGCGAACCACCAATGGATATTTTAGCTAAGGTAATATTATAAGGTTAGGTCACGTATATGGCATAACCAATTACATATATTAAACATTCTCCTTTTCTCTGGTATCATATAGACATATTGTCATTTAGCACTTAGCCACATAACTATCACACATGCATAAACATCGCTACTCATGCTCAATCTGTAAAACAGATAACAATTCTTAAACTTCTACTAACCGTATGCTCACCAAGGTTACTGCCCCACGGATAGCTCTTCTTGACTTCAAAACCACGGTTTAAGTTCAGACATCACACTCGTGTATGCTCAAATGTCTTAAACTTTGGCTCTGATACCAAGTTGTAACACCACTTTTTCAAAATAGCTTTTAAAATTCATTTACTACTAATTAGCACTCTAAAATATTAGAGTTTGCGGAAAACAAGCTTACAACACTTTAGTGCTAACAATTTCACAAAAGTAGTGTTAAAAGTACTCTTTTCGAAAGCCTGGAGCTATTCAACTATGTAGAGCACTTGGCATTACCTTCGCTGGAACCTGGTTCACCTGCATGCATAACATACTGAAACATAAACTTTCGCTTAGTGAGCATACTACTGAACAAATAAACATATAAAGCATGAGTAAGTCTTCTCAGGATGTCTCACATCCCAACTATAACATGCAAAACAGTCAAACTGTTAACTTGTGCCGGGGTATGATCACACCTCGCGCGTAACCAAATCCCTGACGCTTTACTTGGGTATAAGGATCTCAATATACCCCTTTCACTTCCTTGAATAGAAAGTCATGTAACACATAACTAGGTATTCGCTTTCCTTGGTACGAGGCTTCTCTAAGCCAGGTACCTATTGTACTTGTACATATACGTATCACATATCATAACACGGATATCATACTGTTCACCTTGTACATATATGCACGCTAATCATATTAAATAATATAACATAATGCTACTGAACCTTGGAACAGTAGTCTTTAACTTCACATGATCAAGTCACATATCAAACATATAATTGATATACTATTCACTTAGTGTACATACGTATGCTAATATGATTAAAGGTAAGTACACTCACATAAGCAGTAGTTAAGAAAATATACTTCTATCTCCGAAACGTCAATCTCTTATTGCCTACAAGCAATAAACAAGTACTGGATTAACTTCTAAATACTACAGCAAACGATTCTGACTGACTACTAACACAACAACTTAACACCCTCTTTACGGCCGTAAAGGAAATCCTTTACACCCGTAAGAGTTATTCCCAACCATCAAGGCTTACGGTCGTAAGGACTAATCCCTACGCCCGTAGGCTTGTTCCTTCGTCCGTAGATGGTAATCTCACAAAATACATGCTTACGCCCATAGGGAACGCTTCCTACGGATGTAGAAGACAAAACATCAACAACCCTTTAACACTTCCTTACACCCATAAGGGATCCCCCTTACGGCCGTAAAGAAAGGCGGTACATCAGACTTTCCTCTTTGTTCGAACATCAACTGCAACTCGGGTTTAACGTGCTCAAACAACCGAAAACTCATATTCAAACATATTTACTACTTCTTTAACATGTTATACCCTCAAAACAACACAAAAACACACTAGAACAAGTTACTAACATGGATTCAACTCATGAATCCCTTTCTTGACCTAAAACTCAAGAAACAAAGAAGAACTCATACCTCTTGCTATCAATTGATCAACTATCACTTCCAGATGTTAAAGCTCTGTGTTTGGAAATCAGATTGGCATTCAACAGGAGCTGGTGTGGTGGTCGTATATGTATTTGTGTGCATAAAAACCTTTTGACTACACAAAGTCAAAAACAAGAACATATATATCTTCACTTTCAGAATTGGCAAAACTAGCCCATGGATTTACAACTTTCTTCATGTGGCAATTCTAACCCCTCAGCTTAAATTAAGAAACTTTCAAACTTTGGGGCGTTAGAGATATCAACAAGAATTGGTTTCAAACTTGGCTAGTAGAAGTTCAATAAAAAACTCAATTGGAAGATTAAAAGAAATAAGTCATGTCAAGTATATAACACCCTAATGCGCGAATCGAGTGATTTGCAATTGCTCAAAGTTGGTTTGTTTTTGTGTGGATTGTGATCATGAGGTTTGTGATTGAGATGATTTGCGATTGGGACTTAATCAACATAAGTTAAGAATCAACCAAGATTGTGATCCAAAATTTGGCGATCCAAAAGGTTTGCGATTTATACCCTATTATGAACTCACTATTCAAACCAAATGTCAAATCAAAATCAATCTGAAAACAGTCTTTTTTCACCAATAATTTCATTTTTTTAATCTTCTCAAAATCACCACAATATCAACCCTAACAATCAGTTTTGGTTAATAACTAAAAAATTGAAGATCAAATGCTTCAAAATAGTCTCGACCCATGATATATGCGTTTTTATGCATGTTTTACATGCTAGAATACCCCGTACTTAGCCCAAATCCAAGGTGATTCTTAACATAATTGATCTAATATGCTTAACATTCACCATGCAGTTTAAAAAGAGCTTTAAGTGAGATAAATAGGCAAAACAAGGGAAAAATAGAAGAAAACTGGTTAGCTGATGAAAAACAACTTCCTACGGCCGTAGGAAGATCTGTCCTACTACCGCAGGAGCTACCTGATTAGTGGTTAGCTGATGTCAGCTGAAAAGAAAACCCAATCATGTAGAAACCTTCCCTACGGCCGCAGAGGATTTTTCTTGCGGCCGCAGGATCATCTTATCCACTAACCACCAATCTGACATTTGCAGATGTCAAGTCAATTCCACCGCCCACTCTACAGCCGCAGAAGGAAGTTCCTATGGCCGTAGGAAGCCCCGTTACAGTAGTTTATAAGCAAAATTTTGCACATTTGCAAAGGAGTTCTTCTAGATCCTTAAGTCCCACTTCGGACCAACACCTCTAAACACTCTCCCCAGACCCCCTAACACTCCAGGAATCTTTCTTGGTGATCCTAAGGTGGAGAGCTTGGATTTGAAGGCTTGGAACAACATCTTGGATCTTGGAATCACTAGTTTTATGATAGCATAGCTTGGGTATACTCTTTCCAATTCTGAATTCAATCATGTACCCATGTGTTCCAGATGTTGTAGTACTAATATTGATGTATATGGATAACTAAACTCATTTCACTTGGTCCAAGATGATTCTTGGCTAGTTATGGAAATATATTTGACTTTTATGTTGACTTGATTTAATTATGCATGTTTGATCTTGAATACAATTGTGTTTTATCAACTTAGTATGTGTGATCTGATCATGTTCATGTGTGAGAGTATGTTAGGATAACTCCTTCATGTTTAAGCATGTGGATATTCAATGATGATGTTTGTATCTTCTTAATGTAATGTTAAGTTTGTTATTAGAAATTATACATCTTGTATGATTGTCATTAGAAATCATTGTTGGAATATGTTTTGAATCATTTCAGGTTCATCCATTATTGGTCATTTTATTCATATGTTGGTTTTATGCAAGCTTTATGATATCCGATGAAAATCTAGTCATTTGGTATATTTATAGGTCAAACATGCTACTAATGATTGAAGGATTCACAAAGATGTTTGTTGGTATGTTTAAATGGTGAAATGAACTCACATGTATGCCTTTGTTATGATTGTCTTGGTGTTCAATGTGCATATCACATGATTCATGTTTTAAGAAGTGTTGGATATACTAGAAATGGTAGGTTTAACATGTTCATATCTTTAGTAATCATGTGGCTAAATATTAAAATCCCTTAATTGTGAGGTTTGAGTTTAAAGGAGTTTGTGACCCCATTGTACCAATTTGCATCTATTTATGATCTGTGATTAAAGTATAGATTGTGACTTGTTGTTGAATGCCTTTATGTTAGATTTGACTGTTCAGTCGTACTGGTTCCTACGGCCGCAGGAAGAAATTCCTACAGCCGCAGGACTAAACCCCTACGGCCGTAGAAGGGATTTTCACCACAGTGTGTTGTTTTTGCTTGTTTTAACTTATTTAACTGCTTTAACACCTTTTTGGGTTCTGAGGATTACTGGATATATCATTTGAAAAGATGTATGTTCAATAGTTTGATTTGGACGCGATCTGGTGGATCTGTAGTTGAATTCTGATATTCCATTACTTGCTTAATCAGGTTTAATTGTTGAATCTGAGTCTTGATAACTCGAGTAATGATTCTTGCATGATAATGTGGTTTTGTTGAGTATTAGAAAAGCATGCTATGTGCTCAATATATTCAAGTCTTCATATTAGGATTTGTATTGCAGGATTGCCATGACTAGTTAGGATGATTCGGAAGCCTGAGTAAATCTGTTATCCTGCTACCTGCCTTCGGTGTTAGTCTGTTTTAGTTGCTTTGTGGATTAGTTTTTCTGTTACTTGCTTTTAGTTGTAACTCTGCTGATCAAACAACAATGAGGCTTAAGTATTGGTAGCTTCCTGTCCTAGTGGAACGATATCCGGTCTTACCGAGTCTGTACTACTATTGACCAGGTTACACTTGCCTGAGTCGTGTGTAGTATCTGCTTAGTAACATCGTTTTTATAAATTTAAAACGAGGTTGTGTCACAAGATTTTATAACCAAAAAAACCCTCTGTGAGTTTGTTGAGAAAATTGAGCCTTTTCAAGAACCGGAGCGTGAGTTTCGACGACGCCGATGCCGTCAACGCCAACGCCAAAGAGAACGTTTACTAAACATGGCGGAAGAAGGAACACCACCGCCTGTTAGGACACTCAATGACTATGTTCATACGGATATTAACAATATCCAGGATAGCATCATTCGACCTAGGGTGGCAGCGAATAACTTTGAAATTAAATCGAACATAATTCAGATTGTTCAAAACTCCGTTCAATTTCATGGATTACTCGACAAACGCTCACATCCGCATTTTTCTCGAAATCTGCGATACATTCAAAATCAATGGTGTTACTGATGACGTCATTCGCTTACGTTTATTCCCGTTTTCTCTCAAAGACAAAGCCAAGCTGTGGCTTAATTCTCTCCTGGTGAATTCCGTTGCTACATGGAATGATCTTGTTGCCAAATTTCTAGCTAAATACTATCCTCCGGCCAAAACGGCCGAGCTGCGTAATGATATCTCATCGTTTCGGCAGGCTGACGGGGAAAGTCTTTATGACGCCTGGTAGAGATACAAGGATCTCATGAGGAGATGTCCTTCACACGGATACGAGCTATGGAATCAAATTTTCGTATTTTATAATGGTTTGTCCGTTGTCACTCAGCAGATGATTGATGCTGCCGCAGGAGGTGCATTGGGTAGCAAAGACCCACAAGCATGCTATGATCTTATCAAAGGTATGGTAACCAATTGCTACCAATGGAACCCCTCCATGAGACTGAAATTGCCAAAGAACGGTGGAGTTTTCAATGTGGATGCTATATCTGATCTCTCTGCACAGGTAGAGAAGTTGACGAAGAAAATGGATCAGATGTGTACTCCTCCTAAACAGGTTACTTGTAATTTTTGCTCAGGGCCACATCCTAGTGACCAATGCCAATAGGAAACTCCTGCTCACGAGGAAGTCGACTTCATAACTAATCAGCCGAGGTCTCAGTATAATCCCAATGCAACAAACTATAATCATGCATGGAGGGATCACGTGAACTTCAGTTATCATAACCAAACTACTAAACCCCCTCGAGGGATTCCGTACCCACAGAGACCACATCAGCCTCAACAGTTCGATCGTCAGCCTCAGCAGTTTGATCGTCAACCTCAACCATATGAGCACCACGTCAGTACAACACTCAACCCCCGCTTCCAAATCAATCTGCATCATCATCATCTTCAGTATCTTCCAATCTGGAGGATCTTTTTAGGCAATATCTGGCACAATCAGAGTTGCGTTTTAACCAAACAGATGTTAGACACAATCAAACGGAAGCAACTCTGAGTAATCAACAAGCTTCACTTCAAAATCTCGAAAATCAAGTTGGCCAGATGTCTAAGCTCTTGTCAGAGCGACCACAGGGAGGTCTCCCGCGCAATACGGATGCAAATCCGAAAGCACACGTGAAGGAAATCACTTTGCGTAGTGGGACGACCATGGTACCACCACCTTATCCCTCTCAATCCAAAGAAACTGAAAAACAGGTCCAATCGGAGGACTTTAACGAGGCGCAAAACAGGCTAGACCCAGCAAGTACCGCGCAAGTCAAACCTCCGGTCAAAATATTTCAGCCTACCGTTTATTTCCCCCAGAGATTGAGGAAAGAGAAAATGGAGGAACAATATGGTAAGTTCCTAGAGCTATTCAAATAGCTCCCTGTGAACATTCCATTTGTTGAGGCACTCGCACAGATGCCTAAATACGCCAAATTTCTTAAGAATTTGCTCAGCAACAAGAAGAAATTGGAGGACCTGTCATTGGTGACTTTAAAAGAGGAGTGCTCAGCTGATAGGTATATAGACGAGTATAAGCAAGAATCAAGTAGAGAGTATTTGGGAGAAAACACCTTAAAGTGTGTTTTTTTCTATATTGAATATGGCAAAGGTTACAATGAAGTCAAACACTACAACTATATATACCTTTGACCTATACAAGAGTTCTAAGGCATATATTGAACATTTAAACACATAACATAGACTAGATTACAAACACATATTTGAATCTAACAATCTCCCCCTTGATTGAATCTAGTCTAAGTTTCTTTCTCCGAGTATTCTTTGCTATCTTCATAGAGTAGCTCTTTCATGCAGCTTTGCTTCAATTAACTCCATAACTTCAGTTAAGCTCATTCCGAAACGGTCTTTCATAGTATTCGCAAAGTCATCACCATATTTAGGGCTAGTTGAACCAAATATAATATTGTCAACATATATTTGTACTAAAATGTAGTCTGTGCCCAATTGTTTCTTGAACAGAGTAGTGTCTGTTTTGCCTTTAACATATCCCTTGCTCAACAAATAATCTGACAATTCATCATACCAAGCTGTCGGGGCTTGTTTCAAACCATACAATGCCTTGTCAAGAAGATATACATCGTGAGGCCTTTTGGGATCGACAAAACCTTCAAGTTGACCAACATACACCTCTTCTTTGAGTTTACCATTAAGAAAGGCTGTTTTTATGTCCATCTGGAAAACCTTAAAGTTTTTAAAGGCAGCAAAGGCGAGAAAGAGTCTGATAACCTCTATTCTTGCTACAGGGGCAAATGTCTCGTCATAATCAATACCTTCCTATTGATTATACCCCTTAGCTACAAGCCTTGCTTTGTTTCGAACCACTACTCCATCAAAATCTTTCAATTTTTTAAAGATCCATTTAGTTCCAACAACAGATTTTCCTTCTGGTTTGGGAACTAAACGCCACACTTTTAGTCTTTCAAACTGATTTAATTCATCTTGCATTGCTATAACCCAGTCCGGATCAGCAAATGCTTTAGAAACTCTCGTGGGCTCAATCATACTCAGAAAACTAGAATTGAGGCATTCATTCGCAGTTGCAGATCTCGTTCGAACACCGGCGTCCAAACTGCCAATAACCTGAGTCTCGGGGTGATCTCTTAGCCAAACAGGTTCGGGGGAACGCACCTGAAGGAACTCATCTATCCTTTGATCTTCAGATGGTAAATTTTCTGCAAAAGGATTAACCATATCATACTGTGGAGATTCCTGAACAACAGATGGATTTGTCCTTTCTTGAGTGAATGGACTGTGTGTGGCTTCATATTCAGAAATCTCAGGATCAGTTTCTTAAACAGTTGATTCACTTAATGGTGTCGTGATTGTTACACATTCTTGTAGAGCCGGTTCAGTCCTGTGTACAGTAACAGAAGAAGTATCATTTGATTTGAAAAAACTCAAACATAAAATCTAAATTGATATCTTCATGCTGAACATTTGAATTAAGCGATTGTTGTTTTTGAGAAACAGATGATTTTGAAATTGAAGGTTTAGCCGTTAAAGAATTTAAATTGCCTAAATCATCAAACGTAACATTTATGTTTTCGACAATCATGTTCGTTCTTTGATTTAGTACTCGAAATGCCTTTTTTCTGATGAATAACCAAGAAAAATTCCTTCATCTGCTTTTGGATCAAACTTTGAAAGTTTGTCTGATTCATTTAAAACAAAGCACCTATTACCAAATACATGAAAGTATTTGATATTAGGTACTACTCCAATACACAATTCGTAAGGAGTCTTATTAAAGCGTCGATGAATTAAAGATCTGTTCTGCGTGTAACAAGCTGTATTGACAGCTTCAGCCCAGTAAGACGGTGGAAGTTTGGAATATTGCAGCATAGTTCTCGCAGCTTCAACAAAATTTCTATTTTTGCGTTCCACAACTCCTTTCTGTTCTGGAGTATATGCTGCAGAAAACTGATGAACAATTCCCTCAGAATCTAAATAGGAATCCAGAGTCCTATTTTTAAATTCTGTGCCATTGTCTGTATGAATTGCTTTCACAGGTTGGCCTTGCTAAGTTTTGTGCTTTGTTAGAAACAAGATGATCTGAGATGGAACTTCATTCTTATGTCCAACAAACCTAACCCATGTGTAGCGTGAAAAATCATCCACCATCACCAGAATATATTTCTTTGCATTCCTGGACTGCACCTTCATTGGACCACAAAAATCCATATGAATTAGTTGTAATGGAGTTGTGGTTTTTGAAATTTGTCTGACTTTATGTGGTATTCTCTTCAATTTACCCAACTCACAGTCTTTACACAGATGATCTTTTTCAAATTTCAATTTCGGTAATCCTTTGACCAAGTTACCATTTACTAACTTGTTGATGTTCTTGAAGTTGAGATGAGATAGCTTTTTGTGCCATGACCAGTTCAGATCAGAAGCAGCTTTGGAAAGTAGACAAACAGAAGAACCAAATCCTTTTCCAGACAAATCTATTGTATACAAATTAGACTTTCTGTTTCCACCAAGTATCTCATCCCCTTCTTTTGTTCTCAGTGAACATGTCTTCTTTTTAAACAATATTTCCATTCCTCTGTCACAAAACTGACCAATACTGAACAAATTATTCTCTAATCCTTCCACATAAGAAACCTTTTCGATTCTGACATTTCCAGTCTCCAAAACACCATATCCTAAGATAGGTGCAACCTGGTCATTCCCAAATTTGACATTGCCAGAATACTTTCCAACAAAGTCTTTGAGAAGACCTTTATCACCTGTCATATGTTTTGAGCATCCTGAATCCATGTACCAAAGATGGTTCTTCTACACATGGGAAAGAATGGTGATGTCCTTACCCATCGTGAAATGGGATTAGGCAAGTTAGCAGCAGAGACAGTTGAAATAACAGATTTAGTTAAGACAGGTTCAGATTTCTTAACTTATTTAATGATTCATTTCTTATGTATCTGTGATGGTGATGGAACTAATGACTTAAACTTTGAATTGTTTAAGAAAGAAGATTTTGTGTGAACAAGATTATAATTTGATTTGAATGCTGGCTTCTTGAAGCCTTTGGCCGTTGATGTCACATGCTCAGTATGATTCTTAACTACTTGAGCTTTGTTGCTGATGGACGAAAAAGTTTGTTGAAATTTGGAGTTATTAACATGATGTGATTGCTTTTTCAGAAAATGTGAATGAAATTTAGGAAATGATTGTGAAACATGTGGTTTGAACTTGTTGTTAACAAGTATTTGTTGTCATGCAAGTTTCTCCATTTCCAGCTTCTGTTGTTTCTCTCTACGTTCAGAAGTATTCACTCTACGCATCACCTGAAGATGCTCCTTCTATTGGCCAGGCAACATTGGTATTTTGCGATGTGCACACTTACGAAGAAAGAATCGCAATTCACTTTTTTTCGTCCACTGGTGAATTATATACCCTTGTCTATTAACAAACCAAGTGAATACCTTATCGTCATCAGGATTTTTCCAGTTAGGTACTAACTTGTACCCTCTCTTCATTCGCTCTTGATGGTAAGAACAGGAATTTACACAATGTCCCTCAACACAACCATTGCTTACACAAAAAGTTTCAATTCTAGATGATGCTTGTTTTGGAATATCAGTCTTAGGTTTCCAAACAAAAAGAGAATTACATTTTGAATTACAAAACCTTTTATGAATAGAACAAAAGGAATGTTTGTTTTCTCGAATGTGAAATGCTCTTTGAATTTTTTAGTACATCCTTTGTCTTCACAAGCATCTCCTTTTGCTTCTCTTCAGGCTTTACTCCACTCTTCACATTCTTGTCTCCTCCATTATGGACATGGTTTCCAGAAGAAACTTGTCGTTTGATTTTAGCTGGTTTAGAACCAACATGAGACGATTTGTTAGCATTTTTGTTAACTTTGGAAAACATATGAGAAGTGGATTTAGAAGAAGAATGTGATTGTGGTGATGAATCCTTTGTTCCTGATGTGGAGCATGTCTCACGTTTGCTATTGAGATCACAAAATTGATTGCATTTATGAGCGATAAACTCTCTACATGCTTTTGGACATGTAGGAATTTTGACACCCCAACCAAAATCTACTTCTCCTCGAAGTCTTGCAATTTTCTCATCACGTAATTGTTTTTCAATTTCATGAGAAATGATTTGTGGAACAAGAAAATGAGCACAATCTAAACTTTTCGTGTTAACAACATTTGTTTTCTCAGCTTGTCTTAACTTGTTTTGCAAATCAGTGCACAATTGTGTGATTGTCATCTCATGTTGCTTTATTTTCTTTTGTGCTTGTGCAAACTGGTGTGAAAAATCATGAATCTTTTGTTTTAAAATCTCATTTTCCATTTGAGCCTGAATCACAAAATCAGAGTTGATTTGATTAATCTGTACAGCGGAAGTCTCTTTGAGTGTTTGTGATAAGGTATCCTGAAAAATGAGGTTTTCCAACTCTAGCATGATATTGTTGATTACACAGCGTGTCTCAAGAATTTCCTGCCTGCGTTGTAATTCCATGAGTGGAATGTACACGTGCGGTGCATACGAAGTGATTGGATGTTCAGTTGTTTAAAAAATGGAACATTTAGTTGGAAAAACATATTTTGATTTAAAATTCTTTCCATCAGTTACTTCTTATGATTCATTGAGTTTGTCATAATTGAAAAATGCTTGACACTTTGATGTTGTGTTGCGTTTGAATCCTTCCTCTTGCCGAACTTCTGCCTCTCCCACAAATGTCATCTTTTGTGTCAGTCCAAGATTCATTCGTTCAGCTTGATACAATTGAGTGCAATTGATTTTTGAAAAGAAATCAGTTTCATCATACCCTAAAGACTTTATATTTATCTGATGTCTAGTGTAAGACTCTTAAAGAGAGTATGACGAGTGGTGACTTTCTTTTTAACAGACTCTTGAAGTTTTTGCACCTTTGTTTGCAAATTATTTTTCTCTTGCATAACCAAATTCAGATTAATCTCAGCACTCAACTTCGCAGCATTTAAGTCATTAACTTTACGTTCAGTTTCTTGTCGAATTTGAATCAGTTCTTCTTATTTATCCTGAATGGCTTGTTGGAGTTGAGTTAGTTGGGATGATTGCTCAGAAGTGACGGCTTGATTCATTTTAAAAGTTGAATTTTGTGCCTGTAATTTCTGGTTTTTAGCGGTGAGTGTTTGAACCTGATTAACAAGTATCAGGATGTGATCAGTAGAAAGACTTGAATTTTCGAAATGTACCTTATCAGCATTAGACTCAGAATTAGTCGAAGGGGGACTGGTGTTATGAGCACTTTCCTCTGCTTCATCTTCACTCTCATATTCACTTTCTTCGTCGGTTTCATCAAACTTGGTCATAAACCCACTGTCAGTCCCAGCAATTACCACATCCTCAATTGAAGTTTCTTCACTTTCTTCAGTAAACACATTCTCAACCTCGTCATCACTTTCATCATCGCTTTCCTCAAACTCAAACTGCTCTACATTCGCCATAAGAAATAACTGAGCATGCACCTCAGTGTCTTCATCACTTTCATCAGTGTCAGACAAGAACTGATCTTCTTCAGCTAACAGAATTGTGCCACTGTTTCTTTTCTTAATCAGATTCAATTTAGCGTTGTAGTATTCAGAGTCTTTAACTTTCGGATTTTTGCACTGTTTTATCACATGATCAGTGCTTCCATAGTTGTAGCATTTTTTCGGTTGAGAAGACTTAACTTTCCTCTCATATCTCTTCTCCAAACTCATCCCATCATTCCTTTGAAATTTATCCTCACGCCTTCGAGATCTAGAAGTGAATCTTTGGCGATTGTTTGTCTTTGATTTGGAAAACTGATTCTATAACAAGTTTGTCAAATATGCTACAGCCTGCATCACCTTCTCATTGTCTGCAGGTTCTTCAATTTCAGACTCTTGAATCTGTTTCAACTTGTGGGACTTTGATGAGGATCTGATATTCTTCTCATTGACCACTAAAGCAAGTGGATCAATGTTCTCCTTCTGTGAGCTTACACCAACTTCTTCTTGATATTGATTTAATTCTTCAAAGATCATATGGTGTGTGACCTTGTTTAGAACTTTCTGATTCATCTATCTGTAGATAGTAACTTGGGTTCTCCACTCAGGTCCTAAAGAGTTTAGGAACCTAGTGTTCTTAGTCAGATCAGAATAGTTATCCAGTTTTTGATTTCTAAGGTCATTTAGCAGCTTGCAGAATCTGCTGTATGTGTCAATGAGAGTTTCACCTTCTCTTGCATGGAAGTGATCAAAAGCATTCACAAGTGTGGTTTCCTTGATCCAGACACCTGAGTCAGTACCCTCCATTTGCTTTTTGATTTCGTCCCAAATTTCCTTTGCTGTGTTTAAACCATTAACCTTGATATAGAACTCAGCAGAAAGGGCGTGTTTTAGATAGTATTTGGCTTTTTGGTCAGCAGTTGCTCTCAGTTTTCCATCTGCAGTGTATTCACTTGGAACTTTTAAACGATGTATTCTTGGCAAAGGAGGATTATTGGTCGAATTTTCTTCTTGATGAAACATGAAAACACCATTTCCTTTCTCAATGCTTTCCTTCATTAACTCACCATATTTTTCGTTGTTTTCAATGAAGTCCATGAACCTGCCCTTCCATACATTGTATTCTCCACGGTAAAGAACCGGAGATTTAGTGTCCAAACCAAATGACAACGTCTCACTGTAGGTACTCATATTTCTTGATCGTTCCTCTGATAAGATTCAAAAATTGTCCTAGAATTACCTAAGTATTACAAAATTCCGGATACAGTAATTCCGAATGTACAAATTCCGGATGGACAAAATTCGGTTACAACACTTACAAAATTCTAGTTACAACAACTGTAAATTCCGAATGTAACAAATTCCGGATGAACAAAATCCGGATGAAAAAATTACAAATTTCTGTTACAAAGAAAAACAAATTCCGTATGCAACAATCACAATTCCGGATATATAGAAATCCGAATGAATTCCAAAATTCCGAATGAGACCTCTTACACAATCCAAATCCGGATGCCTTCCGATTGAACCAACAATTCCGAATGAAATTTAGCACCAAATGTTTAACAATTTCGTACAAAGTCAAAGTCACTTTATACGGAAAAGGATTAATTCCGTATATAACTCAGCTAAATTCCGATCACTTTATGCGTAGTTTAAGAATTCCGTATAACGTCAAAGTACAATTTATACGGAAAGAGATTAATTCCGTATAGAACTCAGATGAATTCCGTGCACTTTATGCGGAATGTAATAATTCCGAATGATTCAAACAATTCCGGACGATTCAAAGCTCAAGAATTCCGTATGCTTCATGTTGTTCGGGATTTCTTGATTTTCAAAGCAAATTAGTTCCAATTGATCCAAAAACTTCCAGAATGATTCGCAATGTCCTAAAAGCCAATTCTAATCCATAATATCAGTCACTTTAACACAAGATTTTGAAATTTTGATCTATTTCTTTCAAGAACATCGAACTCTCTCAAACTCAAATTTACCCAAATGTGTTGATAAGAAGTAACAAATGAAGATCAACGAGTGTTCCTTAGTAGATTATACTCCTAAACAACCAAAATTTAACTCACAAACTCCATCAGATCTTCAATTTCAGTCTGTAACCCGAGAATGGTAGTTTTCTTGAAAAACCTCAAAAATTTCACCAAATCTTGAACCTTTGAAGTTGAATTTGCACTTTTCAACTCGAATCAGATCAGATTATGGCTCTGATACCAATTGATAGGTATATAGATGAGTATAAGCAATAATCAAGTAGAGAATATTTGGGAGAAAGCACCTTTAAGTGTGTTTTTTTTCTATATTGAATATGGCAAAGGTTACAATGAAGTCAAACACTACAACTATATATACCTTTTACCTATACAAGAGTTCTAAGGCATATATTGAACATTTCAACACATAACATAGACTAGATTACAAACACATATTTGAATCTAACATCAGCCATTCTTCAAAATAAGTTGCCAACAAAGAAAACCGATCCTGGGAGCTTTACCATCCCGTGCTTGATTGGTAATCTCACTGTCAACAACGCGTTAGCTGATCTAGGTGCCAGCATCAACTTGATGCCATATTCTGCATTTTCTAGAATGGGACTAGGAGAACCAAAACCGACTCGTATGTCACTTTAGCTAGCCGATCGTTTTGTCAAATATCCACGTGGGATAGTCGAAAACATCTTGGTCAAGGTTGCCAATTTGTGTTTCGTGCAGATTTTTTCATCTTAGATATGGACGAGGAAAAAAACGTCCCACTCATTCTTGGTCGTCCATTTCTAGCCACTGCTCGAGTGTTAATTTACGTTTGCAACGGAAAGCTTACGCTTCGAGTAGATGAGGATGAGCTGACTTTTGACATCAAAAAGTCAATAAAACATTCAGCTAGCCAGGATGACACTCTTTATTTCGTTGATATCTTTAATCGTTAACCCGTGGATCACATTGTTCCTACTCTAGAAAAGGATGCATTTGACACGCAAATCCTGGATGAGGTTATCTTGGATGTAGAGCAGGTAAAGCTTGTCTCTGATGAGCTAACCAGCACTATTCCACCTGATACGACACCTATCTTAGATGTTTTCGAGGTCCTTAAAAAATCCGAGAGATCAGCTTCTCGACAATCTATTGTGGACCCACCTTCTCTAGAACTCAAAGAACTTCCTTCCCATCTTGAATATGCATTCTTGGAGGGAGATTCTAAGCTGCCTGTGATAATAGCTTCTAACCTTACTGTTGATGAGAAGAGTAAGCTATTACAGGTTCTGAAAAATCACAAAACTGCCCTTGCATGGAAAATTTCTGACATCAAGGGGATTAGTCCGTCCTTCTGCACGCATAAGTTTCTCATGGAAGATAATTATAAGCCGTGTGTGCAGCATCAGAGATGCTTAAATCCCAAGATGCAAGAGGTAGTCAAGAAAGAGGTTATAAAGCTGCTGGATGCCGGGTTGATCTACCCTATCTCCGATAGCCCGTGGGTCAGCCCCGTCCAGGTTGTGCCCAAAAAGGGAGGAATGACCGTCATTCTGAATGATAAAAACGAGTTAGTACCAACTCGTACGGTCACGGGGTGGCGTTCGTGCATTGATTATCGCAAACTCAATGATGCCACACGTAAGGATCACTTCCCCCTTCCTTTCATCGATCAAATTTTAGAGCGTTTGGCTGGAAACGCCTTTTATTGCTTCCTTGATGGATTCTCCAGATACTTTCAGATTCCTATCCAACCGGAGGACCAAGAGAAGACAACTTTTACATTCCCCTACGGTACTTTCGCCTACCGGCGTATGCCTTTTGGGTTATGTAACGCTCCTGCAACATTTCAGCGATGCATGACGGCTATTTTTCATGACATGATTGAGGATTGTGTTGAGGTGTTTATGGATGACTTCTCAGTCTTCGGTAACTCCTTTGATACATGTCTTCAGAACTTAGAGAAAATGTTGTCTCGCTGTGAAGAAACTAACCTCGTGCTTAACTGGGAAAAATGCCATTTTATGGTACGCGAAGGTATAGTTTTGGGTCATAAAATCTCCAATGAGGGAATTGAGGTTGACTAAGCTAAAATTGATGTTATTGCAAAGCTACCTCCACCCTCCAATGTCAAAGCCATTAGGAGCTTTCTCGGACACGCGGGGTTTTACCGGCACTTCATAAAGGATTTTTCGAAAATCACTCGGCCGTTAACCCATCTCCTTGAGAAAGACCTCCTTTCATCTTTTCTCCTGAGTGCGATCACGCATTTAAGTTTTTGAAGGAGATATTGACAAATGCTCCCATCCTGACGAGCCCAGATTAGTCGCAACCATTTGAGCTTATGTGCGATGCCAGTGATTTCGCCGTTGGTGCTGTCTTGGGCCAACGGATAAATAATCACTTTCAGCCGATTTATTACGCCAGCAAGACACTGACTGACGCTCAAGAAAACTACACAGTCACTGAGAAGGAGTTGTTAGCAGTGGTCTTTGCATTTGACAAATTCAGATCTTATTTGGTGTTATAAAAAACCGTGGTCTACACTGACCACTCTGCTCTTCGTTATCTCTTCGCAAAGCAAGATGCGAAACCCCGCCTCATTCGGTGGATTTGGCTCTTGCAAGAATTTGACATTGAGATCAAAGATAAGAAGGGAGCAGAAAATCTAGCTGCTGACCATCTGTCTCGTCTTGAAAATCCAAATCTCGAGGTGCTAACTGAATCCGGCATAAAAGATAACTTTCCTGATGAATTTTTATTCGCCCTGACTAGCACTGAAAAGATCCCCTGGTACGCTGACATAGCAAACTATCTAGCAGCAGGGTTGATGATCAAAGGTCTCACACACCAACAGAGGAGAAAATTCATCTCTGAGCTTAAATACTACTTTTGGGAGGATCCTAATCTGTTTCGGGTAGGAGCCGACCAAGTCATCCGTAGATGTATGAGTGATTCTGAAGCTGTTGACATCCTTCAGCACTGCCATGCAGGCCCAACAGGAGGCCATCACATACCTATCTACACAGCTAAAAAGGTCCTTGATGCGGGTTTCTTTTGGCATACCATGTTCAAGGATGCTCATCTTTTCGTAAAATCGTGCGACTCATGCCAGAATTCTGCAAACATCTCATCCCGAAATGAGATGCCTCAAAATCCAATTCAAGTCTGTGAAATATATGACATTTGGGGAATAGATTTCATGGGTCCTTTTCCGGGTTCACACGGAAACAAATATATCCTCGTATCAGTTCATTATCTGTCTAAATGGGCTGAGGCGCAAGCCTTGCCTACAAACGACGCAAGGGTAGTTTGTAAATTTCTGAAAGGATTATTTTCTCGATTCAGTACCCCCAAAGCACTGATAAGCGATAGGGGTACTCATTTCTACAACGCACAGTTAGAGAAAGTTCTTAAACGATATGGTGTTACTCATAGATTCTCTACTGCGTATCATCCTCAAACCAGCGGACAAGTTGAAGTTACCAACCACTGTCTTAAATGTATTCTGGAAAGAACCGTTAGTAACAGCCCAAAAGATTGGGCAGAGAAACTTTGGGCGTTCTGCACTGCTTTCAAGACACCTGTCGGTACTACACCGTATAGGTTGGTTTATGGAAAAGTCTGTCGTCTACCTGTTGAACTTGAGCACAAAGCTTACTGGGCTTTGAAAGCCGCTAATTTAGACTCGAAAAGTTCAGCAAACAATCGTTTGTTTCAACTAAGTGAGCTTGATGAACTGCGGTTCCAAGCTTACGATAATTCCATGATGTACAAGGAAAAGACAAAAGCTTTCCATGACTCCCGCCTGAAGGACAAGAAACTCCAGGCTGAAGATTATGTGCTCTTGTACAATTCTCGTCTACGTGTTTTCCCAGGTAAGTTGAAGTCCAGATGGACAGGCCCATATACTGTACACACTGTTTACCCACACGGTGCTGTTGACATCACAAACTCCGAGGGAGTAACTTTTAAAGTCAACGGTCACCGATTGAAAAAGTATATTGGAGTCCCGATTCAAGAGGAGCAATGCGAACTTCTGATGCTTTATCCCGTTACACCCTCACCCCGTGAGTTTGGTCTTTTACCGGCAGACCTTAAAGAACTGGATATGCTTTCTTCTGAATCTCGTGCTCTCCTTTCTTGTCTCTTTCTGTGTACTCAGCTACCTTCTCATTTCAATTCTCATTCGGTCTGGAGAAACAGGAAAACACTCCGCATTTCAACGCGTTAAAGTGTTCGCTTACACACCGTACTAATAGTGTGTTACCTGTACATACAATCTGTTGTCGGATGCCCACTTTCCGGGTTTCCGTTTCCCTTTCCGCACATTTCCGTTTGTTCGTTTCCTTTCCGTTTGTGTTTCCGCTAATCTAGTTGCGCATTATCAATTCCGTGCTACTTAACTCTTTCCCGTACATTTTCCAGAGGCCTATAGAGAGTAGTAAGTGCCAAACTATTGTTTAAATCGAAAATATGATGCAAAATGGGTCTATTTAAAAAACCAGCATCCTACGGCCGCAGGACATAACTACTGCGACCGTAGGAAGTCTTTCAACCTGCTGCAGCCGTAGGCCATTCTTACTGCGGCCGTAGAAAATTTCCTATATAAGCCCCCACATCAGATCTCCTTATGCACGTTGCTCTCTCTCTTCTACGCTCTCTCTCTTCTCCGGCGATTCACGAGCCCCGAGGGTTTTTCGTCCATTTCTCCTTCGATCTCCGGTCATTTTTCGCAAACAAGGTACGAAAACTCTTCTAATCATCCATGTGTTCATAATGCTATGCTTTAATTTCATTTTCATAGCCCATATTTCGATCGATTGAAACGAACCCTAGGTAGAAAATTTTGTTTATGTTCGTAGAATTCCTACGGCCGTAGGACATTGTTTCTGCGGCCGTAGTTGATCTAATTAGGGTATCTGTTTTAACTGCTTTCTGAGGCCGTAGTAACTCCTTCCTGCGGCCGTAGGGCCTTTTCTTAAGGTTTTGTTTGGTTTTTCTTCCTGCGACCTTAGTGACTATACCCAGCAGCCGTAGGACCCCCTTTTTTAAACTGTTTTTCAAACTTGTTCGTCTTTTAGACATTTTCAACATTTGGGAAACCATAGCATGCCAAAGCAAACCCGTATCGATCGATAGGATGTCTAGAACCATCTTGCGCGCGTCTTACTTAGACTTATGTTCATTTCAAGATGCGTAGACGTCCACGTAGACAGGGTTCTCCTGAGCCTCGCATAGACCCACGTTACTTTCCGCGCCTAGTCGATCCTGACCGAATTCTAGTTGAACGGCCAGCTGACGCCGCGCTTCCTCCTTTTCTCCGCTTTGACCGCGAGGAGGATCGCATTGATAGAGACAACCTGAGGGCCCGAGCTGACGGTTATTGTTATGAGCCCATCAGATTTATCGTGTGGGACGACTTGGCCACTCTACGTTTCAGAGGCCGAGCGAAGGCCGCCTGTGGTCCACATTGGCGGCGGTTATTCAGTCTGCAGTTGGCAGTATACCAAAAGCTTGCATTGGAGTTCTTCTTCACTATTCATCTGGTTACCCCGCTCACGGACTATGAGCGGGAGGACGCTCTGACCTTTCGCCTACTGGGGGCAGAGAGGCAGCTTTCTTTACGGTAATTTTCCATGTATATGGGCTTGTACACGCATGAGGAGTTAGACACCCCGGCATTTATTGAGGGCATTACTAATTGTCCCGAGGGTGTCACTGGTATTTCATTCTGGCAGGAGGTTGGCACTGGCACGTACAACACCGCCAACGTGCCGAAGAGCACAAAGCTCAGAGATCCGTTGCACCGCATTCTTCACAGAGCTATTGTGCACAGTATGACTGATCGTAGTGCATCATCTGGGGCTATCACTTTTTCGGACTTATTCTATCTATACACCATGTTCACCAGTGTCCCTGCCAGCTCACTCTATGTCTGGCCAGATTCCTTTTTCAGATCCGTACTACCCGTGTCTCACAGGCTATCTATGGAGGGGGGTACGTGACTATTTTAACAGAGGCTATGGGCCTCCTGACTGGAGAGATTACTGATGATCTCGTCTGCTCTACCGGTGTCGTTCCGATAGATTTAGTAGTCCTGCAGCGTATGAAAGTCGCTGCTAGGATAGAGAATCAGATGAGATTGATCAACCCGGAAGGTACATTATGGGAGTCACCCAGAGTCGTTGAGGAGGAGGCAGCAGGAGGAGGAGGAGCTGGTGGAGGTGCCCCAGAGCAGGGTCTGCCTGAGTTCACTATAGAGGACTTATTTGCATCCTCGCCACAGCGCGATATCCCTCAGCATCAGCATGACCCAGCCCAGGTTTACACGAGAGATTATAGGGCTAGGCTGGGGAGACTAGAGAGATCAGTCTCTGAGATCTGTGACATATAGCGGGAGGCCAGAGAGATACAGCGGATTGAGCTTGCACATGCCGAGGCTCACCGCCAGTATATGATTAGCATGATGCAGCTTATTGCGGCCGACACTTTGACTTCTTCACAGCAGATTCCACAGCTGCCAGCTTATTCGCAGAGGCTCCGAGACTTCACTGATGAAGCCGGACCTTCAAACCCGCCTCCGCCGTTGTTATTAATTAGGGATAATTTAGTAGTTATCTTTCTTATATATTGTTCTAGATTAGCTTGGCTGTACAATTTTGGTTGTTGTCAGTACATGCCACTTTTTTTATGTGTTTGATGTTCTTGTACTTATTTTGTCTATTTGTATGACATCATAACACTTGTACATATTCGGGTATTTATTTTAGCTCACTGCTACTTACTTGCTTGCCATAACTTGTGATATATTTTTGTCCCTCTCTATTTTCACTCTTGGTTGAGTTGTTTTTTTGCAAGATTATTCGTGATATCTTTGCAGCTCAGCTTAAGTGTGGGGAGGAAGCCAACGCCTTCAGAGTTTAACAAATACGGACACACATGCGGTTCAGGGAGTTCTTAAAGCTCTTTTCTCACACTTTTATGTTTATTATTAGTACATTGGGGACAATGTACACTTTTAAGTATGGGGAGGGGATTAATATAACATGCCTGCTATTCTGTGTCCTATTGCAGACTCTTGTATGATAACTATGCTTTAAACCTTAGAATTGAATTTAGGCGTAAATTTTTCGCAAAATTATATCATTTTGGACATGTTTAGATCTTTACGTATGATAGACTTTAAACAAGTGACATTTCAGCTTTTATGAAGTAGATTTTGCACAAATACTTGAATTTTAACAATTGTTTGACTTCAATTTCACAAGCCACACCTGATATGCATTCCTGAGCATTTAAGCCACTACACTTCATTTCTTACGTGATTAGCTCATGGAATTACCCACTTATATGCTGATTGTTGCTTTTATTGTAGAACTTGCTTACTAGTATGCATGTCGAGATCATGAACTAAACTGTTGCAGTTAAGTGATAGAAGCACTAGGAAACCCCAATTCAGCCTATATACTTTTGTTTTTAGCCAATTTTTATATATTTACCCCTAGTTAACCAATTTGAGCCTAAGCCTTTCATTTCATTACCCATATTTATCCCGTTTTAGTCTATTTTTATTTTTAAGTTTCTAGATTCAGTTTGACCCGTTTCATGTTGCTTAGTTCTGTTCAGTTGTATTCTGTTCGTGAGTTGTTCATGCGCCGATTAGCAGGACATGAGAAGTTCATATGTCCTTTGATTTGTTCTGTTATTTCGCATGCGGCTGAGTTATCTGAGAAAATCCAAAAAAATAAATAAATAAAATAAAATTAGAAAATTAGAAAAATGAGAGATTAAGTTACTTGGCATGCTTTCCTTGGCTATTTTTGAGCCTGTCATGCATTGAGTAGTAATTGTTTGTCAGTATTACCAGGTTGTTAGCCATCATTCAGAGAATTCTGATTCCATTTCTACTTGATGAGCTGTATTCTCACCAAAAATACTATGTAATTTCTGTGTACAATCAATAATAGCAGCCTAGACGGTTTTGAACATGATTTCTGGATTCTATTCTAGCCACTTTTATATATTCCCATTCCTACCCTTAGCCCTAGCCACGTTACAACCCGAACAAATTCTTCTTGATAACTACATATGTTTATGTTAATTGATGGAGATGTGATCTGTGATCAAGCTTATACTAATCTTTGCTTCAATCTAGCACACGTGCACTTATACACTTACCCAAATACACATTGAGTGCTAGAGTGATCACCGGTGAGGTATGAAGTCAGATACTTGTCATAATTCATCTATGCGTGTCGAATCTGTTTTTCATGGAAGTTTGTTTTTGTTGCTCTGTTTAGCTGTCTGTTATGCTTTTAGATCTCTTCTATGTCGGAATGATACATGTTTGCACTAATTTGCTGCCTTTAGAAATTCTTTGGATTTAGCTATTGCATTAGAGTTTGCTTGAGGACAAGTAAAGCTTAAGTGTGCGGAGTTTGATATATGCATTTTTATGCATGTTTTACATGCTAGAATACCCCGTACTTAGCCCAAACCCAAGGCGATTCTTGATATATTTAATCTAATATACTTAACATTCATCATGCAGGTTAAAAAGAGCTTTAAGTGACAGACAACTTCCTACGGCCGCAGAAGATCTGTCCTACGGCCGCAGGAGCTACCTGATCAGTGGTTAGCTCATGTCAGCTGAAAAGAAAACCCAATCATGAAGAAACCCTCCCTTCGGCGGCAGAGGATTGTTCCTGCGGCCACAGGAGCACCTTGTCCACTAACCGCTCATCTGACATTTGCAGATGTCAAATCAATTCCACCGCCCACTCTACGGCCACAGAAGGAAGTTCCTACGGCCATAGGAAGCCCCGTTTGCAAAGGAGTTCTTCTAGATCCTTAAGTCCCACTTCGGACCAACACCTCCAAACACTCTCCCCAGACCCCCTAACACTCCAGGAACCTTTCTTGGTGATCCTAAGGTGGAGATTTTGGATTTGAAGGCTTGGAACAACATCTTGGAGCTTGGAATCACTAGTTTTATCATAGCATAGCTTGGGTATACTCTTTCCATTTCTGAATTCAATCATGTACCCATGTGTTCCAGATGTTGTAGTACTAATATTGATGTATATGGATAACTAAACTCATTTCAGTTGGGCTAAGATGATTCTTGGCTAGTTATGGCAATATATTTGACTTTTATGTTGACTTGATTTAATTATGCATGTTTGATCTTGAATACAATTGTGTTTTATCAACTTAGTATGTGTAATCTGATCATGTTCATGTGTGAGAGTATGTTAGGATAACTCCTTCATGTTTAAGCATGTGGATATTCATTGATGATGTTTGTATCTTCTTAATGTCATGTTAAGTTTGTTATTAGAAATGATACATCTTGCATGATTGTCATTAGAAAACATTGTTGGAATATGTTTTGAATCATTTCAGGTTCATCCATTATTGGTCATTTTATTCATATGTTGGTTTTATGCAAGCTTTATGATGTCCGATGAAAATCTAGTCATTTGGTTTATTTATGGGTCAAACATGCTACTAATGATTAAAGGATTCACAAAGATGTTTGTAGGTAAAATGAACTCACATGTATGCCTTTGTTATGCTGGTCTTGGTGTTCAATGTGCATATCACATGATTCATGTTTTAAGAAGTGTTGGCTATACTAGAAATGGTAGGTTTAACATGTTCATATCTTTAGTAATCATGTGGCTAAATATTAAAATCCCTTAATTGTGAGGTTTGAGTTTAGAGGTGTTTGTGACCTCATTGACTTGCATGTGTTTATGATCTGAGATTAAAGTCTAGATTGTAATTTGTTGTTGAATGCCTTTATGTTAGATTTGACTGTTCAGTCATACTGGTTCCTACGGCCGCAGGAAGAAATTCCTACAGCCGCAGGACAGTACAACCTCCTACGGCCGCAGAACTAAACCCCTACGACCGCAAAAGGGATTTTCACCACAGTGTATTGTTTTTGCTTGTTTAAGTTTATTTAACTGCTTTAACACCTTTTTGGGTTCTGAGGATTACTGGATATATCATTTGAAAAGATGTATGTTCAATAGTCTGATTTGGACGCGATCTGGTGGATCTGTAGTTGAATTCTGATATTCCATTACTTGCTTAATCATGTTTAACTGTTGAATCTGAGTCTTGATAACTCGAGTAATGATTCTTGCATGATAAGGTGGTTTTGTTGAGTATTAGAACATCATGCTATGCGCTCAATCTATTCAAGTCTTCATATTAGGATTTGTATTGCAGTATTTCCATGACTAGTTAGGATGATTCGGAAGCCTGAGTGAATCTGTTATCCTGCTACCTGCCTTCGGTGTTAGTCTGTTTTAGTTGCTTTGTGGATTAGTTTTTCTGTTACTTGCTTTTAATTGTAACTCTGCTGATCAAACAACAATGAGGCTTAAGTATTGGTAGCTTCCTGTCCTGGCGGAACGATATCCGGTCTTACCGAGTCTGTACTACTATTGACCATGTTACACTTGCCTGAGTCATGTGTAGTATCTGCTTAGTAACATCGTTTTTATAAATTTCAAACGAGGTT
The DNA here is from genome assembly GCA_947179395.2 of Pulicaria dysenterica. Lineage (NCBI taxonomy): Eukaryota > Viridiplantae > Streptophyta > Magnoliopsida > Asterales > Asteraceae > Pulicaria > Pulicaria dysenterica. The sequence continues at coordinate 24,418,025 of OX359290.1, read as the reverse complement.
GTGTCACAAGATTTTATAACCAGAAAAACCCGCAGTCTTACATCACACCAACCCAGTAGTATATATTTTGAATTTAAGAACACCAAAAAACATATGGGCAATCCTTCAATAGTTGTTCAAAGTTCTACTTTCTGTGTTAATCCTTACCAAAACATCAGTAAAATCCAAGTGCCAATTTCAATCAAAGCAACAATTGATCATTAGCTCAATAAAAAATCACAAAACATACCTTTATATTTCGAACTTATGAACTCAGATTTGATGAATGTAAATCCACTTTTTCAATTGAAGGTCCAATTGTATCAAGTATATGATCTGAAAATGTATGTATGAGAGGGACGATACGGCCAAGACACACAATATATATATATATATATAAGATATTTACTAAATCTACTCTATATTATAACTAATGTCAACAACCATATCAAACTTAACTAAAATATAAATAAACACAATTTTAGTTTCTTGGAAGATATTGACACTAATTTGTTTCTAACAAGTAGAGATTACCAATTATAAACGAGTGCATTAAATATTTACAAGAATGCTCATGGAAAGGGGTTTTTTTGTTATATGTGAATTTGAATCTAAGATAACTCAGTTTCTTCTCTTGTTCTATGTGATTTAGAATCTAAAATATGAACTAAGCGAAGGGGATTATATTAGTGAAAAATGTTTATGAAGTCTCAGTTTTTAACTTTAAAAGAGCCAAGGGTAAAAGTACAATTGTGTGGGTATTTAAGAAGAAGATTTTTTTGAAGTATAAGGTATAAGAGTGAAGGGATTGGGCAGTATTGGAAAGCGTGGAAGGAGGACAGTGTCGTGAGAGGAGCCGGCCACATGACCACCACTGCATGTTGGTGGTTTGGCGTGGAGATACCATCGTGGAAGGAGTGGGGTGGTGACGGATTGTGGGCTTGCATTCTTCTTTTCCTCTATTTTTTTTTAGTTTTTTGATTGATTATTGGGTAGTATATGTAACGCCGCAGGTTTTCAGAAGCTTAATTAATAAAATATAATTAAGACACCAACTGTTTAACTAAAAGATATCGTTTAACAAACACAGCGGAAGATAAAAGTTAGCTATTTACATCATAAGTTTAACAAAAGAACCCGACAAGGTTACCAAATATCTGCCGACCATTAGAACCAATAATCAGAGTTAACCAAAAACAATATACATAAGTGTTCCCCAAATATTACCAACTCGGCAGTATACCCAAAACATATAACCCATCCTCACCAGCAACTAATTACCTGCAATTAGAAAGTATACATGGAGGGGTTAGCTAAAAATAGCTAGTGAGTAACGATTAAACATAAGTATCGTAACAAAGATGTTATAGCATGCAGAATATATCACAGAACAACAAACAAGTCTATCTAAACAGCTAGCGATGTTCCGGTGCCCAGGAGGAGTCACGTCTTGCAGGGTTGTAAGCCCGGCTCAATGATCCAAACTGGGGGAAACCGAATAAATCTATCATATCGCGCCGGTGGGGGAGCGGGTAACAGCCCACCATTGCATTAACGAGCGGGGAAATCAGTGAGAGCCCCTAAAGCGCGGGGAGATCAGTAAAACTGAGAGCCCCTACTTGAAGTACGGAGGTTTTGCAAGAACCCAGATTCGCGGCCGCGAATCACCGTACCCCAAACAGCATCAAAGTGCCGGCACGAACACGTATTGGCCGACTCTGGCATCATCATAACATCATAACAAAGTTGGCCTACAAAATCCATATCATATCGAGGTTGGCCTACAAAAAGCCATAGGATAACATATTGGCCTACAAAAAGCCATAGTATCAATCATATAAAACATCATAACATGATTGGTCTACTCAAGCCTAATATCATCGCATAGCAATTCATACCAAAGTAAATTAACAACATATAAACCGTAACTTACCTTAAACATGGTTATAACATTTTATCACGAAACCTAAGGTTAACCGGTACTCACCTTAACTGCTACAGCAGGCAAGTATAGTGTTCAGTATCCTCTGGCTCTTCAGAAGTGCCTAACACATCATTTACAAGCTTGTTAACACCTTTACACTTATCACATAACACGAATTACAAGCTATTCATACTGGACAGGGTCCTACGACCGCAGAGGTCATGTCCTACGGCCGCGGAAGGCATAACAAACTCCTCATACGGCCGTAGAGGCAACCCCGTACGCCCACAGAGTTTCTTTCCATTAAACCGAGCCCTACGGCCGTAGGAACTTATCCCTACGACCACAGGAACTGTTCTATGTTGAGCTACGGCCGTACGTTATGTACGTACACCCGTAGACCTTGTTTCTTCGTCCGTAGATGGTAAACCATACAAAATACCCTCCTATGGCCGTAGAAACCTTTTCCTACGTCCACAGAAGGCTTTATTTCAACAATTCTGAAAAACACCTCCCTACGGCCGCAGGAACTTTTCTTTACTGCCATAGAAAGAAACTGCTCCTACGGCCGCAGGAACTTTCCCCTACTGCCGCAGGAAGGGTCTGCACAGCAGACCTTCTTCCCTGTTCGTGGATAGACCTGCAAATACCTGTTTTTGACCTCTCTTTCGACCAAAACTCAATTCCAATTACATACCAACATTACTTAACAACCTTAGAAGTTTATTAACACATTTGACACTAAAAGTAACCATTATACACCATCAAATTGGTGTTTCTTCTTCATGAACTCAAGACTAGGTTTTAACATAGAAATATTTACTTACAAAGATGGAGGTACAACAGATGAACTCTTGAATCAATTAGGAAACTCACTTGCTACTGATTTTCTTGAATTCCTTTTCAAAATCTCCAAAGATACAGAGGGTGTGTATGTGTGTGTTTTTGGCAAAAGTCAGGGGATAAGAATCCCACAAACTGACCTTGGTGTTTTAATTATAATAGTGTGGTATTTTGTTCCCCTTTTCAACTTACAACTTATCCCTCGTTTGCCCGTTTTACCTAACGAGGATATTTTTAGAACCATTACCTAAAAACGGTTACTAACTTACCAAATTTATCTATTATCATTATTATTTTACATATCACTTTTTTATCACGTATAATCAACAAATAACACATTTAGCAACAAAATACATTGATTAAAATCAATGTACAAGTATACAAGCATATAGTACAACACGGTACAACTAGGCCCTATTTTGGGATGTTACAAATCTACCCCCCTTAAGAAGATTCCGTCCTCGGAATCTGTTCTACCGAAAACAAATGAGGGTATCGATCTTTCATCTCATCCTCTACCTCCCAAGTCAAGTTAGGACCTAAATTATGCTTCCATTTTACCGGAATCAACTTGATCACCTTTTTACGTAGCTTTTTGGTCTTAGTATCGAGAATCTCAACAAGTTCTTCTACCAAGCGTTTAGCTGAATCAACTTTTAACTCTTGTAGAGGTAACATTTGATCATCTTCAACTTTCACTTTCTCAGATAATACACATTGAAAGTGTTGTGAATACCAGACAACTCATGTGGCAATTCAAGTGATACTGTCTAATCATTAACTCGTCGCAGGATTTTAAATGGACCAATATACCTTGGGCTTAGCTTACCTTTACGACCAAAACGAATCACCCATTTCCAAGGTGAAACTTTTAAAAACACACGATCTCCTACTTCAAACGTAACTGGTCTTCGTTTAGGATCTGCGTACATCTTTTGCCTATCAACTGCAGCTTTCAACTTTTCGCGTGCTATCTTCACCTTGTCAGCAGTTATTTGAACAATATCAGGACCCGTATATTGTTTCTCTCGAGGTTCCAACCAACAGGTAGGAGTACGGCATCGCCGACCGTATAACATCTCATATGGCGGCATGCCGATACTCGAATGATAAGAATTGTTATAAGCAAATTCGATCAAGGGTAGATGAGAATCCCACGAACCACCAAATTCGAGTATACAAGCCCGAAGCATATCTTCAAGAGTTTGAATAGTCCTTTCGGACTTCCCATCAGTTTGTGGATGATATGTCGTGCTAAGATTCACCCGTGTCGTGCTGCAAGCTATTCCAAAAATGAGAAGTAAAACGCGCATCCCGATCACATACAATAGACAGCGGTATACCATGTCGAGATACTATTTCAGCAACATAAAGTTGGGCTAATTGTTTCAAAGGTGCAGATTCGTTAGTCGTGAGAAAATGAGCACTCTTAGTAAGTCGATAAACAACAACCCAAATCATATCATGCCCCTTAGAAGTATGAGGTAACTTCGTCACAAAATCCATCGTGATATGATCCCATTTCCACTCAGGGATATCTAACTACTGTAAACTACCATAGGGCTTCTGGTGCTCTGTTTTTACCTGAGCACAGATTTGATATTTCTCAATAAACGAAGCTATGTCACGCTTTAGGGTAGGCCACCAATACAATTGTAATACCTCGCTTTTGAAAACCAGACTTTTTATTTCAAAAATAGTAATTCAAGAATCCAAACTGCGTGGATCTGTTTGTAAACTTAACTTAAACCAAACCTGTTTTTCAAAATTACCTAAACAGCGGAATATCTAAAAGTGGCTATTAACTACAAACAAAATTAGCCACAATACTTAAAGTACTGTTGGTGTTACTGAAATTGTCCACCAACCACATAAACAAATACATACAGACATAAGTATAAAGATAAGTGTTCCTCCAAAAACATAAATAAAACCAGCTGGTACCCAAGCTCACGCGCCTAAGCATCATCTGAGAGGCTAGAGGCTACAGTAAACAGATATCATGATCGTCTCGTTCGTCGGAGTCGTTCGGCTCACCTGCATCCTTTGTCTCGTTTGTAGTCATTTGGAAAGCCCTCCCCTGCGTACGAGGAGCGCCTCCCTTTTTCTGGCCCGCTGCTCCAGATGAACCACCAGCACCCGAACTTTGCCACTCAGGGCAATTAGATATTCTATGACCAGGCTTATGACACTTATAACAAACGTTTTCTCTAAATCTACATTCACGGGTCTGGTGGCCCTTTGTTCCATACTTCCCGCATTTAACCACATCCCAGCTTCCCGATTTCTGAGACGAATCACCTCTTGATCTATTTCCAGATCCACTATCACCTCTCCTATTGCCAGGCGACTGTTCAAACTTCCTCTTATACCCTCCTCCTTGTTGTTGTGGCTGTGCTTTCGGATTTTGCCTATAATCATCCTCGGTCTGCCGGGCTATATCAAAGGCTGCATACAGTGTTGCTGCAGACCTCACAGCAAATCGGTATTCAACAGGTAAAGCATTGGCAAACTTGCTAATCTTAGCTCTCTCGTCCGGTAGCAAATGAGGAACAAACTTCATCTTATCTGAGAACTTAGATATTAAATCCTCTACGGGTTTATCACCTTTCTGGAGAGCTCGGAACTCATCCTCAATCTTTTGCATGTCATAGTCTGAGCAGTATTTCTTTTGAAGCTTCGTCAAGAAATCCTCCCAAGTTAAATCATCCAGAACCTCTAGCGGTGTGACACTCACAACTGTATCCTACCAGGTAAGTGCACGATCTCGTAACATTTGTTTAGCAAAGGTGACTTTCTTTTTCTCTTCACACTCACTGGACTCGAAAGCATTTTGCATGCTCCAAATCCAAGTTTCTACAACCGATGGATCATTTACACCATTGAAAACAGGAGGCTTACAGCTCATGAAATTCTTATAACCAGCAGACTTAGAAACTTTATGAGCGATTCGTAGTGACCCTCGATCGTTCGCTTGCTTCAATTGAGTCTCTAACTGACGAATGTAGGCATCCCTTTCTTCGTTACAGGAGGAACTAGCCATCTGATTCAGTTTCTATACCAAAACAAGAATACTAGCTATAACTCAAGTAATCTAACAGTTATTATATACCAGTACTACTTTAACATATAACAATTAACATATAACGCTCATCACACCCCATTACCACCCAGGGAACACTTAATAATGGTCGGGCCTGGGTTTGAGATTGAATACTCCTCAAAGTACCCAATTCCCTCAAACCAAGGCTCTGATACCAACTTGTATCGCCGCGTGTTTTCAGAAGCTTAATTAATAAAATATAATTAAGACACCAACTATTTAACCAAAAGATATCGTTTACCAAACACAGCGGAAGATAAAAGTTAGCTATTTACATAATAAGTTTAACAAAAGAACCCGACAAGGTTACCAAATATCTACCGACCATTAGAACCAATAATCAGAGTTAACCAAAAACAATATACAGAAGTGTTCCCCAAAAATTACCAACTCGGCAGTATACCCAAAACATATAACACATCCTCACCAGCAACTAATTACCTACAATTAGAAAGTATACATGGAGGGGTTAGCTATAAATAGCTAGTGAGTAACGATTAAACTTAAGTATCGTAACAAAGATGTTATAGCATGCAGAAGATATCACAGAACATGAAACAAGTCTATCCAAACAGCTAGCGATGTTCCGGTGCCCAGGAGGAGTCACGACTTGCAGGGTTGTAATCCCGGCTCAATGATCTAAACTGGGGGAAACCGAATACATCTATCATATCGCGCCGGTGGGGGAGCGGGTAGCAGCCCACCATTGCATTAACGAGCGGGGAAATCAGTGAGAGCCCCTAACGAGAGGTGAGATCAGTAAAACTGAGAGCCCCTAGTTGAATTACAGAGGTTTTGCAAGAACCCAGATTCACGGCCGTCAATCACCATACCCCAAACAGCATCAAAGTGCCGGCACGAACACGTATTGGCCGACTCTGGCCTCATCATAACATCGTAACAAAGTTGGCCTACAAAAGCCATATCATATCGAGGTTGGCCTACAAAAAGCCATAGCATAACATATTGGCCTACAAAAAGCCATAGTATCAATCAAATAACAAATCATAACATGATTGGTCTACTCAAGCCTAATATCATCGCATAGCAATTCATACCATAGCAAATCAACAACATATAAACCGTAACTTACCTTAAACATGGTTATAACATGTTTATCACGAAACCTAAGGTTAACCGGTACTCACCTTAACTGCTACAACAGGCAAATATAGTGTTCAGTATCCTCTGGCTCTTCAAAGTTCCTAACACATCATTTACAAGCTTCTTAACACCTTAACACTTATCACATAACACGAATTACAAGCTATTCATACTATACAGGCATCCCTGTCTTCGTTACCGGAGGAACTAGCCATCTGATTCAGTTTCTATACCAAAACAAGAATACTAGCTATAGCTCAAGTAATCTAACAATTATTATATACCAGTACTACTTTAACATATAACAATTAACATATAACGCTCATCACAACCCATTACCACCCAGGGAACACTTAATAATGGTCGGGCCTGGGTTTGAGATTGAATACTCCTCAAAGTACCCAATTCCCTCAAACCAAGGCTCTGATACCAACTTGTAACGCCGCGGGTTTTCAGAAGCTTAATTAATAAAATATAATTAAGACACTAACTGTTTAACCAAAAGATATCGTTTAGCAAACACAGCGGAAGATAAAAATTAGCTATTTACATCATAAGTTTAACAAAAGAACCCGACAAGGTTACCAAATATCTGCCGACCATTAGAACCAATAATCAGAGTTAACCAAAAACAATATACAGAAGTGTTCCCCAAAAATTACCAACTCGGCAGTATACCCAAAACATATAACCCATCCTCACCAGCAACTAATTACCTGCAATTAGAAAGTATACATGGAGGGGTTAGCTATAAATAGCTAGTGAGTAACGATTAAACTTAAGTATAGTAACAAAGATGTTATAGCATGCAGATGATATCACAGAACAACAAACTAGTCTATCCAAACAGCTAGCGACGTTCCGGTGCCCAAGAGGAGTCACGTCTTGCAGGGTTGTAAGCCCGGCTCAATTATCCAAACTGGGGGGAAACCGAATACATCTATCATATCGCGCCGGTGGGGGAGCGAGTAGCAGCCCACCATTGCATTAACGAGCGGGGAAATTAGTGAGAGCCCCTAACGAGCGGGGAGATCAGTAAAACTGAGAGCCCCTAGTTAAAGTACGCAGGTTTTGCAAGAACCCAGATTCGCAACCGCGAATCACCGTACCCCAAACAGCATCAAAGTGCCGGCACGAACACATATTGGCCGACTCTGGCCTCATCATAACATCATAACAAAGTTGGCCTACAAAACCCATATCATATCGAGGTTGGCCTACAAAAAGCCATAGTATCAATCAAATAACAAATCATAACATGATTGGTCTACTCAAGCCTAATATCATCGCATAGCAATTCATACCATAGCAAATCAACAACATATAAACCGTAACTTACCTGAAACATGGTTATAACATGTTTATCACGAAACCTAAGGTTAACCAGATTATTAACCTTAACTGCTACAGCAGGCAAATATAGTGTTTAGTATCCTCTGGCTCTTCAAAAGTGCCTAACACATCATTTACAAGCTTGTTAACACCTAAACACTTATCACATAACACGAATTACAAGCTATTCATACTGGACAGGGTCCTACGACCGCAGAGGTCATGTCCTACGGCCGCAGAAGACATAACAAACTCCTCCTACGGCCGTAGAGGCAACCCCTACGCCCGCAGAGTTCTTTCCATTAAACTGAGCCCTACGGCCGTAGGAACTTATCCTTACGCCCACAGGAGCTGTTCTATGGTGAGCTACGGCCGTACGTTACGTACCTACATCCGTAGACCTTGTTTCTTCGTCCGTAGACGGTAAACCATACAAAATACCCTCCTATGGCCGTAGAAACCTTTTCCTACGTCTACAGAAGGCTTTATTTCAACAATTCTGAAAAACACCTCCCTACGGCCGCAGGACGGGGAGTTTACTCTAAGGTGCTTGACCCACATCTGTGCTAAGGTCCGACATTTTATTATTGTTAATTTGGTTAGATCACTTTTTCATGCCTAATAATTATTCACCAATCGAATCTTATAAATGTTAATAGTCAACCTTTATTTATATTTAAATGATTTTAAATCATATGAAAAGATATGTTTATTAATATTTTATTTAAAAGATAATTCAGTTGGTTTGTGAAGAAAGAAATCATATTAGTTATATTTATCAACATATGATATTTTCTATCATTTTTTGTTTCATCACTGCTTATTTTGCATGTCCTTTGTGTTGATGTTGGTATGTTAGATTTGATTGGATATAAGACATGTAAATATCAATATCTGTGTCTATTAATTTTGCACATATTCTTAAATATATCTTCATAAACAAATTGGAGGTACTTATAATATGAAAGTTTGCTATATTCTAATCTATTCTTCTTCTACATGATTAGTAGGATAACCTATGAGAGGGAGGATTTAAGACATTGAAATGATGATCTTATTTGACATTAAAGCTATGATACAACAGCCCAACACTATGTAGCTAATTGGTTTGGAGTTAACTCTACACTAGGATTACAATAGATAACTCTCATTTGGAGAAACAATGTGATCCATTTTGCAATTCTTCCCGCGATGAGGGTTGATAGTATCAAGTTCCATATCCAAGCCTCGTTTTCGACTGCTAGACGACCTAATGTGGTAAGGAACACGAATGCAGAAATGGCACCCGAAATCATGAACATACCAGTGAAATTTTCAGGGCCTAGTCCTCTAGGACCATTGTCTTCTTGAGCCAATTGAGAACAGCTGGAAATAGATCTAAGCATTTGTCCTTGTAGAGCATCTATCTCTCCATTTTGTGTTACTTTGAGAACTGCCTCAGAAATATCCTCCACCAATGTTGACCCTTTTCGAAACACCTAATATACAACAACAAAAATGCAAAAGATGAACGTTTAATACTACCAATGTTTTCAAAAAACACGAAATAATTAGTATTTTTTTGTATGTTCCAAAGTTGAATGCGAAGTATTACAAAACCAAAACCACCAAGTTTGTAGGTCGGCTCGATCTTTTGGTAGGTCCGGCAATACTTTGCAAGGAATACATTGGCGTGTGGAGATACGAAAAACGCTGCTGCTATTTCTTTCATTGTGAATGCCTCATGGTAGTCTTCACTGGAGTTAATGTACTTGATATTCTCATGCTTAAAATGCAAGACATTTATCAGGTACCGAACAATGAAAGAATTTCCATTGCACCCGACTACATCATTACTTTGAAGTTGTAACGATGGTTGAAACCTTGAAACCATCATAACTGAAGATAGTGTAGCTGTGAAACACGCAGCCACAATCACATTCACATAAAACCATGTAGCCAGTACTAACCGCGACAAATTGTTTTTAATAAATTCTCCTACAACATTAAGTCATGTTAATACCATTGACAAATTAACAATATCATTCTAAAGAAGGAACTGGCACTTACTATGTGCTAATGACAAAACTGCTACTGCAAACCACAGCATGTTGCAAATACATTCGAAGGTAGATGAAGCCTTAAAATCATTATTCCCATGTACATGTTCATTAAACCAGACGACCGAAACTGTGCCTATGGTCATTGCTAGTAATATAATCCACATTTTTGTTGTAAAGGCATAGAGGAAGATAAATCCTTCCTTCATTGTATCTGGTTTTACAGGCACTACCATGACTATTCCTGACTCCATGTAAGGCTGAGAAAACTGAGCATACACATACCTATCTGCCATTATTTCTGTATCACCAACAACTGCATCCAAGGTCTACACAATAGAAGTCTTTATTATTGTCTCATGAGCTGACATTACTTAATTACTTTAATCAAAAAGACTAATATACCTTGTTATGAACTTCAGCCACCATCTCATCATATGAGCCATAGTATGGAATAAATACATAAGACAGTGAATAAGGGAGTTTGCTTCACAGCAGCTTCAAACACTTGTATCGAAAATCCAGTCACAAAGGTTTTGTTCGTTTCTGAATCATAACTAACATTGACAAATTGCTTGAAAGCTCCTTCTGCTGGGACACCTATCCTTAGTGGTTTCCCTTCATTTCTCGCTACCTGGCCAGTTGGGACTCGGTGTGTACCACCTGGCCAATTGATCGAATCAAGGTTCATCTCCCCACTAACAAGTTTATCATTAGAGAAACCAAACTCTGGAGACCAAAGTTCAATCTCTCTGTAGCTTCTACCAATCACATTAATAATGCGAAACGTTGGGAGTTGAGCTAGTTTTCCATCTTTAAAGCTTATTTCACCACTTACGCCGTTGAATTTAGTGTGTATAATGCTTTCTAGCAATTTTGTTGATGAACTTGACCGTTTTGAAACTTGCATAGCCTTAACTACAGCCAAAGTTGCATCGTAAGTGCGTAGCGCGTATATACTAGGATTTAAATATTCTTCTTTGCCTGGATACTGGTTTCTAAACTTTTTTCGAAACTGTGGTTTGAACTTCCCAAAAGACTGACTGGTTTCTTCAAAGTTAGTTTTGAATCCGATAACACCTTGCATGCTCGAAATAACTGATTGGTCAACTGAATCTAGAAGGCTTGATATATCATCAGAAATTATCCATACATATCCCTTTTCCATCATACCCAACTGCTTTGCTTTCTCAAATAAAAGGATAGATGATCTTAAAGATGACTTCAAAAGTATGAACACCCTATTTTTCTTCATCTTGAGCTTTTCTAACTCTTCTTCAATGAAGCTGCTTGGGTTTGATAGAGAATATAAGGGAGGGAATGTTAAATATCGTTCGATGGTTGAATCAAAGGGTTGGAGTGCATCAGAGAGATTAGTCAAGAGATGTTGACTGGTGCTAAACGTAATTCCATCTTCATAAATTGCCGTCACCTTTCGCCAATTGAAGTGTCCAACTATGGCGGCAATGCATTGCATATGGATTCTAACGTCATGGCTCATTTGAAGAAGAGATGAGGATGTCGCTGTCGGTGTAAGAGAAATGATTGGGATGTTCTTAGTGGCTTTATCAAACTCAGCAACTAAAGTAGCTTCTTGAGGACTTATTGTTCCTATAATTGCTTGAACTTGTTTGCCCTCCATGAGGTCCATTACTGTTATAAAAACAAATTTCCTAATCAGAAAAACGAACCTGGTGCAAATTCATATAAAGCAATTATATCTGAACTCCTGAGCAAGGAATGTGATATGTATATTATATTTTTCCAAGATTATGGGAGTAACATTGTTCTTAATTTCAAACCTTCATAAACTGAACGAGCCTGGTTTCCCTGAGAATCCTTGAAGTACAAAACAGGGCAAGAACAAGTACTATTTGCCGTCCTGCAGAAATTATGGACAGCCATCTCCAGGCTACCATTTGTTCTCTCCCAACTCGAGAGCTTTGTTCGACCACACCACCTATCGCTCCAACCGAGTGTTGCTTGTTTAAACAATCTTGTCTACTGCCATTTGCATGTATAATACTTGTTTTGATAATGATCAAAGTGCCCAAGAGACACAGCAAATAGGTAGATACTCTCATCTTGAGATTGATAGAGAGGTTGACTTTATGTAATAAAGATTCTTGCATGTACTTTGTGAATAACCCTTCTTGGTCTTAATAAGCTTGAGCTCTTCTTTTGTCAACTAACTTGAAAATGGAGAAAAAATGTAGAGCAATCAATATCCTGGATGCTGGCGTTTGCCATATTTCAATTTTTTGACAGAGTCGAACGAATATTTGCTTGGTCTTTTCTAATCCCATTTGCATTTATTTTAAAGTTCCAGAAGTTGGTATAAGATACACATATTATGTAAATTAATTATAAACTAGCAATAGGATATATAAAACATTAATATTAGGTAGCTAGCTAGGTTGGTCAACTCTTCAATTCTGGATAATGTTTGGTGAACATGAGTATTGACTAGTATAGATAGTGACAGAATTGAAGTTATTTAGAAAACTAACAGAAAGAGAGAAAATAAGAAGAAAATAAGGAATACTACTAAGTACTAACATTGCACCTATTTATTTATAATATTAAGTAAGAGGTTTGTAGAAATTGGCCTATCTTTAAGCAATACTCCCCTTGTATGAACAAACTAATTAATGTCCATGACAAATATTGAGTACCAGTGCAGGTGCCCCTGTAAGAGTTCATCTCAATGTCAACTGCCACTTCTTCACAGCCATTTTGGATTCCTGAAGGGACATAAGGAGACTAGGAGAGGCTCTTAATACATTAATATATGTAGAATAATGTAGTCAACTATCCATTCTAAGAGAACATTCATTGAAATGTCGTCAGGCCCTTTTTTAGTGACTTGATATATTGAATTGTTTCAGAATATCTCTACGGGTGTCCGCTCTTTCATTGTAAGTAGGGAAATGTTAGCTTTGCATTTCGCTCGAAATGTTTGAAAATCATGAAGTCATTGATAACACGGAAAATATACAATATTTCTTTGATTCAAATGAGAATCATGCCTAGTTCCTTTAAATGACAAATTCTCAAGATAATTTGGACAGGATTACAAGAATGCAAAAGGACGGATTTTTTGGCTAAAAAGATAGAACTTTGCACATGAGGAAGAAAACACATCTATATGAGGCAAAGATCCACGGCTAGGAAGGTTATCTTGGAAAAAAAGACGAATCTCACACTTATGACCCATAATTAACATAGCTGTGTAAATGATGTGATTGGTGATTTTCTAGATCTCACAACATGAACAAATAGTTATAGGATGGAAGTTTGTGAGGAGAAGTTGGAAGGATAAAGAAAACCATGACATTAATACTATTGAGTTGTCGAGACCAATCAGTCCTTTTTGTTGGAATTCTATATATCATCATCATTTTTCTGTCCTTAGTTGGGGCGGATACACCACTAAGTAGTGGGTGGGAGTGAACCTACTATTTTTTTATATTTACAAAAAATCAATTTTATATATAAAATGTTTAATAATTATATATGGGAATCAACTAAATTTTGGATGTTAAGCCACAAACCAATTGACGTGACGTTGTGAACCCAATTACACAACCCATAAAAGAAGAAACTGGATTAAAAAAATTTAATTTCCATATCCCAAAACCGTTCCTATACGATGTCCCCGCACGTATTCTTCTCATCTTCTACTCTAAAAAATCATTTCTTCTAGTCGCTAGCGCTAGAATTCTCGGAATTAGTGGCAAAGTTAAGTTGTCCAATGGAAAAATATTTGACAGGCGAAATGCGGGAAAAACCAACGCTTAGTGGTGAACCCACTAAATTTATTTTCTGGATGTGCCACTAGTCCATAGTATTACTAAAATCATTATTGTACTTAGGTTAAATGTTTATTTGTGTTAGTTATGTGTCACACACATCGGTTAAGTGGAAACCGATGGCAACCACCCTCAAAACCGAATGTGTCGGTTATCTAGTCCATGATGCATGCCCACTTCGGCGTATATATATGTATGTAATGGATAATTGATATAAAGTTTGTGAGAAAAGTAAAACATAATTGAGTTATTATTTCTTTAAACATAATCATCCTATTTGACAAATGAGACGCGATTAATATACACTAATAATATAGTTGTTAGAAAAAAAAATACTGTAATAATATAACTTTTTAAAAAAAATTAAAATAATTATTAAAACTCCTAATTATATGTAATACACACTATTTATATAAGAAATACAAAAGAAATAAAATATAATAATAGAATATGTAAAAAAACTCTGACATATATATATACATATATATATATATAGGAGAAAGTTCCATTGAGAACCATTTTTATTGCGAGAACCAATCTTAGCCATCCAATTCCCCCTCTTTCAATGTCATTGTCCACCCATGAATTCCTCACATACACTTTGCCACACTTGATCCCCCCACGCTCTACATCCATGAATTCCACTTATCAAATCAACGGCTAAGATTGGTTCTCGCGGTTCTCGCACTAAAATCGGTTCTCAATGGAACCCTCCCCTATATATATATATATATATATATATATATATATATATATATATATATATATATATATATATATATATATATATATATATATATATATATATATATATAACATAGCCTTAAACATATAACCTAAAGAACTAATGTGGACCATTGGATCTATTGATGAGATTTAAAATGGCATAATTGTAATTATAAACATGGGAAACCCCCCCCCCCCCAACAAACCCACGTTTAAAAAAATAAACATAAAAACTTTAAATTGTCATAATTTTTTAAGTTTCGTGAATTTAAACAAAAAAATTATATCAATCTTTTAGTTTTTTAATCATCTTTCAATCAAAACCACTCTTCCCATATTTTTCTAAATTTTTTTTGAAAATGAAAATTTTGTTTTGCATTTTGGGCTGCATTTTCATTGAATCATTTGGGTTTGCATTCTGCATTTTCATATTTTGCATTTTCCGAAGCATCTCCATGACCTGCATGTTCATATTTTGCATTTTTCGATTTTTTGCATTATGCATTTTTGAATGAAACCCAGCTCAAAATGCAAACTTTGCATTTTCAAAAGAAAATGTTTTTGAAATATGTCAAGCCTGATCTTGTTTAAAAGAGGACGAAAAATTGAATCTAGCGATATACTTTTTTTGCTTAGATTCTTAAAAAACGAATGAGTTATGCCCATTTAAAGATTGAGGGTTTTTTATTTCAAAAATGTTGTTGGAGGAGGATGAACTAGGCACGTGAGTTATTATTTTATTTTTTTATTTTCCAGTTTTGCCCCTAATCAAAATGCCACGTATCATCACCTCGGGTGGTTTTTTAGGTTTTATGTTTCAGGGAGATTAAACTAAAAAGAGTTTTAACCTACAAAAAGTAGGGAGTAATCCTAGCCATTAGATCTAGCCAAAAGTCACAAAAAAAAGTCAAAATCCCTCCAATTTCAGGCAATCGACAGGGTCATATTTTTGTCAGTTTCAACCAAATTCTAAGAACAATTTCAAACCTATTCAGATGCACAAAACAACATTTGATTCACGAACAAACAACATTTGGTTCACACATAAAACAATATGCACAAATAAAGCCATTAATGATATACATTGATGATGCACAAACCACCATTTTTTACAGCAAATTCAAGAAGATTTGAAGCTGATGAAAAATTGTACAACTGATGCATACAAAACTGATAAATAATGTACCAAATACATATAATGCACAATCATAAAAATCAAAATGTGCACCGAAAAAAGTACAAAACGAATTATGTATTACATTATCCAGCGTTGATACACACAAAATAACCAAACTTCAGATCTGGAAAAGATGAAATAATGAAAATATCTTATTTCAGAAAAAAAATATGAAAAAATCACATCAAAACCTTCAGATCTAGAAATGTTCATACACGACTCCACAAGTGACTTCGCTGCCCGCAATGGTCGGAGACGACATCACAACTGGGAAATCGCATCGATGACTCCAAAGTGGCTTCACTGGCGCTGGTGGTCGAAGACGGAATCACAAGTGGGTTAATGCCTCGACTTCATAAGGGCGTCGATTTCACACGGCGGCGACTTCAAAAGGCAGGCGAAGCCCAAATCTGTTGCGGTTGCGGTGCGGTGAAGCACGGATGTGTGGCGGCAGTGATTGAACACACATCGAAACCCTAGATCTAGAAAGATGGAGAGATGGTGGTGGTTTGTGTGCGGTGGCGAGGAGACGAAGAGACGGGTCTATGGTGCTAACTCCGGCGGCGTTAACCGGAAATCATAGGAAACCAGCGAGAAGCATATTGGATCGGAGAGAGAAACAAGAGTTGAGAGGGACGGCTTTGTGCATCGCAGGCTTAGGGTTTTCGTGAGGTTAATGGGGCTGGATTCTTAGCGTTAAATGTAAATGTGGAGGGTACCGAATATCATGGGAGGAGAGAGAGAATGAGTGTAAAATGTCTCAAGTACCCCTCAACTAATTTTGGCTTAAAAAGACACGTGTCATTTCCAGATTTCTCCTTACCCTAATTCTCTTTTTATTTGATCCTGATTAAATATATATATATATATATATATATATATATATATATATATATATTCTCGGTTTTCCTCTATAAACAAACACACTTTGTTTAATTCAATGGCATCCTCCATGTTCAAACACCAATCAAGTGTTCAACTTGATCAAAGTGATGATCAAGTTTGTGAACTTCAAAACCAAACATGGTATTAGAGCCAAAGGCCTAATTGTTCGGGAAGAAACATGAGATTTGGTCAAGGATCGAGACACACACAAGGCTCTTTGTGACAAGATGATACAGGGTTTCAAACAGAGCATTGAATTGGCAAATCTCAATGGTGAAATCGGTCAAAAGAGAAGTCAAAGGCAAACTTGTCATCGATGCTTCAACAAGGTATACTTTGTATTGGATTTCCCTACAAGAAGGATTGATGTTCATGCTATGAAGAATGGAGGCTCGACATAACACACTCTCAAAGGTGTTAATATCGAGAATTTGGCCCCTTTTAACCATATCTCTAAACCCATGTTGAGAGGACGATTGTAAATGGCGACTACTTGGTTGATGAGACGGATAATGGAACTTGGGATCACATGTGGTATGTGAATTCGAAGATCTCAAGGCACATGTCACCAAATCGAGAATTGCTTACAAAATTCAAGGCTTGTTACACCATCAACAAAGAAAATCAATAAATCAACATACACGGAGTTGGTGAAATAAAATTGCCAACAAATGAAAGGACTTTCTCGGTTCCTTACGTTTCATACACACCGGAAATCAATATAAACGTGTGAGTCTAAGCCAATCGATTCTTCAAGGATTCAAAGTGGAGATCAAGGAGGCAAAGTGTATGATTTCTCATATGTGTGTTAAAGAAAATGTGCAAGAAGGTTATCCGGATATGTCAACTTTAAGGGTCAATCATGATGGATTGTGTGCAGGGATAGTGTACACGTGTCATTATATCTATGAACACTATAAGTCACTAAAGGGGTGTAGGGATTTACAGGGTACAAACATGCACAGCGGAATATAATACAAAACTTGTAAATCCTGTTCCAAGGATCCCAACTGGATCAGATGGGGAAAACAATGCCAAAAATCATAACCAGATATTTAAACATACAATATACACAGGTTTGAAGTAGGTTTATCTAATAGATAGAAAATATACCATGTGACTGCTGAAGGGGGATACACAGCTACTGCACCCTAGAACTTGTTGCTAGACCACCAAAGCTGAATAATCTGTGTGTGTAATTGATACCTGACAAAAACCATCCGGTTTTCCGGTTTTTGTCCTAACCGCTGCCACTGTCGAGTCACGCCGCAAAGGGGGTTCGGCCTCGAGTTAACGCCGCTAAGCTCGCAGGGCGCCACCGTGAGCCGCTGTCGTCGTCCGCCGGTATGCCGCCGGAATCCGCCGAGAACCACCGTGTACGGTGGTGCTTCGGCCGACGCAAGAGAAATAGAGAGAGGAGGGGAGCCCTTTTGTGTTCTTTTAGGATTAAGTGATAATTATGTTGCATTAGGTTTAAATCAAGGTTTAAACTTCTTATATAGATATTAACTGGGCCTAAGCCCTTGGACCTAAAAACCCAGTCCGTTATCTATATCTTTAATCCTTTGACAAAACAGGTCCCTCATGTTTAGTTATTATTATTAAGGAAAAAACTATTAATTAATAATTTTCCAACTAAACCTTAATTAAATATTCAACTAATATTTAATTACCTTTCTCTTAATTAATAAATATATATTTATTAACTTTCTCTTTTCTGATAATTAATTAACTATTAATTATCGATCTTACACACATTGAGTTATTCCTGGTTCATGAGTTAGGTGTGCAGCTGTGTGACCCTTTAGTGACTCATAGTGTCCATGGATATGATGACACGTGTACACTATCACTGCACACAATCCTTTCAGACTCCCACTTGCTCACGATAGTTACACTCCCTTGTCAATCACGGGCCTAAGGAGGTCCCTAGCCAGACACTTAGGTTGACCATGACTATAAGTTCTCTTATGTCCAGAGATTCTGTAATCACCCTCTTGGATTACCCGGCTTTTCCTTTCGCATCGCGATATCCCGTAATGTGGATTTCAGACATGGAGCACATGATCTATTCTGAAAATCCAGATTATGTTTCTCGACTTCTGATTTCGACTAACTACAGTTACGGAGTTACCAAATGATGTTCATCATTCTATCCGAGTGCGGCCACGCATTTCATTTAGTCTCAACCGTCAAGGGACCCTAGAATATCTCTTCCCTAAGAGAGAAGGTACAAATCCCATCTTGACTGTTTGCATTTGAGCACACGCCTTCCGCTGCACCCAGATATGCCCGTTATTACCACCCAGTTATGGCGTAGCATTACAACGTTCCAAAGTACAGAAGTCCTCGTGCCCCAAACCAAACATCTCAGGTCTAAGCACAACCAATCAACTAACTCATGTCGTTGACTCCATGAAGTTAGACTGATGCGGATCACCTCCAATATTTGTACCCCTGACAAATATCTATAAATACTTGATCATATCCCTTGTGCTGTTATTCTTTACCCGGATAATCCAACAAGTATTTATAATAGCGTTAGTATCACCCTAATGTGGCTCCCACCGCATTAGGTAGCTACGGAGTGATTTTGATATACCAAGACTTGTATATCATGGATGAATAAATATGCTAAAAGTATAGAGATGTTTAAACGATTATATTAAACCTCCTATTTCCATCACGCATAAATGTTTAATACATAATCATAAACCATAAATATCAATCCATACAATGTTCAATTAAATACTGAAAACTAGGTGCTAGGTCCCATGTACTGCATTCCTATGGAACTAGCATGCCTCTCATGCTTCTCTTTAGCTAGCGCCTTGGTCATCAGATTAGCAACGTTGTCCTCTGTTGGTATCTTGCATATCCTCACATCTCCCCTTCCGATAATCTCTCGGATGATGTGATACTTTCTAAGTATGTGCCTGGTCCGCTGGTGATCTCTTTATTCTTTCGCTTACGCATATATATATATATATATATATATATATATATATATATATATATATATATATATATATATATATATATATATGATTGTTTAATATTTTATATTGATTGATGCTCCCATATTATCACATAATATATCAATCAGTTTAGAGTTACTGACAACCATCTAAGATCCGAGATAAAATTCCGCAGCCAAACCGCTTCCTTTTCCGCATCACTTTCCGCAATGTACTCAGCCTCTGTAGTTGAATCTGCTATAGTATATTGCTTCTAGCTTTTCCAAGATACAGCTCCACTGTTTAGGGTAAAAACAAACCCTGACAGCGACTTAAAGTCGTCTCTGTCCATCTGGAAGCTCGGATTTGTGTAACCAGTAATACTGATTTCATCCGTGCTTCCGCCAAAGACCAAGAACATATCCTTTGTCCTTCTCAAATACTTGAGAATGTTCTTGACAGCCACCCAATGGGGTTCACCCGCATTTTGCTGGTACCTACTCGTAAGGCTTATGGAGTAAGCAACATCGGACCTAGTACATAACATGGCATACATAATCGATCCTACTGCCGGAGAATAAGTAACCGATTTCATCCTCTTCTGCTCCTCTGGAGAAGTAGGGCATTGAGCCTTGCTCAATGGTATACCAGATCTCATAGGGATGAATCCTTTCTTGAAATCCTTCATCTTAAAGCGTTTCAACACTTTATCTATGTATGTAATCTGACTAAGTCTGATCAGCCGCCTAGATCTATCTCTATAGATCTTAATACCAAGTATATATGCGGCTTCTCCTAGGTCCTTCATCTGGAAACATATGCCTAACCAGGATTTTACTCCTTGTAATGCTAGCACATTGTTTCCTATGATCAGTATGTCATCCACATACAGGACCAGGAAGATTGCTATGCTCGCACTGAACTTCGTGTAAACACAGGTCTCAAACTCGCTTTTGGTAAAACCAAACTCTTTGATGCGCTCATCAAAGTGCAAGTTCCAGCTCCTAGAGCTTGCTTTAATCCATAAATGGATTTTAGCAACTTGCATACTTTACCTGGATTCTTGGAATCCTTAAAACCGTCCGGCTGTGTCATATACACATCCTCTGTTAGTTTCCCGTTAAGGAAAGCGGTTTTGACATCCATTTGCCATATCTCATAATTGAAGTATGCAGATATGGCCATAAGAATCCTAATTGACTTTAGCATGGCTACTGGCGAAAAGGTTTCAATATAATCAATACCATGAGTTTGATTATAACCTTTTGCAACAAGCCTAGCTTTAAAAGTATGCACATTTCCTTCCATGTCGGTTTTCTTCTTGAAGACCCACATGCAACCAACAACTTTACTGTGTTGTGGAAAGTCTACTAACTCGCAAACTTGGTTGTCATACATGGATTGTATCTCTACCTTCATGGCATCCAGCAATTTGTCAGACTCACTGCCTGACATAGCATCCCCGTAGGATATGGGCTCATAAAGATCCCCTTCTCCCTGAGCGATTAGAAATCCAAGATATCTATCTGGCTCAGTCCGAATCCTACTGGACTTGCGAAGGTCTTGTGTTTTCACTCCTTCCTCAACCGCAGACTCGGGTTGGGATTCAACAATTCTTTGTTGACTTACGGGTTCCACTAGTGGAGGAGGTAAACCTTCATCCTCTTCAATTTCTTGAAGATCTATTTCCTTTCTAGAAGTTTCAGAACTTAGAAACTTATCCTCTAGAAATGTCCCTGACCAAGCAACAAAAATTTTGTTGTCATCAGGATTGTAGAAATAGTATCCTAAGGTATCCTTAGGATAACCCACGAAGATACACCCATCTAATTTGGGCTTGAGTTTATCCGAGAATGGTCGTTTAACGAACGCCTCACAACCCCAAATCTTTATGTAAGACAATTTATGCTTTTTCCCCGTTCATAACTCGAACGGTGTCTTACCCTTTTCCACAGCCTTAGTTGGAACTCGGTTCAGCATATAAGCAGTCGTTTCAAGTGCATGACCCCATAACGACATTGGTAAACTAGTCTGACTCATCATAGACCGAACCATGTCAAGTAAGGTCATATTCCTCCTTTCCGATACACCATTCCACGGTGGCGTATACGGAGGTGTGAGTTGTGAAACAATCCCACATTCCTTTAGATGATCATCAAACTCTTGACTCAGATATTCACCACCCCGGTCAAACCGAAGCAGCTTTATCTTCTTGTCAAGCTGGTTTTGTACTTCACTCTGAAATTGTTTGAAGAAATCAAAATTTTCAGACTTGTGTCTCGTCAGATACACATAACCATACCTACTGAAGTCATCAGTAAAGCTAATGAAGTACCGGTATCCACCTCTGGCCTCCTGACTGAAAGGACCACACACATCTGTGTGTATAATTCCTATCAGTTCCTTTGACCTTTCATTCAAACTATCGAAAGGTTTCTTTGTCATCTTGACGGACAAACAAGATTCGCAATTGTCAATTGATTCAATATCAAATGTCCCTAGAACTCCATCACTATGAAGTTGCTCTATGAGTTTCTTATTTATGTGTCCGAGGCAACAATGCCAAAGGTAAGTCTGGTTCAAAGTATCCTTTGACCTCTTACTTATATGCAGGGTTCTAAAAGGCGCGCCATGGTGTCGCCAAGGCGTGAGGCGTGGCTCCGCCGTTAAGAAATGGTCCTAGGAGTGAGTGCTAGACGTGCCGCGCGCCAAGGCTTGCCAAGGCGCGCCTTTGCGCGCCAAATGGCGAGTTGTTTATAACGTGGCGCCAAAAAATATCATTTTTTTAAAAAATTTGAACTTTTTTTTATGCATTTTGCAATCGCGTGTATAGAACTTTTATAAATTTGTATTTTATAATTTGTATATGTTATTTTGCTCATCATTTCCGTAACTTTGTGTAATTAGTATATTAATAATGATAAATTTGATATATATAATTACAAAATATATACAAAATCGCCGCCTTAAGTCACGCCTTAAAAAACGCCAAGGCTTCGCCATGGCTCCTATAACTTGAGGCTTGACCTCGCCGCCACGCCACGCCTTACGTTATTTATAACCATGCTTATATGATAGATTTCCATGTCATCATCTAGATTTATTATGTATAGACCATTTTGTGAACTTGCTTTAAAATAGAACAAATCATTCTTAAAGAAAAAAATTGTTTTACCTACCGACTGATAGTTAAAACCACTGTCTATTAATAAATCATAAGAGATTACATTTTTAATCAATCTAGGAACGTAAAAACAATTCTCTAGCTCTATGATTAATCCTGAAGGTAGCTTGAGACAATATGTTCCTACAGCTTCAGCACCAATGATGGAGCCTTCGCCTACCCGTAGGTCCATGTCCCCCTTCCTTAGTTTCCTACTTCTCGTGAATCCCTACAAATGATTGCAAATGTGATGACCACATCCGGTATCGAGTACCCATGATTCAAATGAAGTAACTAAGAAATCTAGCATAAAGATACCTGACTCGTCGGAAGAACCGACGTCCAGCTGATCAATGTCGAGTGAGTGCTCGCAAATATCCTTGCTGCCGCAAACTGGGCAACAAATGTCTAGTAGCTCATCAACCCAGTTGTCCTCATCCATTTACTCAACTACTATTGTATCAAAGGGGTCCGGGTGCACCTGGTCATCTATGAACATTAAGAACTCGTGCATACCAAAACTGTTATATCTGGTTCACCAAACTTGTCCACTACCTTTTCCTGATAGCGATCAGTTAGGGTACCGACCAAGAGCATCACTAGTTCACGCTTAGTGACTTGTGATCCCAGAATCATTAAGCAATCAAACAGCCTTCTCATGTTGATGAGATGATGTCAGGATCGGATATTGCTTAATACCAAATAACAATAATTATCTTTTGAATTAGAGTTGTTAAAAAGACAATCTTTAGTTTTGATCACAATCAATTAAGAAGTTGTCAATCACACTTAATTGATTATAAAGGTTTTCAACACAAAACAATTCAATCAATAAACACAAAATACTGCCAAACAAAGATGTTTATTAATAATCAATAACGATTACAATATTCATCTACACCTCCAATCTAACTTTTTATGTTAGACGAATAACACAATTTGTTCTTAGGTTTCAAAAGAAACTTAGAGGCTAAAACACTTTCTGAAAGTAAAATAACAATACGAATGAATGCAAATCAATACGAACAAGAGATCTATATATTTAGTAACAATATTCTAATCGAGTATTTATAGACTCTTGATCCTCCTTGATAAGTTGACAGTTAGGTAATCTTCTATCTTCTGAGATAATCTTGATAATCTTCGACTTTGATAAAGATATACTTCAAATCCACAAAGATAGCATTTTCCATGAATATCTCAACTGAAACTGTTTGTTGAATGAAACAGTTCTGGTCTTCTTCTAACAGTCTTCTCTTCAAGGTCTTCTAACAGTTATAAACACTTGAACTAACAGTTCCGAACTTTGTACTAACAGTTGTAATGTTCACAGCAACTGTTAGTCACAACTGTTTTCATACTTCACTTAACAGTTTTCAACTGTTTTCACAAATCTCCTCCAACAGTTTTACCTTTGCATGTCCAACAGTTTCCATTACTTAGCAAATTTCCCAACAATCTCCCCCTAACTTAAAGTATTGACTAATACATTTAAGTTGTTTGTTTTAAGGGTTCAACCATAGAAAAATTAACATAAGCAAAGAAAATATTAACATTAATTATGCAAAGTCAAACTGTTACAATCAAAATATAAAAAGAAAAATTTCTTTTTACTTGATTCTATGAGCTCCAACCTTTCCTTCACCCTCTTTATCAGATCTTTCTTCATGTCAGCAGGGCCATAGAACTTTGCTTTCAACATATACATAAGCTTTATTTTACCATGTTCAATAAACTCAAAATTAAACCACTGAGTTTTTCCCTTTCCCATTACCATATGATAAACTCTTGATTTGTCATATACCTTCATAGAAATTATTGGGAAGGTTTCATCAATTATCATCATGGGCATTACTCCCAGTGGATTGCATATACTTGTTAAATGCCTCATCAAAACTCTGATTTCAATCACAGCAGCTTCGCCATAGTGACTAGTTCCATATTCATACATCTCTTGTATATCCCTTCTAGTCACATTCTCCATTAGATTATTGAAGCTAGCATAGCTTTCTATTGGCTCTACTTCTCTTACAATGGTCATCCCTTTCTTCCCAGTTTCAATCCTCAAAAATTCAAATCTCCACTCAGTAATGTGGGATTTTTGGCCTAGATGCTCTGCCACAAGTTTATCTATTCTTTCTTCCACATCCACCCTGAGTCTGTCATGCAGGATTGTTTGAACCATACCAGCTTTAGTTTTAACTGTTTGGGATTGTTGAAACAGTTGAGGTTGAGCTGTTTGCTTTTTCTTTTCAGCTGCGGGCTTGGGAGATGGAACTGTTTTCTTCCTCACAACTCGTTTTCTTTTGACTCCCTTACCAGCTTTCTTTTCCTTTTCTTCTTCATCTATTTCAGCAGTAAATTTGTCAGCAAGCTGTTGAGCCAATTCAAGATCTTTCTGTTCTTGTTGCTTAAGCTCAGCATCAAGCCTTTGTGCTAATTCACGATCATGCTCTTCTTGTTGTTCTTTGGTGAGCTTTAGCTTAGGAATATCAACTACAATCTCCTTTCCCTTACCTAGCACAGGGGGCCTCTTTTCATCTTTCTTTCCTTCAATAATTACAATGCCTTTAAACCCTGGCTTAGGTGCAAGTGGTTCCAGTTTTGAGACTTTTCCATCTAACCACCCATCATCTATCTTTTGAGCCATCTTGAATGTGCTAATGTTAAGAGTTTGAGCACCTATTTCAATCAGATGATTTTGCTTAACCTTTGACCATGCTTTGAAAACCTCGGTTGTTGGATAGTCTCCTGTCATAATCATCTTGTTTATCAACACCTTATCCACTGCTGACAGCCTTTCTTCTTCTTCAACTGGTTGAACACTTGCAGCTGTTTGTTGAACTGGAGCAACTGTTGGTTCTGAAGTTGCAACTGTTTGTGTATCTGGTGCAACTGTTAGTTCAGTCTGCACAACTGTTTCAGCAACTGTTGGTTCAATCACTACTGGCTTTAAAGATTTCTCCCCCTTTTTTATTGGAACTGTTTGAGAAGGGGTTCTGGCACTTGTTGTGGACTTTTTGAGCATTTGATCATGGACTTGAAGGACATCAGTAGCCTTCTTCAAAGTATCTGACAAAAATTTGATCTGTTTATCTTGCTTTATGAGTAATTCATTATGTTTGGCCAGAAGCTTGTCTTGTAGAAAGTTCCTCTTCTTGAGATAGAGGAATGTAGGAAAAAATGGTACAAGATCTGGATTCGTTAATGCTTTAAGTTTCATACTTGTCTCAATGTCAGCCAGTGTTGCCACTGTGAACATATCATCGACAGATAGAACTGGTGGGTCACTCCTTGAAGTTCCCTCACCAGTACCCCTTTTTTCTTGGTACTGGAGATTTCCAGAAGCTGTTTGACCAGCCCCTGTTGCCGTGGTTGAGGTCTTAGCAATGTTAACACTAGCCTGCTCATCCCTTGCGGATGAAACAGTAGCATCAGCCTCAAGAACCACATGATCACCCTCTAGTGGAGTGATCACCTCCTCATCGTGCCTGGGAGATAGCACTATGGTTTCCCTTTGGATATTCTGCACAGGTGAATGCACCTGTGCAGGGCTAACAGTTTGAGGCTCTTGAACTGTGGTGGAAGGAGCACCAACAGTTCTCCTTTTCTTTTTAAATGTTATGAGTGTGGGGGCTTGTGTTGTAGCTTGAGACAAGGTAGCAGAGGGGAATGTTTGAGTATCATGAGCTGTGGGTTCTAGAGTTGGAGGTGTAGCAATAAGTGGGGATTCATGCTCAACTCTAGCAGCTCTGTTTCTTGAAAGAAACTCCACCATTTCAGAGAGTGGTAGAGTTATAGCACCAGAGAAGTTTTTGCCATTGATTAGCAACTTGCTCAATGTGGAGGCCACATGAGCAGAGGGAATTATGACCCTCTTGTGTTTTTGAAGATTCGGCAACAAAGAGTTTAGCAAAACTTGCACAAATCTGGGGTACATCAAAAAGAGACCATATTTGGTCCCGAGATGCTTTACCATTCCGTTAAAGATTAGTTTTGAAAAATTGAAGCAACGATTGTTGGCCAGACAGATCAAGGCCAAGGCAATGTTTCTTCCAAACTCATTCCACCCCGTTCTTTTGGGACTAATACACTGCTGGAGAGTATTAATCAGATACTTCCAGTGTGCGCAAAATTGTCCTTTATAGAAGGTACCCTTTCCCCTAGGGCCTTCATACCCAAGTTTTACCAACTCAGCATGCAAAAATTCTAGTGAGACAGAATCAGAATACTCACCATTGCTATCATTGAGTTGAAGATGTTAGCGTATGGTATCCTCAGAGATTGAAACAGCCAAACCATCAACATTTGAATCAATCCATTGCACACCATCAGCTTCCCGGAGTGTAGCATGTTTCCAAAAGTGGTCGATATGAGAAGTGTAGATGGTTGGATTTATGGTGAGAGCAGTGTTGAGAGTTGACATCGAGAGATAGTCAAAAAGACAATCTTTTGAATAACAAGAATTATGCTCTGATACCACTTGTCAGGATCGGATATTGCTTAATACCAAATAACAAGAATTATCTTTTGAATTAGAGTTGTTAAAAAGACAATCTTTAGTTTTGATCACAATCAATTAAGAAGTTGCGGAATCACACTTAATTGATTATAAAGGTTTTCAACACAAAACAATTCAATCAATAAACACAAAATACTGCCAAACAAAGATGTTTATTAATAATCAATAATGATTACAATATTCATCTACACCTCCAATCTAACTTTTTATGTTAGACGAAGAACACAATTTGTTCTTAGGTTTCAAAAGAAACTTAGAGGCTAAAACACTTTCTGAAAGTAAAATAACAATACGAATGAATGCAGATCAATACGAACAAGAGATCTATATATTTAGTAACAATATTCTAATCGAATATTTATAGACTCTTGATCCTCCTTGATAAGTTGACAGTTAGGTAATCTTCTATCTTCTGAGATAATCTTGATAATCTTCGACTTTGATAAAGATATACTTCAAATCCACAAAGATAGCATTTTCCATGAATAGCTCAACTGAAACTGTTTGTTGAATGAAACAGTTCTGGTCTTCTTCTAACAGTCTTCTCTTCAAGGTCTTCTAACAGTTGTAAACACTTGAACTAACAGTTCCGAACTTTGTACTAACAGTTGTAATGCTCACAGCAACTGTTAGTCACAATTGTTTTCATACTTCACTTAACAGTTTTCAACTGTTTTCACAAATCTCCTCCAACAGTTTTACCTTTGCATGTCCAACAGTTTCCATTACTTAGCAAATTTCCCAACAGATGATCGCTCAATAACTGGTCTTCTTTCATCCTCCGTGAAAGAATGCCCTTCATGAGTAGAAAGCGTCCACAGCGCTCACTGTCTTTGAAACGCTCCTCTAAACCATGCACAACCTCAATAACCAACTTATTCTTAAGTTCATCCGATTACTCAGACTCTGTGGAGAGTATCAGAATTGACATGACGTCAGATTCATCAGACAGATACTTATAATATGTATCATACTCTCCATCTTGAGCAGAATAGTCATGTCGTGCTGGAGGAGGTTTGTCTACTGTGTACAACCTTCCATGCGCCCTTAGGATATTCCTAAAGTGCAATTTCCAAACCATAAAGTTCGGACCTGAAAGCTTTCACTTACTCATGATGAGGCTAAGAGACTCCTCGGGTGTATAAAACGGTATAACAGATAATATTGACATCTACAGAAAAAAGCAAGAAATAAACATTTCAGTATTTTAATTCCTCTAAAATAATTTATAACCCTTTAAATAAATATATTTTAGAATATGATCCATATTTCACACGTGTCGGTGCACGGTTTGGGCACGACAACACCGACCCCGTGCTATTTGTGGTGGGTATAAACCATACCGATCGTGTTTAATCCAAAACACGACTCCTATATCCTTGGGATATCAAATGAAACAATAATTCGTACATATTTAGTCCTCCTAAGTGCACTTTGGGCCCGTCACATAAGGGAATCACCAAAATAGACCTCACCATCTAAGACGGGGTGCACTCTGGCCCGTCATATCAGGGAATTGCAAAGTCTTTCACCCCCTCCCCACATCAGTTTGAACCCCGGTGTGCATGGTTTGGGCACGACAACACACCGAAGTACTGTGAGTAGGAAAGGTGTACCGTTAGATGGGTAGAACTACTGGGCTAAGATTTTCAAAGGGTTAGCTTGTTTCAAAAATATTTTGCCAGTTTTAACCGTTTTACAAAGCTTGTAAAAGTTATATCCTTTTTAAGTGAAAAAAAGTTTCAACTAAAAAAATATCCGTTATATATGTAAATGGTTTTTAATGGCGTGCGTGCACTATATAGTTAAGTAATTAAAACACAACCATGCAATTAATAATAGCAATAATTAAGCCAACACACACAATGCATTTGACCATCATTGGTACTTAATTAACTTAATTAAACTTAAGTACCCCTGTGGTCAAACTCTAAAGTGGATCATAAACAACACACAAGGCAAGAATCTTATGTTGATGCTCCCACTGGCTCCAGCATCCGTGGCGTCCTCTCTTTCTCCTTTTTCTTGATCCTTGTCTTGATTGGCTCCAAAAATACATTTACAAATATCAAACTAACCTATTACAATTTTGATAAAACTAATGCCCTATTACATAATAATTCAAAGGCACGCAGGCCCGCTAAATCTAGTACTTTTACAAAATTGAATAGGGGTTGTAAGTGACGCGCAGGCCTCCCCACACCGGATATAAAATAAATGTAAACCAATCCATAAAGCAATAAATAAACAACCACATTCTTGATCTACTAGGTTTAAGGCGTTTGGCTTAAAAAAATCAACCACGTACAATTAATTAAATAATAACAATGCACGCATTATAAACCAACATATATAATCCCGGGCAGATTCAAAGCTTGAATCTCTGACAGCAAAACTCAAACTGGTTTTGTGTTCATCCCCACCATTTAACCTTGACCACAAATTGGGCCTACACCCGGGCTTTTTGTTAAATATCACAAATTGGATAAAAATAAAAATTACCACACTGGTTAAACGCCAAATATCATAATAATAATAATAATAATAATAATAATAATAATAATAATAATAATAATAATAATAATAATAATAATAATAATAATAATAATAATAATAATAATAATATAAACTGGAAACTTGATCTAAAAATTCAAGAACTATGAACTTTTAAATTATCCCAAGTTTCACACACAATTTATACATATATAAAAATATACAGAAAGTAAACTGGAAACTTTATCCGGTTAAAAGTCAAAAAACTTTGACCTTTTACCATAAACCAAAGTTTCTCACAATTATAAATGTACAAACTTGTAAAACAGATAATCTGAAAACTTTAATTGGTTAAAAGTCATAAACCTTGACCTTTGACCAAAAATAAAGTTTCACACAGTTTAATATATAAACAATATATAAATAGCTAAAACGGGAAACTTTAATGGTAAAAAGATCAAAACTTGATCCTTAAACCAAAAAACAAAAGTTTCACACAATATATATAAAAAGTATATATATAATCAGCAGTACTGGAAAATCAATTAGGTAACAGACAGAAACTTGATCCTAACCACATATCAATTTTTGCAAAAAATAAGTATGCATATATCTATGATTTTCTTGTTCCCCATCGAGCCTAGAAGCAGGCTCTGATACCACTATAGGGATTTACAGGGTACAAACATGGACAGCGGAATATAATACAAAACTTGTAAATCCCGTTCCCAGGATCCCAACTGGATCAGATGGGGAAAACAATACCAGAAATCATAACCAGATATTTAAACATACAATATACACAGGTTTGAAGTAGGTTTATCTAAAAGATAGAAAATATACCCTGTGACTGCTAAAGGGGATACACAACTACTGTACCCTAGAACTTGTTGCTAGACCACCAAAGCTGCATAATCCGTGTATGTAATTGATACCTGACAAAAACATCCGGTTTTTGTCCTAACCGCCGCCGCCGTCGAGTCCCGCCGCAAAGGGGGTTCGGCCTCGGGTTAACACCGCTAAGCTCGCAGGGTGCCGCCGTGAAATCCGCCGTGAGCCACTACCGTCATCAGCCGGTACACCGCCGGAAACCGCCAAGAACCGCCGTGTACGGTGGTGGTTCGGCCGGCAAGAGAGAGAGAGAGGAGGGGAGCCCTTTTGTGTTCTTTTAGGATTAAGTGACAATTATGTTGCATTAGGTTTAAATCAAGGTTTAAACTCCTTATATAGATATTAACTGGGCCCTAAGCCGTTGGACCTAAAAACCCGGTTCTTTATCTATATCTTTAATTCTTTGACAAAACAGGCCCAGCATTTTAGTTATTATTAATTAAACAACTGTTAATTAATAATTTTCCAACTAAACCTTAATTAAATATTCAACTAATATTTAATTACCTTTCTCTTAATTAATAAATATCTATTTATTAACTTTCTCTTTTCTGATAATTAATTAACTATTAATTATCTATCTTACACACATTGAGTTATTCCTGGTTCATGAGTTGGGTGTGCAGCTGTGTGACCCTTTAGTGACTCATAGTGTCTATGGATGTGATTACACGTGTACACTATCCCTGCAGACAATCCTTTCAAGGGTCACATAGCTTCACTCTCAACTATTGAACCATGAAATAATACATTGTGTGTATAGTGATATATAATAGTTACTTAATTTTCCGGAAAAATAATAAATGGACGTTTATTATTTAAGGAGAAATTAAATATGAGTTGTATATTTATTATTATGTTTGGTTAGAAAAATATTAATTAATAGTTGATTAATTAATATTAAATCAAACTAGAGGGTTTGTTTTGTCAAAAGATTAAAGTCTTTTATCGCGGACCGGGCTTTAAGGTCCAAGGGCCTTAATCCTCTTAAATAAGTAATTAATGGATTAAGCCTTAGAAAGTTTTAACCCTAATCACAATTAAAGAAAAAGGACAAAACAAACACACACTCTCTCTCCCTTGCTCTCTTCGGCCGAAACCCACCACCACCACCTCGGCAGTGGTCGACGGTGGTTAAGGCGGCGATAAGCGGTGGTCGACGGCGGACGGCAGCACCCCCTCTCCGGCGAACGGAGGCGTGAAACCGAGGCACCCACTTGCGGCGGTTTGCTCTCGGCGGCGGTCAAACGACACCCAAAAATCCGGCAGCTTTTTGGTGTTTTACACACACGGGATCGTTTTTCGTTTCGGGTATCATTGTGTTGGCGGTCTAGCAGCGAGTTTAAGGGTGCAGTAGCTGTGTATCCCCCTATAGCAGTCCAAGGGTATAATTTCTTATCCTTATTAATACTGTTATGTACATATGTATTTTTATCTGTTGAATATGATTATTTGCCCAATTTTCCCACTTGATCTAGTTGTGATCTTGGGATGGGATTTCTGTTTTATTTCCGTTGTGCATGTTGTACCTTATAAATCCCAACAGTGGTATCAGAGCCTCTTCCAAGCTCGGTAGGGGACAAGGTTTAATCATATTTTTATGTTTATATATATGTGTGTGTGAAACTTGTATTTTGGTTTATATCAAGTTTCTGATCTTATACCTAATAAAGTTTCCAACTTTATTGTTTAATTATATATTCATATATGTGTGAGACTTGAATTCTGGTTTAGGATCAAATTCTGTTAAAGTTTCCAGTCTTTCTGTGTATGTATGTTTATATATATATATATATATTCAGCATGAAACTTGGCTTTGGCCAAAAAGTCAAAGTTTTGATTTTAGCCAAATAATGTTTCCACTTTATATATATATATATATATATATATATATATATATATATATATATATATATATATATATATATATATATATATATATATAGCGTGAAACTTGTTTTTGGCCAAAAGTCAAAGTTTTGATTTTCAGCCAAATAAAGTTTCCGGTTTATATGCTTTTATATATATTTGTATAAATTGTGTGAAACTTGAATTTAACAAAAGTTCAAAGTTTTTTAATTTTTTAATCAAGTTTCCAGTTTTATTATTATTATTGATAATAGTGACGTTTAACCTAGGCGGTGTTTTTTTATCTTTTTATCCAGATTGTGATAATTGGCAAAAAGGCTCAGTTTAGGCCCACGTTATATTATTGGGATTAACACAAGACCAGTTGAGTTTGGGTGTTAAAATTCAAGTTTTGAATCATCCCGGAAATTTATATATATGGTGCTTGATCATATTGTGTGTTTTTATTTAATTAATATTTTATTATGTCGTGATTGTAATATTTATTATTATTCATTAAGCCAAACACCTAAGACCTAGTGGATCATTTTTGTGTTGTTTATATTTCTTGATGTGGTTGATTACATTCATTATTTATCCGGTGTGGGGAGGCCTACGTGCCAGTTACAACCCCTATTCAACTTTGTAAAAGTACTAGTTTTAGCGGGCTTGCGTGCCTTTGAATTATTTTGAAACATGGCACTAGTTTTATCAAAAAATATATAGGTTAGTTTGATATTTGTAATTGTAATATATTTGGAGACGATCAAGCAAGACAATGAGCAGGACAAAGAGAGGAGTTGCTATGGATGCTGGAGCCTGTGGGAGCATCAAGAATCCATGCCATGTGTGTTGTTGTAATCCACTTAGGGTTTTGACCACAGGGGTGCTTGACTGTTTGATCAAGTACAAGTGATGGTCAAAGGCGTTATGTGTCTTGGCTTGTTATTATTAATTGTGTGGTTGTGATATTAGTTAAATAGTGCACGCTCGTCATTAAAACTATATATATACTTTTAAGTTGAAAAGCTTTTTCACTTAAAAAGATAATAGTTTTACAAGTTTTGTAAAATGGAAAAACTGGCAAAGTTTTTGAAACAAATAAACACTTTTAAAATCTTAGACCAGTAGTACTACCCATCTGATGGTACACCTTCATGCTACCGGTACCTTGGTGTATTGTCGTGCACACCGTGGTTTAAACCGATGTGGGGAGGGGGTGAAAGACTTTGTGATTCCCTGATGTGACGGGCTAGAGTTCACCCCGTCCTTGGTGGTGAGGTCTATTTTGGTGATTCCCTGATGTGACAGGCCCAAAGTGCACTTAGGAGGACTAAATATGTACGAATTAGGTTTCATTCGATGTCCCAAAGATATAGAAGTCGTGTTTTGGATTAAATACGATCGTTATGTTTTATACCCACCAGAAATAACACGAGGTCGGTGTTGTCGTGCCCAAACCGTGCACCAGCACGTGTGAAATATGGATCCTATTCTAAAATAAATATACTTAAAGGGTTATAATTTATTTTGAGGAATTAATTACTCAAATGTTTTTTTCTTGCTTTTTATGTAGATGTCATATTTATCTGTTATACTGTTTTATTTACCTGACAAGTCTCTTAGTCTCATCATGAATAAGTGGAAGCTTTCAGGACCAAACTTTTCAGTTTGGAGGTTGCACTTTAGGAATATCCTAAGGGCACACGGAAAGTTATACACAGTTGATAAGCCGCCTCTGGCACGACCCGGATATACTGCTCAGGATGGAGTGTATGATACATATTATAAGTACTTATGTGATAAATCTGAGTTTTCGGATGAACTCAAAAGCAAGTCAATTTTTGAGGTCGTGCAAGGTTTAGAGGAACAATTCAAAAGCAGTGAACGCTATGGACGCTTTCTACTTGTGAAATATAGTCTTTCACAGAAGATGAAAGAAGGCAAGTCACTAAGCAATCATCTCATTAATATAAGAAGGTTATTTGATTGGTTAAAGCTTCTGGGTTCACAAGTCAGTGAACAAGAACTTGTGATGCTTTTGGTCGGGACTTTGACAGATTACTATCAGACAAAGGTAGTAGATGAGATCAGAGGACAGGAATCAACTATTGTTGGTATACACGAGTTTCTAATGTGTATGGATGATCAAATGCACCCTGACATCTTTGATACAATAGCAGTCGAATCAATGGAGGAAGATAACTGGATTGATGATCTACTAGACATTTGTTGCCCACTAATTGCGGTAGCAAGGATATTTGCGAGCACTCCCTCGACATGATCTGCATGACGTTGGTTCAACCAACGAGTCAGGTATCTTTATGATAGATTGCTTAGTTACTTCTTTTGAATCATGGGTACTCGATACCGGATGTGGTCTTCACATTTGCAATCACTTGCAAGGATTCAAGAGGAGTAGGAAACTAAGGAAGGGGGACATGGACCTACGGGTTGGCGAAGGCTCCATTATTGGTGCTGAAGCTCTAAGGACATATAGTCTCAGACTACCTTCGAGATTAATCATAGAATTAGAGAATTGCTATTATGTTCCTAGATTAATCAAAAATGTAATCTCGTACGACTTATTAATAGATAGTTGTTTTACCTATCAGTCGGTAGGAAAAACAATTTTGTGATTTAAAGACGATTTATTTTATTTTAAAGCAAGTTCACATAATGGTCTATATACAATAAATCTACAAGATGACAAGGAAATCTATCATATAAGTAAAAGGTCAAAGGACACTTTGAACCAAACTTACCTATGGCATTGTCGGCTCGGACATGTTAACAAGAAACGGATAGAGCAACTTGATCAAGATGGAGTTCTAGGGTCATTTGATCTTGAATCAATTAACAATTGCCAATCTTGTTTGTCCGACAAGATGACAAAGAAACCTTTTGACAGTTTGAATGAAAGGTCAAAGGAATTGCTAGGGATAATACACACAGATGTGTGCGGTCCTTTCAGTCAAGAAGCCAGAGGAGGATACCGGTACTTTATTACCTTTACTGAAGATTTCCGTAGGTATGGTTATGTGTATCTTATGAGACACAAATCTGAAAGTTTTGATTTCTTCAAACAGTTTCAGAATAAAGTACAAAACCAGCTTGACAAGAAGATAAAGTTGTTTCGGTCTGACCGAGGTGGTGAATATCTGAGTCAGGAGTTTGACGATCATCTAAAGGAAGGTGGGATTGTTTCACAACTCACACCTCCATATACGCCTCAGTGGAATGGTGTATCAGATAGTAGTAATAAAACCTTGCTTGACATGGTTTGTTCTATGATGAGTCAAACTAGTTTACCAATGTCGTTCTGGGGACACGTACTCAAAACGGCTGATTTTATGCAGAACCGAGTTCCAACAAAATCTATGGAGAAAAGAAAGACACCATTCGAGTTATGGACGGGGAAAAAGCCCAAACTGTATTTCATAAATATTTGGGGTTGTGAGACGTTCGTTAAATGACCGTTCTCAGATAAACTCAAACCCAATCAGATAAGAGTATCTTCGTGGGTTATCATAAGAAAACCTTAGTATACTATTTCTATAATCCCGATGAGAACAATGTCTTTGTTGCTCGGTCAGGGAGTTTTCTAGAAGATAAGTTTCTATATATAGAAACTGCCAGAAAAGAAATAGATCTTCAAGAAATTGAAGAAGATGAAGGTATGCCTCCACCATTTGTGGAACCAGTAATTCAACAAAGAATTGTTGAATCCCAACCCGAGTCTGTGGTTGAGGAGGAAGTGGAAACACAAGACCTTCGCAGGTCTAGTAGGATTCGGACTGAGCCAAATAGATATCTTGGATTTCTAATTGCTCAGGAAGAAGAGGATTTTAATGAACCTACATCCTACGGGGACGCTATGTCAGGCAGTGAGTCTGACAAATGGCTTGACGCCATGAATGCAGAGATGCAATCCATGTATGACAACCAAGTTTGGGAGTTTATAGACTAGCCACAACACAGTAGAGTTGTTGGATGCAAGTGGGTCTTCTAGAAGAAGACGGACATGGAAGGAAATGTGCATACTTTTAAAGCTAAGCTTGTTGCAAAAGGTTACACTCAGACTCATGGTATTGATTATGATGAAACCTTCTCGCCAATAGCTATGCTTAAGTCTATTAGGATTCTTATGGCAATATATGCATACTTCAATTATGAGATATGACAAATGGATGTCAAAACCTCTTTCCTTAATGGGAAACTAACAGAGGATGTGTATATTGATAGGATTTGTGTGCATAACCGTCAAACCCTGATACCACGTCCAATGTCATAAGGCACTCAAGGGTCACACCTGTGAGGGCATGTAATCCGAGAAGTAATGCAACCACAAGTGGGAGAACGGTTTAATAATTTAAGTTTAAATAAATATATATTGTTAATTAATAAGATTAATAATTTAAGTTTAAAATATTGGATAAGGATTAATATATATTAATTAATAAAAGAAAAATATAATATAATATATATATATATATATATATATATATTTATTTATTTATTTATTTATTTATTTATTTATTTATTTATTATTTATTAATTATTAATATATATATATATTAACTTGGTGATTAAGTTACCCTAATTCAAGATAAGGAAACATTCAAAAGGCTTCCTAATGTGATCCTAATTCCTATTATTATAAATAGGAGATCATATGGAGAATTAGAGGTTAATATAATTCTAAGTTTTAGAATAAGAAAATAAAAATCTCTCCTCACCTCTCTCTCTCATCGGCATTGGCCTAGTACACCAAGGAAGAACCGGGTTTCGGTTTTTGGTGATTTCGACATCAAGTGGGTATGTCGTGGATCATGGTTTGCTCACCCTTCTAGCGGGATCTCGTTTTTCCTCTTCACGGGTGGATTATTACTTGAGAAACCCTAGGTAAGTAAAGGTACAATCTCTCATCATCTTCATGTTCTTGATGATATATATATATATATATGTGTGTGTGTGTGTGTGTGTGTGTATGCGTAGTGTGTGTGTATATATATATATATTATGATGTTGTTCATATTATTATTTGTTTCATACATACATAAATCGAGATTATATATTAATGTGATAAACAAAGATTCTAACCCTTTAGGGTTTTTTGTTTGTTTAGTATTCAAGTTCCGCTTTATGAATAATAACTGTTTTTTTTCATCCTTGAGTCGGTTCAAACCAGTCTGAGTTTGAATCAGTATGACACATAGGAGGTGCTATAAAATCCAACAGTGGTATCAGCGCCTCGGCTCAGTTTTTCACAATGTGTATATTATTTGATCTATTATATATGTTTGTATATGTATATATATCAATTTTATATGATACAAATATTAATCAGTTTGTTTAATATTGTTTTAAAGTTTTTTAATCTAAACTAGTTTAGTTTTAGAATAAAGGATAAACTTTAAAAATTTTGAAATCCTAGTTATTATTAACAAGTTATGTTGATAAGGTGATTTAAAGTTTGAATTGTTTAAAACAAGTTTTGTTTTAACAATAGTTTAAACTTTAAAGGTTTGAGGATTACTAGTTATAATTTTCGATATATATATATATATATATATATATATATATATATATATATATATATATATATATATATATATATATATATATATATATATATATATATATATAATTGTTCACTTTATATTTATTCCGTTAGTTTATGATCGGAAATGTTAGACTCATGATGTACAAGGGAGTGTAACTATCGTGCACAAGTGGGAGTATGATGGATTGTGTGCAGGGATAGTGTACACGTGTCATCATATCCATGAATACTATAAGACACTAAAGGTCACACAACTGCACCCAACTATTGAACCAGAAAATAAGACAATGTGTGTATAGTGATAATTAATAGTTAATTAATTATCCGGAAAAATAATAAATGGACATTTATTAATTAAGGATAAATTAAATATCAGTTGTGTATTTATTTATTATGTTTGGTTAGAAAAATATTAAATAATAGTTGATTAATGTATATTAAATCAAACTAGAGGTTTTGTTTTGTCAAAAGATCAAAAAAGTCTTTGATCGCGGACAGGATTTAAGGTCCAAGGGCCTTAATCCTCTTAATTAAGTATTTAAGGGATTAAGCCTTAGAATGTTTTAACCCTAATGAAAATTAAACAAAAAGGACAAAACAAACACACACTCTCTCTCCCTTGTTCGCTTCGGCCGAAACCTACCACCACCATCTCGGCGGTGGTCGACGGTGGTTAAGGCCGTGGTCGACAACGGACGGCGGCACCCCCTCTCCAGCGAACGGCGGCGCGAAACCAACGCCCCTGCAGCGGTTTGCTCTCGGCGAAGGTCGAACGACAAAAGCCGGCGGCTTTTTGGTGTTTTACACACACGGGATCATTTTTCGTTTCGGGTATTATTATGTTGGTGGTCTAGCAGCGAGTTCAAGGGTGCAGTAGCTGTGTATCCCCCTATAGCAGTCCAATGGTATAATTTCTTATCTTTATTAATACTGTTATGTACATATGTATATATGATTATTTGCCATATTTCCCCACTTAATCCAGTTGTGATCTTGGGATAGGATTTATGTTTTATTTCTGTTGTGCATGTTGTACTCTGTAAATCCCAACAAATCAAGAAACCAATCACTCTTCAATCTAAGTAGAAGCAAGTTCAAAGGAGCATGAAGTCGAAATCAATGGAATTCAAGTGCCTATCATCATCGAAACTATAGATGATTTCATCTCATTCATGGCCTTAGCCTATTGCGCTTGAAACTTTTATAAGAACGAATACTTGTTCAAACAAACTTTGAACAAGTGATTGGTTGGTTTCTCAAAGTTAGAAAAGGTGAAGATATTGCTCTACCACCGAAGATGGCAGGTTTGGAAAAATGCCTATTCTACTTTTAATAATTGGTTATGAGTTCGGGAGGATATGACACAATATCAAAAGACAACAAATGGGACGAAATGGCCATGAGCTTATTTTATCTAGGTTGTTATGCACAAGTTTTTTGTGAAGTAAATGAAAAGTACTTGATGATTCCTCAAGACTACTATCATATTGTTTTGAAGAAGTTTGGTAAAGCATCGAGTGTGTTGAAGATCGTGTAGTTGAAAGAAACAAGATCTTAGATCAATCAAAACACATGATTGATCCTAGCAATGCAGGCTCATGATATGGTGCAGAAGCGATCATCGAAGGATAAGGCATTGCAACGGCTCGAGAAGATCAAACTCAAGATAATGACGAGGAAGAACCTAGTTAAATACTACTTGGAAGAAGACCTTGGTTTTAGTAGTAAAGGAGAAGATGACTTTTTCATCTTGACATGAAGTTTGAAGAAGACCGGAAGAATAAAATGATATAATATTTAAGGGGGGCAATGTTAGAATTCTAAATACCATCATCATTTTTTTATTTATTTTAGTCCTTAGTATAAGTATTATTATAGACGTTATTGTACTTAGGTTAATTATTTATTTGCGTTAGTTGTGTGTGGCACACATGGTTATGTGGAAATCGATGGTAACCACCCTCAAAACCAAATGTGTCGGTTATTTAGTCCATTATGCAAGCTCACATCGACCTATATATATGTATGTAGTGGGATGTTTAAGTGTAATCAATCTTCTCATTTATTATATATATATATATATATATATATATATATATATATATATATATATATATATATATATATATATATATATATATATATATATATATATATATATATATATATATATATATATATATATATATTCTTGGCTTTCTTCTATAAACACACACACACTTTGTTTGTTTAATTTAATGGCATCCTCCATGTTCAAATACCAATCAAGTGTTCAACTTGATCAAAGTGATGATAAAGTTTGTGAACTTGGAACCTTATTGTTGAACAACATAAGATATGTCCGGTCTCGTGATTGTAATATATTGGAGGGCACCTGCAAGCTTGCAATACACGGTAGGATACTTAAGAGGTGTACCATGAGATGCACTATGCTTGGCCTCCTTGTTGACTGGCGTGGTGGTGGCCATGCAATTAGTCATGGAAGCTCGTAATAAGATACCTTTTGCATATTGTGATTGAGAAAAAACCAAACCGTCATTATGACGTACCACGTTTATTCCAAGAAAATGGTGTAGAGCTCCAAGATCGGAGATTAAGCCATGTCTTTTCCCGTTTATAAATAAATAATGAAGTGTCACAAACACTACTTCGAAAACCGCATGAAGTGATAAATGTAGAAAACCGTTGGTACAATGCACGTGGTGCCCGTTTTAAACCGTATAAGGTTTTCTGAAGACGGCACACATGATTTTGTTTTGATGGATCAACAACACACATAGCAGGTTGATGCATATATGCAGTTTCAACGAGAGTTCCATGTAAGAACGTGTTCTTACCATCCAATTGATGTGTATTCCACGATTTGGATATGGATAAGCTAAGAACCGTGGATCGTGATTGTTCTTACCATCCAATTGATGTGTATTCCACGATTTGGATATGGATAAGCTAAGAACCGTGTGGATCGTGATTGGTTTCACCACCGTACTGAAAGTGTCTTTACAATAAATACCCACCTGCTGTGTTTTACCATTGACCACCAAGCAAGCTTTATATTGCTCCAAAGTACCATCTGATTTAAACTTGTGACGGAAAATCCAAATACAACGAATAACATTAGAATCTATGGGACGAGGTTACTAATTACCATGTATCATTAGTTTGTATTGCTCTAAATTCATCATGCATGGAGGTATTCTAGTGGGGGTCGAGGAGAGCATCACGGGGTGATTTAGGAAGTGGTGAGATAGGTGGATTGGATGTAACAAGGAGATCAAGTATTTGTCGTGGTTTAAAAATCCCTTTTTTGGGAGCGGGTGTATGGTGTGTGTGGGGTGGAGAAATAGAGGGCTGAGCTGGGGGTGGTGGATTAGCGAGAGTTATTTGAGGGTGGGATGGGGCAGGCGGAGGGATGGGTGGTGGAGCTGGGTGGGAGGATGAAGGTGGTGATTGGTTGGTGGGTAGCAGAGGTGGTGGTGAGGGGGGAGGTGATTGGTTGGTGGTATGTGGGGGTGGTGGTGTAGAGGTAGGATAGATTTCATGGAGAAGGTTGGGAGGAAATTTTGTAGGTGAGGGATCGATAAAGGTGTAGGAGGAAGCGTCATGTTTGGAGATGGAGGAGAATGGGAATACATACTCATCAAAAGTAACATGACGAGAGATGATAACCTTCCCAGAGGTCATATATAGGCAACGATATCCTCGAAATTGAGGTTGGTAGCCCAAGAAGATACAAAGAGTGGAACGAGTGGCGAGCTTGTGAGGTATTTTGGAAGAGAGATTGGGATAACATGCACATCCAAATACTCGTAATTGGTCATAGGATGGAGGCCGAAGGTATAAGGCAGAGGTGGGTGTGTGGTTAAAATGATTTTTAGTAGGTAAGATATTGTGTAAGTAGGTTGCGGTGTGAAGGGTTTTGACCCAATACAAAGGTGGAAAGGAAGCTTGGAATAGGAGGGCTAATGCTATTTCGTTTAGCCGACAGAGCATACGTTCTGCCTTACCATTTTGAGGGAACGTTTGAGGACATGAGAAACGAAAGGTGAAACCCATGGTTCGGGCAAAATCGTGAAAGGCATTATTATCAATTTCTTTCCCAAAATCATATTGAAAGCTTTTCATGAGACGACCAAATTGAGTATGCACAAATTTATAGAACTGTTTAAAATTATCGAGAACCTCATTTTTAGCTTTCAACAGATAAACCGAAACAAATTATGTAAAA
This sequence comes from Pulicaria dysenterica, assembly GCA_947179395.2. Classification (NCBI taxonomy): domain Eukaryota; kingdom Viridiplantae; phylum Streptophyta; class Magnoliopsida; order Asterales; family Asteraceae; genus Pulicaria; species Pulicaria dysenterica. The sequence goes on along the minus strand of OX359290.1, from coordinate 24,375,433 downwards.
TTATCAATCAAGACAAGATAATATTTATAATGACTTTTACTCAAGATAGAAGATGTCCATAAATCACTATGGATAATATCAAACGGAGCAAAAGAACGAAAGTTGGAATCAACAAAAGGCAATCGTTTATCTTTGCTTATTTGACAAGAATTGCATAAGTGGGAGCTAGGCTCCTTACAGTTAATTAACGACTTAGAACGAAGATGTAAAAGTGTTGTAACACCCGGATGACCCAACCGATTGTGCCACACATCCAATGAAAATTTCACCAAAACATTATTGTGACTTTTGAAGCGGGGAGACACAAGAGAGAGGGTAGAGGTCCCCGGAGCTTTCATTTCTCATAAGTTGCTTCGAGGTCCTTAATACAAAAAGCAAATGGGTCAAATTCAATAGAAACAAAGTTATCTCTGGTAAATTGTCGGACCGAAATGAGATTCTTAATTATTTAAAGGGAATGGATGATGTTGAAAAGAGTAAGGGTGCGAGTGGGAAGAGAGAATGTGTGTCACCCAAACCATGCACATGAATGCTCATACCATAGACGTATAGAACTATGATTTGTAATGTGAGATGAAGCACCCGTGTCCATATACCATGAGTGGTCGCATGGTTGCTCAAGAGTCGTTGCTTGAAAATCTTGCCCAATATCCGTCGTTTGGAGAGCATCAAGTTCCATAACATTGGCTTGAGCATTGCTACCGGAGGTGGAGTTAGCCTTAGATGATGGACGATTGGTGGCCGTAGACGGTGGGCATGGGTATGGTGATTGGTTCCATGGTGATGGTGGCCACGGGTTGGTAGGATAGGGGCATGGAGGAACTTGCCAAGGCGATGGATTCCATGGTGTTCGAGGTGTGCCGGTGGGCGGTGCACCCCCGTTATTGCAACCCCGATTATGAAAGTTGTTGTTCCCATTGTGAGAAGGCTTGCTCTAATACCATATTGGAAATAATATCAATCTATTTCCTTCATAATTACCGTATAATGCAATCAGTTTTTATAGGAGATTTCCATAACAGACTATACACTAATATAGGTAACTAAATATCCTAATTAATGTACAGGATATATTCTTCTATTATCATCGCCATCTTTGTCACCGCGTAAGGAACATTCAAGTCTCCGTATCTTTAAGGCGCTTGATCCACATCTCAGCCAAGGTCCGTCTCACCAGTTTTTGATTGTTAATTTTGTTAGACCGCTTTTTCATGACTATTAAATATTTAACGATCGAATCTTATAAAAATGTTATTAGTCAACCTTTAGTTTCTTCTAAATGATTTTGAATCATATGAAAAGATGTATTTATGAAAAAGATAATTAAGTTGGTGTGTGAAGAAAGAAATCATATTAGTTATTTTTATCAACATAGGAGATTTCTACCATTTTTTGTTTCATCACTATTTTGCCTTGTCCTTTGTGTTGATGTTGATTTGTGGTGATGATTTGTTTGGATATAGGACATGAAAATATGAATATTTGTGTGTATTACTTTTATCACATATATTTGATTATTATATCTTCATAAACAAATTGGAGGTACTTATGATATGAAAGTTTGGTTATTCTAATCTGAGTATTCTTGTTCTACATGATGAGTTAGCAGGATAACTAGGAGAGGAAGAAAGACACTGAAATGATGATGTTATTTGACCTTATGCTATGATACAATAGAGCAACACTATGTACCTACTTGGTTTGGAGTTACCTCTACACTAGGATTACAATAGATCGATAACTCTCATCTGGAGAAACAATGCAATCCATTTTGCAATTCTTCCCGCGATGAGGGTTGATAGTATCAAGTTCCATATCCAAGCCTCGTTTTCGACTGCTAGACGACCTAATGTGGTAAGGAACACGAATGCAGAAATGGCACCCGAAATCATAAACATACCAGTGAAATTTTCAGGGCCTAGTCCTCTAGGATCATTGTCTTCTTGAGCCAATTGAGAACAGTTGGAAATAGATCTAAGCATTTGTCCTTGTAGAGCATCTATCTCTCCATTTTGTGTTACTTTGAGAACTGCCTCAGAAATATCCTCCACCAATGTTGACCCCTTTCGAAACACCTAAAATACAATAAAAAATGCAAAAGATGAACATTTAATACTATCAATGTTTTCAAAAAGCACGAAAAATTAGTACTTTTTAGTATGTTCTAAAGTTGAATGCGAAGTATTACAAAACCAAAACCGCCAAGTTTGTAGGTCGGACCGATCTTTTGGTAGCTTCGGCAATGCTTTGCAAGGAATACATTGGCGTGTGGAGCTACGAAAAACGCTGCTGCTATTTCTCTCTTTGTGAATGCCTCATGGTAGTCTTCACTGGAGTTAATGTACTTAATATTCTCATGCTTAAAATGCAAGACATTTATCAGGTACGGAACAATGAAAGAATTTCCATTGCACCCGACTACATCATTACTTTGAAGTTGTAACGATGGTTGAAACCTTGAAACCGTCATAACTGAAGATAGTGTAGCCGTGAAACACGCAGCCACGATCACATTCACACAAAACCATGTAGCCAATACCAACCGTGACAAATTGTTATTAATAAATTCTCCTACAACATTAAGCCATGTTAATACACAAACAAATTAACAATATCATTCTAAAGAAGGAACTGCAACTTACTATGTGCTAATGACAAAACTGCTACTGCAAACCACAGCATCTTGCTAATACATTCGAAGGTAGATGAAGCCTTAAAATCATTGTTCCCATGTACATGTTCATTAAACCAGACTACTGAAACTGTGCCTATGGTCATTGCTAGTAATATAATCCACATTTTTGTTGTAAAGGCATAGAGGAAGATAAATCCTTCCTTCATTGTATCTGGTTTTACAGGCACTACCATGACTAATCCTGACTCCATGTAAGGCTGAGAAAACTGAGCATACATATACCTATCTGCCATTATTTCTGTATCTCCAACAACTGCATCCAAGGTCTACACAATAGAAGTCTTTATTATTGTCTCATGAGCTGATATTACTTAATTAGTTTAAACAAAAAGACTTATGTACCTTGTTATGAACTTCAGCCACCATCTCATCATATGAGCCATAGTATGGAATAAAGACATAAGAGAGTAAATAAGGGAGTTGCTTCACAGCAGCTTTAAACACTTGTATCGAAAAACCGGTCACATAGGTTTTGTTCTTTTCTGAATCATAACCAACATTGACAAAGTGCTTGAAAGCTCCTTTTGCTGGGACACCTATCCTTAGTGGTTTCCCTTCATTTCTCGCTACCTGGCCAGTTGGGACTCTGTGAGTACCACCCGGCCAATAGATCAAATCAAGGTTCATCTCCCCACTAACAAGTTTATCATTAGAGAAACCAAACTCTGGTGACCAAAGGTCAATCTCGCTGTAGCTTCTACCAATCACATTAATAATGCGAAATGTTGGGAGTTGAGCTAGTTTTCCATCTTTAAAGCTTATTTCACCACTTACGCCGTTGAATTTAGTGTCTATAATGCTTTCTAGCAATTTCGTTGATGAAGTTGACCCTTTTGAAACTTGCATAGCCCTAACTACAGCCAAAGTTGCATCATAAGTGTGTAGTGCGTATATACTAGGATTTAAATATTCCTCTTCGCCTGGATACTGGTTTCTAAACTTTTTTCGAAACTGTGGTTTGAACTTCCCAAAAGACTGACTGGTTTCTTCAAAGTTAGTTTTAAATCCAATAACTCCTTGCATGCTTGATATAACTGATTGGTCAACTGAATCTAGAAGGCTTGATATATCATCAGAGATTATCCATACATAACCCTTTTCCATCATACCCAACTGCTTTGCTTTCTCAAATAGAAGGATAGATGATCTTAAAGACGACTTTAAAAGTATGAACACCCTATTTTTCTTCATCTTGAGCTTTTCTAACTCTTCTTCAATGAAACTGCTTGGGTTTGATAGAGAATATAAGGGAGGGAATGATAAATATCGTTCGATGGTTGAATCAAAGGGTTGGAGTGCATCAGAGAGATTAGTTAAGAGATGTTGACTGGTGCTAAATGTAATGCCATCTTCATAAATTGCCGTCACCTTTCGCCAATTGAAGTGTCCAACTATGGCGGCAATGCATTGCATATGGATTTTGACGTCATGGCTCATCTGAACAAAAGATGGCAGTGGTGCTATCTGTGGAAATGAGGATGTCGCCATCGGGGTTAAAGAAATGATTGGGATGTTCTTAGTGGCTTTATCAAACTCAGCAACTAAAGTAGCTTCTTGAGGACTTATTGTTCCTATAATTGCTTGAACTTGTTTGCCCTCCATGAGGTCCATTACTGTTATAAAAACAAAGTTCCTAATCAGAAAAAAGAACTTGGTTTAAATTCATATAAAGCAATTTTATCTAAACTCCTGAGCAAGGAATGTGAGATAAATATTATAAGTTTCCAAGATTATGGGAGTAATATTGTTCTTAATTACAAACCTTCATAAACTGAACGAGCCGGGTTTCCCTGAGAATCCTTGAAGTACAAAACAGGGCAAGAACAAGTACTATTTGTTGTCCTGCAGAAATTATGGACAGCCATCTCCATGGCTACCTTTTGTTCTCTCCCAACTCGAGAGCTTTGTTCAACCACACCACCTATCGCTCCAACCAAGTGTTGTTTGTTTAAACAAGCTTGTCTACTGCCATTTGCATGCACAATACTTGTTTTAATAATAATCGAAGTGGCCAAGAGACACAGCAAATAGGTAGATACTCTCATCTTGAGATTGATAGAGAGGTTGACTTTA